>CM075943.1:4655373-5091186 GCA_038030265.1 Corythucha ciliata | reverse complement strand
ATCCTTTCGAAATGCCTTTCCGTAACATAAACGACATTTCTTTCGTAGGTTTGGGCTGCCGCAACTACGTTACTGGACGGAATTGTTTCTTGGAACCTCAATCGTTGTTTTGTGAGTATTGCTGTTTTTGTTTTCCAATTGGAAAATAATTGTTAATCTGACGTTCCTTACAGAAGCACTTCGCAGAGTTTGTGCAGCGAAATTTCGAAAAAGCTGCCTGTTTGAAATTTGAGTACCCAGTTTGAGGCAACGTATCAAAAATGGTGTAGGTACAATATTTTTTGCATCACATTCAATCATTATTATTGCCAATCATATGTACAATATTTTAAAAAGGAATATAACTAATATTGTTTCAACGTTGGACGTAGCCATTTATAAAACATTAATTAAATGAAAGTAGACAACATTTTATAAACATTTTGTACAATCTACAATAAATATTGTTTCGTGTCATTTAAACAACATTTATTAAATGGGACATGACAAATGTTGATTAAATATTGATATGAAATATTTATAAAATATTCTTTCATTGATTTTGGTTTACTGGGTAGTCATTTGCCCTCATACCAGGGGGCCTATTATCTAACAACAAGCAATATTTTTTTCGCCAGCCATGTGTCTATTTCATTCATTTGTTTGAAGAAAATTAATGAAATAAACATATGACTTCGAAAAAGCTATTGCTTCGGAGTTAGAGAATAGATCAAGGGATGGATGCGCCACAGCCGCCAGTGGCGGCGGAACCGGGGGGGGGGGGCATGGTGGGCGGCCGCCCCCCAGGAATTTAGTCTGGGGGGGCGTCGCCCTCCCAGGCTTCAATGCCAATCTTCTATCCCGAATACTGCACCCAAAGTTCTTATTCTATCCTTTTCGCTTCTTATTCGAGGACTAAGCGACCGTCACTCAGATCGAAAACCCTGGATCATTTGCGAGAAGATGAAAAATAGCAATGCCTGGAACATTCGCCCCCCCCCCCATCTTTCACTTTTCTGCAGACTTTTTGTTATTATTGATTCTTCTTCTACACTTTACCCCTGCCATCTGGCAAAGGAGGGAGATCCACCTATCGGCCACCCTCCCCGGAGAGGGTTTTAGCCCAAATTTAAGCAATATGAAGCACAGGCGTAGCAAGGGGGCGTGCGGCGTGTGCGGTGCGCACCGGGCATCTCTACCCTGGGGGCATCAAACCCGCTGTTTTGTTATGTGATCACCGCTACCCAGTGGCGGAACAACACTTGTCCGGGGCCCGGGGCGGAAATCTCCAGGAGGCCCTTTAGTCTCTAATTAAACCGTAAATATACTTTTTTGCAGCTTTGAAGTATATATTTTCCTCAATTTTAGCCACGAAATTGCCTCTAAAGTGCGTTTTCTCAATTTTTTCCGCGAATTAGCTCATTTTCTCATTTTTAGCTGTGAATCGGCGCTTTTTACAAGCTCTTACCGTGAAGTTGCCTTAAGAATCCGCAAATTAGGTAGCGTTTAAGTGCTCTTTCCCAATTTTATCCGCAAATTAGCAATTTTTCTAAATTTAAGCCGTAAATTCGCGCTTTTCTCCAATACAAATAAAAACCATTCGTGTTTTTCTCTATTTATTACCCTCGAATTAGCGCTTTTTCACAGTTTTAGCCGCTTGAATTAGCGCTTTTTCTCATCTTTAGCGCGTGAATTAGCGCTTTTCAACTTCAGCCTTAAAGTTGCCCCTAAGAATTGGCGAATTGGCGTTTTCTCTCATTTTCAGCTGTGAATTAGCGTTTTGTTTCTCAATTTTAGCAGTAAATTAGCACATTTTCTTAATTTTAGCTACGATATTTAGCGTTTTTTCTCGATTTTATCCGTAAAATCGTAATTTTTCATACCTTAGCTGAGTTTTCCTCCACTTTTATCTAGACGCGAATTCGCGTTTTTGACTATTTCACCCGTGAATTAGCGCTTTTTCTAAATTTTAGTCCCAATGTTGCCCCGAGAATCCTTGAGTTGGCGTTTCTCCCTTTTAGCTGTGAATTTGCGCTTGTTCTAAATTTTGAAAGTTGCTAAATTGTAGCACTTTATCACAATTTTAGCTGTAAATTAGCGTGTTTTTTTTTCAAGACGACGCGAATTTGCGTTTTTCTCTTTTTCATCCTTGAATTAGCGCTTTTCTCAGTTTTAGCTGCGTAAATTAGCGCTTTTTCCTAATTTCGCCCCAACAATTCGTGATTTTGCGTTATCTCAATGTCAGCTGTGAATTAGCTAGCGTTTTTTCTTAATATTAACAGCCATAAATTTCAGCATTTTTTCTCAATTTCAGCCGCGAATCAGCGTTTTACTCACTTTTACAAGCGAGTTTAGCCATTCGTTTTCATCTTATCTACTTGAAAATCCCGATTTTTCATCTTCAAGCTATTCAGGGGCCCCCATCCGAACCCCGGATCCGGATTTCTAGTTATGCCCCTACCTGCATTCCCACACTTTGCTATTTTATTTGAGTACGAATGATTATCGTTTATTATTTAAAACGAATACTTGCCATATTCTTGTGGCAAAAAAACAACTAAGAAATCAATAATAGTATATGTATACGCAGGAGCTAAAGTCGTGGCTCTAAAACGCCGTAAAATTTGCCGCGGTACATTACATTACAAGCCCGGCGGGCGAGGCGAGGTAAATCCCCTTCCTACGAGTGATGTACGACTTTTTTCACGCGACAGCAAGGAAATGATAAAACTGACTTCGACAAATTGACTACTGACTTCTCGTGTCTTTAGTTTAAGCATACCTTAAACGAGGTTATAACCCGAGTTCATTAACTCTCCGTACTTGGACGGAAAATATTTTCTGGACTAGTACAGAAAATTTCTCGAATGTCACTGTGCGGTAATGGTCAATTTCCCAGACATTTTTGGGTACAGAAAATGACTACTTTCGGAGCATGTCGCTTGAAAAATACTTTAGTTCCTAGGCATGAAAAGAGACACTTTTGGGACTCATTTGCGGCCGTAAAATTCGGTTTTAGTATCATGTGGGATAAAAATAAAATATTATTAGTCAAAAACCTATCAAGAATCAGGCCGTTGTATACCACATTCAAATCATTCCCTAAATGCTGAAAATTCAAGACTATTGGGCACCTCCATACAATACCTTGCCTCCTCTATTTACTAAATTGAGAACTACACTACACTTCACCTTCTATTGATGAAAACTAAGGAAGTGATGGTAGTGTAGTGTATGCTGGAGAAGGGAAGGGGGGAAGCGCCTTAATTTTCGCCCCCCCCCTAAACCAAAATACTTCCGCCGCCACTGCACAGCCCTGGATCTGGTAATCAACGAGGAGTTCAGTTAGCCAGGGGATCGGCCAGTATGTTCTGCAGGCCAAGAACTGACAATTCTATCTCACATCCCTGGGCAAAAATAAAATAAAGGATGGATGGACATAAGCATCAGTTTTTGACGGAACAGGATAAAAAGTGGCAAACGCTTTTGCATTCAGCAGGTGAAACCATCAGTTTTTGGTCAAATGAATTTACTTTTTCTATTCAATTGACATTTTTATGTTTCAACTGCTACGTACTTTCTTGGGGCTCAACTGAATGTTTTTGGCTGCGGCAGTGCAAACTTTGCACGGTAGTTCTTTTTGCTGCCACTCTGGCCGGTTTCAATGAAAATATCCAGTCAAGTAAAAACATAAACGTGTATCCAGAAGGAAAAAAGTCAGACATTGATACCAAATCGATAAATTCATCAAAAAAAAACAACGGATAACTACGTGAAAGTGGAAATTTCTTGCTATTTTCCTTCGCTCGGCTCAGGAACGTTTCAGTTGAACGTAGCAAGGCTTCAACAGATTTGTCGAACAAGCGGGTTCTCGTTTTCCTGGTTGAAGACGCGTTTTGTGAAAGGATGGCCTCTCGGTCCTAAAGCCAAAAATAGGAATCATACCGAGGATAACCATGCGTGGATTGTAGAATAAATAGGAAAATATTATCCTGTTGGCTTACTCACTTCGGCAACTCAGCAGCAAGGAATTACACAAACAATAAAATCCATGGTACGTTTGAATATCGACGCATCCACCATAGGATCGAACAAAAAGTGAAATATTTTAGTATTTGAGCACGAAAAATAAGGATTCCTGACAAAATTTAACAAATCAAAACATCTACCAGTCAGAGAAACCAGTTAACCGCGATCCCCGAGTGATAAGAAGTTTCAAATGTTTAGGTGGTAAACGGCTGTACAATGGAAGGGGTAAGGGGAAGCTCTCAGTGAGAATTTAGGTGGAGATTCGATGTTCTTCAATCTTTGGCTGGGCTATAACAAGGTGTGATGTTTTTGATCGCCACAAAGTTTACATTTATGTTGTGATTTACAATTTACTCGCACATGGGAGCCAAGGCACGCAAAACATCTCGATTTCGCTTTAATTAATTGATAGCGCTCGGTGGGGGTCATGTCGTTGTTGAATTTCGAACAACAGTACAAAGAATGCAGCCCGGAACACGCGTCACACATAAACTTGATAGAGGAGGAAGAGGGGGAGGTTTCTTTGATCGGTTTTACTGAGGAGGGGTTCTCTTTTATTTTGCACTCTTTTATTTTGCAATGATCTTCCACGAATTTAATTAGCTTTTGAAACGTGGGAATTGTCTCCGTGTCTCCTAGCGTCCGTTCGAAAAGTAGCCGAAAATGGGCAGGTAAAGCTCGTGATGCTAATTGAAACAAAATGAAGTCACTATGATGTTCTAATTCTAAATTATGAAAGGCTAAATAATTTGTATTAAATGTATCAAGAAACGTTTGGAGTTCTGAGGGAGCATCACTCTTCACCGGCTTAAATTCTAAAATTTGATTAATGTAGTGGGTTGCAAGCGCTCGTGTAGATCCATAACGGTTTTTTATTAGTTGATAAGCTACGTTATAATTAGAATCGGACAATTCGAGGGTTTCGATTAATTTTAACGGAGGGTCTGAAAGTAGAGATCTTAAATAAGTTAATTTTGTTACGTTTGAATACGGTCCTTTGTGAACTACCTCGTTAAATAGAGCGATAAAGTTATGAAAATTATTTATTTCACCGGACCAATTGGGCACTAATATTTTGGGAAGACGCACGTCTGGAGTACTCGTTGAGACAGGATTTACTCTATGCTCGCACCTCATAATACATTTTGGTCGAAGGCAAGAGTTTGCGCGTCTACGCTAATCCTGTCTTCCTTTTCAGCGGATGCGTTTAGTTTCAAATAGGCGTCTTGAAAACCCTCTAAACGCTCCTTTAATTCACTCAGTTCTTGGCACCGGGCAAGAAATACACTGACCGAAGAAGCCCCGGTCTTCGTTGACACGTCAAATGTGGCTTGTAATTGAGCGAAGGCGTTTTCCCTTCTCAGCTTATAAGCTTCTAGCTTATTTTTAATTTCATCGTATTCCATTTTTAAATTTAATTAAACTTATTTTTTTCGAAGAGTTATTTGATGAGGTCATTATTTCGAAGAGTTATTTGATGAGGTCATTTTTTCGAAGAGTTATTTGATGAGGTCATTATTTCGAAGAGTTATTTGATGAGGTCATTATTTCGAAATTTTATGAGGTCATTATTTCGAAGAGTTATTTGATGAGGTCATTATTTCGAAGAGTTATTTGATGAGGTCATTATTTCGAAGAGTTATTTGATGAGGTCATTTATTTCGAAGAGTTATTTGATGAGGTCATTATTTCGAAGAGTTATTTGATGAGGTCATTTTTCGAAGAGTTATTTGATGAGGTCATTATTTCGAAGAGTTATTTGATGAGGTCATTCTTTCGAAGAGTTAACATACTAGCAAGATTATACGTATAAACCGTACAGAGGTCTTTGGGACATAAATTATCACTCTCCTCATTTTTTTGTATTGAGGATAATGAGGAAGTAACACATTTTCCAAAATCATGCTGTCGTGATAACTTGGGTACCAAAACTCCTGAAAACACGATCCGTTCAAATAAAATTAGGCCCTATATTTTTTTATTAATTTTCAAAACTATTGGGTTGTGGGACCCATTTGAAATAGGCTATATAGACTGATGACGTAATAATAGCATTCGCGTGACCTTCACAATAGCTTCCCACAAATAAAACAATAGGACTTAAGAGAATGGGACGGACAAGAGGGGGCAAGACATGATAACAGTCAAGATGCGGAGGGGCGGGAGGGGACACAACCTCTTAACCACGTCACGAGTCACAGACCGGCCGATTGAGGTAACAAACAAAATTGGCAAGTTTTATTACTTCGCTATAAATCGAAATCAATCAAGCTACTGATCAGCGTTTTTTTCTCGGGTTTAGCCGCGACTTTGCGGGTTTTTCATCCATAGCCATAAATTGACGCTTTTTCTCAATTTTAGCCTCAAAGTTGGCCGAGAAAGCCGCGAATTTTCTCAATTTTAGCCGTGAATTAGTGATTGAGCGCTTTTTCGTAATTTTTGCAGCGTAGTAACGTTTCTAACCCGTAAGTTAGCGAATTCTGTTCATTTTAACCACGAAATGGCGTTTTCCGATATTTTAAGTGCAAATTGGCAATTTTTCCATTTTTGGCAGCGTATTAGCACTTTTTTTCAATTCAGACTGAAAATTAACCTTTCTCTTAATTTTAGCCAGAATAATTACTGCTTTTCTCAATATTAGCTGCAAATTAGCGGGTTCTTCTCCATTTTAGCACCACATCAGCATTTTTTTCAATTTTAACTACGGATTAGCGCTTCTTCTCAGTTCTAGCCGTGAATCAGTGTTTTTTTGTTTGTTTTTTTTTACTTAATAGCCACGAATTTGCCGTTTTTCTCAATTTCAGTCACAAAGTTGCTGTCAGAAGGCGAGATGGCGGAATTAGAAATTCTTAAACACTTTATCCGCAATTTTTTTCCTCAATTTCAGCCGCGAATTAGCGCTTTTTTTCACTTTCAGCTCCGTAGAAACGTTTTTAGCCTGTGAATTTTCGAATTTTCTCAATTATAGCCCTGAATTGGCGTTTTCCTCAATTTTTAATCGGTGATAGCACTATTTCCCTATTTGAACTGAAAACTAGAGTTTTCATTTTATTCATGCCGGGCTAATTAGTGAATGTTTTCAAAATTAGCTGCGTTTTTTTTGTTTTGTTTTTTTACATTTCAGTCTCACATTGGCATTTTTTTTTCTTCATTTTTTGCTATGGATTAGCGTTTATTCTTTAATTTCAGCCTCGAACTTTTTATGATTTTCTCCCATTTTGGCCACGAGTTAGCGCTTTTCCTCAATTTTAGCCACGAATTATCGTTTTCCTCATTTTCAGCCACATAATTTCATTTTTAGTAGCGAATCAGCACTTTTTCTCAGTTTGAGTTGGAAATTAGTGTTTTTCTTAATGTTAGCCGCCCTAATTAATATATATTTTACCCGTTTGATCGGGTGGATCACTCGATGCTTCTCCGCAAGATGGAGGGTCTGGGGCTGTCACGGTCGGTCCTGTTGTGGGTTCGGTCCTACCTCAGTGAGAGGTGTCAAGAGGACCAGTTTAGTGGTTTGAAGTCGTCCTGCCTGGGGATTGAATACGGGGTCCCTCAGGGGTCGGTCTCTGGACCTCAATTTTTCTCTTTCTACATGTCAGATGTGGGCTCGTGTTTCGCTAACTGCAGGTACCATTTATTTGCGGATGATCTTGTGGTTTATCTCTCCTTCCATCATGATATGGTTTGAGAGGCTATCGTTTCGTTAAATGAGGACTTATTCCGTTTATCGGATCGGGCGGTGAGGAATAGGATGACTATAAATCGGGAGAAGTCCAGGGCAGTACTTTTCGGGTCGAAGTCTTATGTGGAGATGTTAAGCGTCTGTAAGTACAACTGAAACTGAAGATGGCGAGCAGCCGTAACCGGTTCGTTTCTAACGCACCTCAACGAGGGAAGACAGACAACGTAGGCTCCTACGGCTACAGATTTATGCATGCGTTGTTAAAGTTATTGAACAGGCGCCCAGTGCGTTATATTCAGAGAGTCTCGGCCTTTTGCTAACAATGAGATCAAAGTGTTGTGGTCATTAGTGATGAGGAGGGTGGGGGGAGGATATAGGTGGCCCTACTGAGTTCTTACCAGAAAATGCGGCGGCCCTGCCCTAGGGGAACATGGAAGTAACGATGTTATAATGGCTGGCCTTTTGAATTACAGCGAAGTGTTGCCCAGCGTTCATTTTTAGGCTTAAGACTATTGTTTTTCACGTGAAACGTCATGTCTCGCTACCATAAAAATGTTTTGTAATACGTTCTCCGAAAATTGATAAAATGTAACTTTTCTATATTCATTTATCTTCCAAAAAGGAAAACCTAAATAGTGTAGTAACGAAGTAAAAGGCTAAAAGGTAGTTCGAATTATTAATTAATCGACTTCCATAACAGGATAATACATGACGTTTTAATTTTAAATGAAAGGTGGATTGGATTTTGGGTGAACCACCGCTGTAACTTTGGGCCTCTAGCCCAAATCACTGCTTCTGGATACAGAGAAAAACCCCTCACCCATCCCCCTCTCCTAACTTATAGTCTTACTTTGTAGAACGATAGCTGGTGGAAGGGTGTGTCGAAGGGGGGTTTAGATTGAGACCGATGATGACGATGAAGGGATGTGTGGTGTGAGCAAGGGTGGACTGACAAGGGGGGTGGGAAGGGGCTGGACCGCGGCCAGGCTTCGATTTAATACCAACAGTAGTTTCTTCGTTGGCTTCACTCGCCCTCCCTCCACCCCCCCAACAACTCTCTTACCCCCTTAGCATCCGTATGCTTTTACACTAATTGAACTTACTTCTTGTTGAAAACCTCGAAAGCTTCTCAATTAATATTATGAATGCGTGGACAAGCTGAGAGTTCGTTTTATTTTAAATCGTTTCGTGGTGGTGTTGTGGTTGCGTGAGAAAATGAAATTTTTTTATTTTTTAAATTTTAATATCGTCGCCTCCCAGAATCGATACCTTATTTTTATGATCCCTCTCTGGTTGGGGGGATCCATTTTATCAAGACGAGCCGTAAATAAATACGAAAAAATAAACTTGTTTTATGTTTTTCAATCTTTTGATTGGTGTTTTAAAACTGTCATAGGCTTCCTAATATCAAAGCATAAAGCCCTTCGAGTATACCAGCCCCAGCACTAAAAAAAAATTAATTGAATTATATTTATTGAAAGAGGAATGATACTAAAGAAGACGTTTTAATAGCGTTTTAACTATTTTATTCGTTATTGATATAATATATTTTCCTCCAATAGATTGCTGGAGAGTGGACAGCATTGCCAATCGAAAACCGGGACAATTCGGCGATTACAATTGTGACTCGCCGTGGACCCTTGTCGAGTCTGCCGCCAAGGCGATGAGGTTGAAACATGGCGACAATATTGAGTTCGTTTTATGGACGGGGTGAGTACCTGCCTCGCGATATTTTTTAATACCTGTGTAATGATTGTGCGGGGGTTTAACCCTTTCTCTCTCTTCATAAAATTAAGATTTTCAAGTGGGGAAATCTGAAAGTTTTTGATGGATGGAAGGGGGCAGTGCCGGCCTTAGACATTTGGCGCTCTCCGGGCGAATTTTTCCCATGGGATCACCGTCCAGAATAAGGTGACGTTATGGGGGAGCTCATTCGCTGGTGGGTATTCGGGCCGGTCCTCCTTGGGGTTTGCGAGGTGGGCTGAGCGGGCTCGTGGTCGGGTCTCCGGCAAGTGTGTGAGAAGGGATCGTGTAGTTGTGCTTGGGCTGGGGGGGGGACTGGTTAGGGGGTAAATTGAGATGGATGTCTTCCAGTGCGGTAGGAAGTAGCCGAAAAAGGTCGGCTGCCCTGGACGAGGTTGGGGGGATGTCGCCGTGTGGTTTGCTGGACGCGGCTTGGGTGGAAAGGGCCGAGGAACAGGGCAGGGCGTGATAGGTGGATCAGTAGTGAGGGAAAAGGGGGGCATTTCGGGTTAAGGACTGGGTGAAAAACTAGGAGTAAGACAGACATTCGCAGGGCCTGGTTGCAAATATCCTGGTGGACAGCGGAGGTCGTGGAGCTCTCCACGAAGGCGCGACAGCTCCGTTGAGCCTTCCAGAGGTCCGAGGGGCCCTGGGAGAGACAGTGCCGAGAGGGAGTACCTATGTTATAGCCAGGAGAGAACGTAGTCGAGGAGTTAGACGGGCAAAAAGGGTGTCCTGGAGGGCGTTTGTGGAGGAGGGCCTGTCAAAAGGGGCTCGACCGAGGTGGCACTTGACGCGGTGCAGGCCCTTGTTGAGACCCCCTATGAGAAGTTCAAGGTGGCGGTCCTGCTGGATGTGCAGGGAGCCTTCAACTCCGTGTGTTGGCTGAGGGTCATGATGACACTGTGAGATGTTGGGGTCCCAAACGACATCTTCCGGACGATCGCCTCGGTAAGGGAGGTGCGACTCCACTATGGCAGTGTGGTGGTGCGTTCGCCTCTCACGAGGGGCTGCCCGCAGGGGTCGGATCTCTCGGCTGCTATGTGGAAACTTCTCTTTGCTGCGCTTTTGTGGCTGCTGCAGGGAGAGGGTTTTGAGGGGGTGGCGTACGTGGACGACCTTGCTGTCGCGGCGCGCACCCGGGAGGAAGCAAGTCGAGAGATCGATCGGCTGTTACGGGTCGTAGACGAGTGGTGCGGGGCGGTCAGACTGGCTCTCGCAGTGCCGAAGACCCAATTAGTCCTGATGCGGGGTCGGCTCTCTCGGGGCAGTCCCCTGGTGGTTCGCTACCAGGGGGCCCGCCTCATGGGTGAGCGGCAGGACCGCTACCTTGGGGTTGAGATCAACACGGGGATGATAGCGACCCCACAGCTTGAAGTAGTTGCGGGGAAGCTAGAGAGGACTTTTGCCCTCTATAGGACAGTGGCGGGAAACGTCTGGGCTGCGGACTACCGCTGCCGGGCGCGTTACTTCAGGGCGGTATTCATACCCACCCTGCTGTACGGCTCGGTGTGGTGGTGGTACCGACCAACGAGGGCCCAGAGGGCGAAAGTCCTCAGCTTACAGCGGCAGGCGCTGGTGCGGGTAGCCATGGCGTACCGGACGGTTAGCACCGACGCGCTCCAGGTACTGGCGGGGACACCTCCTGCGGACCTCCTGCTCGATGCATGGGTTCATCGGCGCCGCCTCGCACAGGGGAACTTGGGCTTGGTACAGTGCTGTGAAGACTGGGCAGAGCGCATTGGTATTATGGCCAATGAATGGGGGCCGCTTGGGTAATCCGCCTCCTCGATGACCTAGTCGTCGAAGCTTGGCAGGCGCGTTGGGCTAGCAGTCCAACGGGTAGGTGATTGTTCGGGTTCGTGCCCGCTGTTTGGACGAGACTGGCGGCAGCCAAGTGGTTTACCCTTGAGCACGCCGCCACTTCCATCCTGACGTGGCTCGGGTCTTTCAACGCCAAGTTGTGGTTCTTCCGGCGGCGGGGCTCTCCAATATGTCATTGTGGCGTCAAGGAGGAGACCGCCGACCATGTGCTTCGTTGCTGCAGCCTTCACGGGGATCTGCGGCGGGCGGTATGGGGTAGGAATGGCCCGCCGGACGACTCGGCTCTCGTTAGAGACCGGCGGGCGTACGGCCGACTCCTGGTCTTCTCGCGCTCCTGGTTGGAGCGCAGGGGACTGGGTCCGCATTGCCCAAGTAGGGGCACCTTTCCTACTCGGGCAACCCGGGCAGGGGCACCTTCCCTGCCAGGCTTCTGTCCATGGCGCAAGCCAGCATCCTCAGCTCTGAAAGACCCACCTCCACGTGGTTCCTCTCGGGCGTGACTGGCTGGCCACCAGTCACGGCTAACGGGTCGAGCTGAGTGATGGGACCGACTCTGCTGGGGAGTCCGGGCCAAAGATGGGGTACAGGCCAGGTAAAGGCCGGCAACGGCCTAGGTACTGGCCACATCTTAAAGAGATCCGCAGCAGAGGAGGGCCTGTCGACGAACCCATGGGGTGTACCCTATCGGGTTGCGGCTGCTGGGAGGCTCAGATCCCGGACGTTCTCCCGTTTGTTGAAGCGGCCAGAGGAGGAGATTCTGTGGAAGAAGGAGGACAGCCTGAACGAGCGGGAGCTGCGGGTGGAGTCCAGGGCCCCAGCGGAGTCCACGGGGAGTGAGTGGTTCTCAGTGGAAGAGGTGGAGAACGAAATCAGGAGGGTGGCTGTAGGGCGTGCCCTACACGAAATGTTGAGGCGCCTCCGGCCGTGGCGGTGGAAGATTATTGTGGGCTGTTCAACAGATGTCTATCGGTAGGGTATTTTCCAGTAAGGTGGTGGGTGGCGGTCGTTCGGCTCCTGCTGAAATCTTCGGATCATGATTCGGCGCTCCCCGGTAGCTATCGGCCCTTTAGCCTCCTCCCCTGCGAGAGTAAGGTGCTAGAGCGAGTGGTACTGGCCAGGCTGAAATCTATCTTCAGTGAGAGGCTTCACCCTCATCAGTACGGGTGAGGGTGAAGGGGGATTCGACTGAGGTGGCACTTGACGCTTTGCTGGCTATCTCAGAGGGTCCTGGTGCACAGTCACCGGAGCTACTTGTCACTGTGACCGACAAAAGCTGTCACGTCACACCTCTGGGGGATGTTTTAATGAGTCGTAGACAAGGGGCATTTTTTTCCCCCTTGTCTATCTTTTTCCCTCTCATTTTTCTGAACGCTCCCCTTAGGACACGGCACCCCCGGACGGTCGCCCGGCCCCCGCTTAAAGCCAGCACATGGAGGCGGGGCGTTTCTCTTGCGAAAGAGCTTGAAAAATCTTGATGAATAATATAGTATATAACTGTAGGGCTACCACTCGCGGTTAAAGAAGGAAAATTAGTCTCAAGAGAGTATAGTCAGAAAATGAGAAGCTGCGAGTAACGGTGGGGGGGAGAGTGCACAATTTAAGTTGTACGGTGACTCCGTCGAGAAAAGTGGGTCTCTCAAGGCGAAGGTCCTAAGAATTTTAATTGCACCTTCCCCAGTTCAACTCGTTGATTGGTGAAATGCTTGAACTACTTAGGGTTGATGGGTTAGGGTGATTGGGGGGGAGGGGTGATCCACTTTCACACCGGGAAAATCTTGTTATTCTTCTTCTTTTTTTTTCAGTTTGTTGAATCTCGCTGAATTTACTTTCTTATAGCACCTCAGCGGCTTGGGCTCCTACTATACGGGTCAAGCTATCTATAACAATTGTCCCACGCTCCCACGTACATCCTGCCCTTAACTCTCTTCAACCCATCGCGAATCCTGCAATAAAAGCAAGCTTTTAGTTTCGATTCAACTAAGTGCCTCACTCTCACACTTCCTTCACGTTACAGAGGTTAACTTTAAAATTTAAAGAGTCGATTTTTTGTTCGATGGATTTGTTTCTCTCAAAGAGCAGTAATTTTCATTTTTAATAGACTGGGACGGTCCAGGATTTATTGTACTCTTTCACTCTTGATGGTAGATAGCGGGAAGAGTGATAGACTCCCGAACAAACGTCATGTTATGCGTAAGAAGGGCGGGGGGGGGGGTATTTTCGGGGCTTCCGCCCCAGTCACGAATAAGGGAATGGGTGTAGTCGTTCTGCTGGAAGGGAAATCTTTTTTTTTTACTCGTCTTCCCTTCCCCCTTCCCGTCCCATTTTCCTTTTCTGTAACAAATGGTTGGAGAGGGCCTGGACGACGCTGATGCTATTTATCCTTTTGGCCCCTCACTTAATGCAGTCCCATATTCAGAGGCATTCATTCCACGATTCTCTGATTATGGCAGCTGCCTCTAAAGAAGTAATGACGACATTTCACTTCTACTGTTTTTTTTTTTTTTATACCCTTTTCTGTTTGTTTTATTTTCTTCTTTTAAATCAAAAAAGAAAAAAAAAATTAATCGTAGCGTCGTGACAGGAATTTAACTAATTTTTTATACACACATTAAAAGACTATACATTTTTTTGATCCCTCCCTTTTTAAGTAAAACTTTTCTTCGTTTCCATAGGGACGGTCTCTCGGGCACAGCAAGTGGCAAGTCCTCCGACCTTCAAGTGCACGCCCTTCAGAATCTGACTCACCTCCTTCAGCACACGTTTCCGTCAGCCTTCGTTTTCCCCGTCCTCGGTCACAATGATCCCGGTTCGGGACCGGGCGAGCGCCTCGGCTATAAAGACGTGGGACACTTTTGGCGTCAGTGGCTTCCGACTGAAGCGATACACACGTTCAACAAAGGTAATAGTTTCTTTTCTCTCTTTTTCTTTGGTTTTTTTTTTTTTTTTTTTTGTCGTAGTGGAAATGATAAAAATTGAATTTTCATGCACGGTAATGCCGTGGGTGTTGGTGAGGGGCGAAGGAGAGGAAAACGTTGCTTTGGGTCTGGCAAAACCGTGGGGAGTGTGTTGAATTGCAAAAGAGGTCGAATCTGAATAATAAGACAATGGTTACTCCTCCTCACTGAAGGGGGCTGACTGCTAGGGCATTAGCGACTGTACTTTTAAACGAGATAAGCTAAGAATTAAATAATAAAACAGTTTATATAAAGTATGCACACGTATTTTGTGTACATTGCGAGAGTTTGAGAGGGTCTCGTGGCGTCCCAAAAGACATCGCTGAATTCGTAATTAGATACACTGTATGAAATGTCTAACTACAAACTGTTTAAGCTAATTGTTTATGTTGGGTGTGGGAAAGAAGGGGTGAACGGATGAAATTGTTCCGGCAACGTTGTGCGCAAAGTGCTAGTGGTTGAAGTACGACATGTGGGAAGGAGGGTACAATCTGCAGATCGATAGGCGTGCGTCTTGTTGCTTGCTAGATTATGTCTTAATTCTGACATAGACTTGAATTTCCCAGCAGGCGTGGACTATAGTTACAAAAGAGTTCAACATGAAATCTTGCGTGCGTTAAAAACTACATCTTGTATGCCGTCAATTTACCCCTTCAAACTGCCAGTTTGGCGTTCAAACTGAACATTTTGCCCTTTGAAAACATCAAGAATTTACTCAGGAAACAGAATTTTTTCAGCAAAAATTGATCATTTTTCGTTGTAATCTGCCTCCTTTTCTCAAAAAACTTGCCAAGTCACCGCAAAAAGACAAATTTTGCCCCCTAGATCGACTACAAACGAAAAACTGCAAGAAATTCAGGTCTCATGGCTATAAAAACACGTTTTTTAGCCCTGATAAAGCAACTTTGACTCGACAGCTGACGGTGCAAAGTAGTTTTATAAGGGGTTTCTTGAGGAAGCCGTCAGGTGTCAATTCCACGCACCCCCTTATAGGCAAACGACCCCTTATCCAGGACTATCGTGTGAGATTGGTGGGGGGGGTGGGGGGTTTGTCACTGATTCCGTTATTCTCGGGCCCGGACTTCATAAATCAAGAAAAGGAAGAAAGGAGAACAAAATGACAGCTTTGCTGTGGTTGGACCATTCCGCAGAATGGATGCTGTGGTTGGACCGAGCACATATTGAACGGGACATAGTACACACATTCACATTAGCCGATGAACGTGAGGACGATACGGTCGACGCACAAATAAGTGACTTAGTGGCAATCATCCATCGAGCTGCCAACCGAACAATCCCTCGAATAGCGCTACCAACGACCCTAGCCGCACCATGGTAGACAGCTACACTAGACGAGGAACGATCAAAGACAAGACGCCTTCGCCGGAGAATCTCCCAGAGGAATAGGGAGGACCGTCTAACAGCCCACCAGGCCTATACAACTCAACGCCGCGCCTTCAAGAGGCTTGTCCGCAGGGAGAAGCGCCGATCTTGGAGGGGCTTTGTCACCGAGGAACCGACTGCCAACCCGTGGAGTCTTCCCTACAACCTCCACCGCGGTAAATTCGGCCCAAAATCTCTTCTCACCGCTGTGGCCAACACCCGGGATGTCCCCACCACGCTGCGGGCTCTCCTTGTGGCGCTATTCCCTGCGGATGACCCCTAACGGGATACAGCCTTAGATCGCCAAATTCGGGAAGACATCACAACCCCACCAATAACACCTAACGCCCCACCATGGACGGCGGACGAGGTCACAGCGGTCCTTGCCAGTGTCCCGCTGAGAAAAGCCCCTGGTCCATCCAGAATAGAGGGCCACGTGTTACGCCACCTCCCCCAAACTGCCATAGCGACCCTTACTAGCATCTTCAACCAATGCCTTCACGATGGATACTTTCCGACCCCCTGGAAAACCAGCAACATCAGTCTTCTGCTAAAAGACCCAGACCGTGACCGAAGCGAACCCTCGAGTTACCGACCTATCTCCCTCATTTCTATCGAGGGAAAAGTACTCGAGCGACTCCTGGTCAACCGCCTCGTTCCGGAAATATATGAAGCCTGCCATCGATGGCAGTTCGGAGGGATTCCTCAGCGCTCCACGGAGCACGCAATTCTGAACCTACGAGAGCAAATTGCTGCCTTTACCAACAGCATCACGGCAGTCGCATGTTACGACATCGTTGGAGCCTTCAATGCTGTATGGTGGCCAGCCCTCCTACACGACATCAAAACTGCCAGGGTCCCAGCCAATATATATACTCTATTATGCAGCTACCTCAGCGACCGCCAAGTACAACTAAGCGACAACGGCATCACAGTAAAACAAGAACTCTCCAGCGGCTGCCCCCAAGGGGCTGTACCAGCATGCTTACTGTGGGCCCTGGGCTTTGCTCCACTCTTAAACGGGCTCGAAACGGCAGGCCTACAAGCAACTGCCTTCGTTCACGACCTGGCCGTGGTGATAACTGCGCACGACCATCACACTTTCCGACAAGAATTCCGGCGCGTTGATGCACTTATCGAGGATTGGTGTACCTCTCGTCGCCTTCACATCAACTACGCTAACTCGTCACTCACGCTCTTTAGAGGCGTCCAACTCTTCCCAAACCAGCGGCTCATACGAACAGAACATGGACCGACCATGCCGATCATTCACCCGTTTCGATACTTGGGAGTCGTTACCATGAGATCAGGCCTGCCCACCCAACATCTTTCATACCTCGCGCGCACAATTCAGAGCAGTTGCGACTTCCTTCGGAGTATCTCGGGCAGGGGATGGGGGCCGAACTTCTTAAAGCGCCTGCGCTATTACAGGGCGGTTTTCGTCCCGAAAATCTCATACGCATGTGCTCTCTGGTGGCCTTCAGCCCGGCCAGCTGACCGGCGGCTAGTGCGAACCATACAGCGACAATTCCTCCTAGCCACCCTTCGAGCGTACACGACCACAGCGCATCTGACCCTTCATGTACTAGCAGGTGTCCTCCCCTTAGATCTGGAACTCGACGTCCGCACAGCCATCCGCGCACGAGCACTACAAACGCATCAGCCCAAACCACCCTGGCTTGACCCTATCCCTGCAACACTCTCAGAGGCGGACTACAGGAAGGCCTGCCATCATGCCGCCATCCAGGAGTGGCAACGCGAATGGACAACAGCAACCACAGGATGCCACACCTTCGCCATCATTCCTGATGTACAGGAGCGCCTACGCTGGAAGTGGTGCTTCCTGAGTTACCCGGCCGTGCAACTCCTCTCGGGTCACGGCTCCTTCAACGGGAAGCTCCACTTCCACCACCGTCGAGACAGCCCCGACTGCCGATGTGGGGGCGAGGCCGAAACGGCGGAGCATGTAATTCTCCGCTGTCCGTTATACCGTCTTCAACGAAATCGGTGGCAAATCCCCAGCGATCTCAAAACTCTCGTCGCTAGCAAACCTCGGCCCGCCGCTTCCTGTGCTTCGCCAACGTATGGTGCAGTCGGAGGGGGACAAGCCCGAACATCGGCCAAACCCAAGCGCCACCAGATACCCAGAATACCGACGACTAGACATCCGCGAACCAACACCTCCACCGACGCTCACCATCATTCCTAACAAGTAACTGCTCACCGTTAGCAACAAGCGATCATCGTACGGGTATCTCTCCTCGCCACTATCTTAGCACCTATAAAACTCCCCACCGCCAAGCGGTCCACACCGGTAACGCACCAGCCTTGACCAGCTGGTGTGAATGACGGGGAGTGGAGCGAGGATAACCAGGACTTGCACGTGCCGGTTCACTTCCCGGCCGTCATGTCAGACTTTATCCTGGTCATGTGCCTTTCAAGGCATCAAGCCAGGGCGGGAAGAAGGCACAATCCTGGTTGGACCTTTGCTGTGGTTGGACGTTCCGCAGGTTGCACCTTTGCTGTGGTTGGACCTTTGCTGTGGTTGGACGTACCGCAGGTTGGACCTTTGCTGTGGTTGGACGTTCCGCAGGTTGCACCTTTGCTGTGGTTGGACCATTGTGGAAATTGGACCTTTGCTGTGGTTGCACCTTTTCTCTGGTTGTACCGTTTCTCTGGTTGTACCTTTTCTCTGGTTGGACTATGCTGTGATTGGAGCCGGACTGTAGTTGGACTTTTACTGTGATTGGACTTTCACTGAGGTTGGACCATTCCGGAGATTGGACATTTGTTGTGGTTGGACCACTGCGAAGGTGGGACCTTTGCTGTGGTTGGCCCATTGCCGACGTTGGACCTTTGCCGAGGTTGGACCATTGCTGTAGTTTGACATTTACTGTGATTGGACCTTTGCTGTAGTTTGACCATTACTGTGGTTACACCTTTTCTGTGGTTGGACTATGCTGTGGTTGGAGCCTGAATGTAGTTGGACTTTTACTGTGGGTGGACTTTCACTGAGGTTGGACCGTTGCAATGGTTGGATCTTTGCTGTTGTTGGACCATTTTCATGGTTGGACAAATGCTTTGATTTGCCCTTTTTCTGTGGTTGATCCTCTGCTGTGGTTGGACCATTGCTGTGGTTGGGCCTTCTTTGTGGTTAAGCTTTATTGTGGTAGGAACGCTTTTGTGGTTGATATTCACTGTGGTCGGACCATTGCTGTGGTTGGACCTTTTCTTTTTTGACCATTACAGTGCTCGGACTATCACTGTGGTGTGGTCTTCTTCGTGGTGAAACTTAATGGTTCTGTGTGGTTTTATATTTACTGTGGTCGAACCTTTGCTGTGGTTGGGCCATTGCTATGGTTGGACCAGTGCTGCGGTTTGTCATTTTTGTGTGGTTGAACTTTTGCTGTGGTTGGACCATTGCTGTGGTTGGACTATTGCTCTGGTCGGACCAGTGCTGTGGTTAGTCATTTTCTGTGGTTGAATCTTTGCTGTGGTTGAAGTACGCTGTGGTTGGAGCCCGACTGTAGTTGGACTTTTGATATAGTTGGACTTTCACTTTGGTTAGACCATTGCGGAGGTTGATCATTTTTTGTGATTGGACCATTGCTGTGGTTTGACATTTACTGTGGCTGGGTCTTTGCTGTGGTTGGGCCATTAATGTGGTTGGCCTTTTTCTGTGGTTGGACCGTTGTTGTGGTTGGGTCTTCTTTGTGGTTGGACCATTGCGGAGGTTGATCATTTGTTGTGGTTGGACCATTGCTGTGGTCGGACCTTTGCTGAAGTTCGACCATTGCCGTGGTTGGACCATTCCGGAGGTGGAATCTCTGTGGTGGTTGGACTTCTGCTGTGGTTGTACCGTAGCTGTGGTTGGACCAGTACTGGGGTTGCACCAGGATTGTGCCTTCTTCCCGCCCCGGTGGAACGCCCTTTAGGGCGCAGTACCGGGAATGCCGGACTTGGCGGCCGGGAAGTGACCCGGCACGTGCAAGTCCTGGTTATCTCCACCCCACTCCCCGTCAGCCGTGCCAGCTGGTCAAAACTGACACGTTACCGGTGTGGACCGCTTGGCGGTGGGGAGTTTTACAGGTGAAATGTGAGGTGGAGAGTGATACCCGTATTGTTCGGAAAGGTGGGGGCACCGGGACCCAGAGCTCAGAGATTCCGCGGAAGGGAACAAGCGGTGGTCTGGTAGAGACTCGGAGAGTGAAGTCGACGATGAGATGTGATGGTCACTGGTTCTCTAGGTCCCAGTACCTTGGGTATCCGAGGCCGAGAGTTGGCTGGTGGAAGGGTGTGTCGAAGGGGGGTTTAGATTGAGACCGATGATGACGATGAAGGGATGTGTGGTGTGAGCAAGGGTGGACTGACAAGGGGGGTGGGAAGGGGCTGGACCGCGGCCAGGCTTCGATTTAATACCAACAGTAGTTTCTTCGTTGGCTTCACTCGCCCTCCCTCCACCCCCCCAACAACTCTCTTACCCCCTTAGCATCCGTATGCTTTTACACTAATTGAACTTACTTCTTGTTGAAAACCTCGAAAGCTTCTCAATTAATATTATGAATGCGTGGACAAGCTGAGAGTTCGTTTTATTTTAAATCGTTTCGTGGTGGTGTTGTGGTTGCGTGAGAAAATGAAATTTTTTTATTTTTTAAATTTTAATATCGTCGCCTCCCAGAATCGATACCTTATTTTTATGATCCCTCTCTGGTTGGGGGGATCCATTTTATCAAGACGAGCCGTAAATAAATACGAAAAAATAAACTTGTTTTATGTTTTTCAATCTTTTGATTGGTGTTTTAAAACTGTCATAGGCTTCCTAATATCAAAGCATAAAGCCCTTCGAGTATACCAGCCCCAGCACTAAAAAAAAATTAATTGAATTATATTTATTGAAAGAGGAATGATACTAAAGAAGACGTTTTAATAGCGTTTTAACTATTTTATTCGTTATTGATATAATATATTTTCCTCCAATAGATTGCTGGAGAGTGGACAGCATTGCCAATCGAAAACCGGGACAATTCGGCGATTACAATTGTGACTCGCCGTGGACCCTTGTCGAGTCTGCCGCCAAGGCGATGAGGTTGAAACATGGCGACAATATTGAGTTCGTTTTATGGACGGGGTGAGTACCTGCCTCGCGATATTTTTTAATACCTGTGTAATGATTGTGCGGGGGTTTAACCCTCTCTCTCTCTTCATAAAATTAAGATTTTCAAGTGGGGAAATCTGAAAGTTTTTGATGGATGGAAGGGGGCAGTGCCGGCCTTAGACATTTGGCGCTCTCCGGGCGAATTTTTCCCATGGGATCACCGTCCAGAATAAGGTGACGTTATGGGGGAGCTCATTCGCTGGTGGGTATTCGGGCCGGTCCTCCTTGGGGTTTGTGAGGTGGGCTGAGCGGGCTCGTGGTCGGGTCTCCGGCAAGTGTGTGAGAAGGGATCGTGTAGTTGTGCTTGGGTTGGGGCGGGGACTGGTTAGGGGGTAAATTGAGATGGAAGTAGCCGAAAAAGGTCGGCTGCCCTGGACGAGGTTGGGGGGATGTCGCCGTGTGGTTTGCTGGACGCGGCTTGGGTGGAAAGGGCCGAGGAACAGGGCAGGGCGTGATAGGTGGATCAGTAGTGAGGGAATAGGGGGGCATTTCGGGTTAAGGACTGGGTGAAAAACTAGGAGTAAGACAGACATTCGCAGGACATCAGGGACAGCGGAGGTCGTGGAGCTCTCCACGAAGGCGCGACAGCTCCGTTGAGCCTTCCAGAGGTCCGAGGGGCCCCGGGAGAGACAGTGCCGAGAGGGAGTATATTATAGGCAGGAGAGAACGTAGTCGAGGAGTTAGACGGGCAAAAAGGGTGTCCTGGAGGGCGTTTGTGGAGGAGGGCCTGTCAAAAGGGGCTCGACCGAGGTGGCACTTGACGTGGTGCAGGCCCTTGTTGAGACCCCCTATGGGAAGTTCAAGGTGGCGGTCCTGCTGGATGTGCAGGGAGCCTTCAACTCCGTGTGGTGGCCGAGGGTCATGATGACACTGTGAGATGTTGGGGTCCCAAACGACATCTTCCGGACGATCGCCTCGTATTTCGAGGTAAGGGAGGTTCGACTCCACTATGGCAGTGTGGTGGTGCGTTCGCCTCTCACGAGGGGCTGCCCGCAGGGGTCGGATCTCTCGGCTGCTATGTGGAAACTTCTCTTTGCTGCACTTTTGTGGCTGTTTTGTGGCGCGCACCCGGGTGGAAGCAAGTCGAGAGATCGATCGGCTGTTACGGGTCGTAGACGAGTGGTGCGGGGCGGTCAGACTGGCTCTCCCAGTGCCGAAGACCCAATTAGTCCTGATGCGGGGTCGGCTCTCTCAGGGCAGTCCCCTGGTGGTTCGCTACCAGGGGGCCCACCTCATGGGTGAGCGGCAGGACCGCTACCTTGGGGCTGAGATCAACACGGGGATGATAGCGACCCCACAGCTTGAAGTAGTTGCGGGGAAGCTAGAGAGGACTTTTGCCCTCTATAGGACAGTGGCGGGAAACGTCTGGGGTGCAAACTACCGCTGCCGGGCGCGTTACTTCAGGGCGGTATTCATACCCACCCTGCTGTACGGCTCGGTGTGGTGGTGGTACCGACCAACGAGGGCCCAGAGGGCGAAATTCCTTAGCTTACAGCGGCAGGCGCTGGTGCGGGTAGCCATGGCGTACCGGACGGTTAGCACCGACGCGCTCCAGGTACTGGCGGGGACACCTCCTGCGGACCTCCTGCTCGATGCATGGGTTCATCGGCGCCGCCTCGCACAGCGGAACTTGGGCTTGGTACAGTGCTGTGAAGACTGGGCAGAGCGCATTGGTATTATGGCCAATGAATGGGGGCCGCTTGGATAATCCGCCTCCTCGATGATTTAGTCGTCGAAGCTTGGCAGGCGCGTTGGGCTAGCAGTCCAACGGGTAGGTGTTTGTTCGGGTTCGTGCTCGCTGTTTGGACGAGACTGGCGGCAGCCAAGTGGTTTACCCTTGAGCACGCCGCCACTTCCATCCTGACGGGGCACGGGTCTTTCAACGCCAAGTTGTGGTTCTTCCGGCGGCGGGGCTCTCCAATATGTCATTGTGGCGTCAAGGAGGAGACCGCCGACCATGTGCTTCGTTGCTGCAGCCTTCACGGGGATCTGCGGCGGGCGGTATGGGGTAGGAATGGCCCGCCGGACGACTCGGCTCTCGTTAGAGACCGGCGGGCGTACGGCCGACTCCTGGTCTTCTCGCGCTCCTGGTTGGAGCGCAGGGGACTGGGACCGCAATGCCCAAGTAGGGGCACCTTCCCTACTCGGGCAACCCGGGCAGGGGCACCTTCCCTGCCAGGTTTTGGTCCATGGCGCAAGCCGGCATCCTCAGCTCTGAAAGACCCACCTCCAAGTGGTTCCTCTCGGGCGTGACTGGCTGGCCACCAGTCACGGCTAACGGGTCGAGCTGAGTGATGGGACCGACTCTGCTGGGGAGTCCGGGCCAAAGATGGGGTACAGGCCAGGTAAAGGCCGGCAACGGCCTAGGTACTGGCCACATCTTAAAGAGATCTGCAGCAGAGGAGGGCCTGTCGACGAACCCATGGGGTGTACCCTATCGGGTTGCGGCTGCTGGGAGGCTCAGATCCCCGGACGTTCTCCCGTTTGTTGAAGCGGCCAGAGGAGGAGATTCTGTGGAAGAAGGAGGACAGCCTGAACGAGCGGGAGCTGCGGGTGGAGTCCAGGGCCCAAGCGGAGTCCACGGGGAGTGAGTAGTTCTCAGTCGAAGAGGTGGAGAACGAACTCAGGAGACAGCAAGGAGGCTGTAGGGCGTGCCCTACACGAAATGTTGAGGCGCCTCCGGCCGTGGCGGTGGAAGATTATTGTGGGCTGTTCAACAGATGTCTATCGGTAGGGTATTTTCCAGTAAGGTGGTGGGTGGCGGTCGTTCAGCTCCTGCTGAAATCTTCGGATCATGATTCGGCGCTCCCCGGTAGCTATCGGCCCTTTAGCCTCCTCCCCTGCGAGAGTAAGGTGCTAGAGCGAGTGGTACTGGCCAGGCTGAAATCTATCTTCAGTGAGAGGCTTCACCCTCATCAGTACGGGTGAGGGTGAAGGGGGATTCGACTGAGGTGGCACTTGACGCTTTGCTGGCTATCTCAGAGGGTCCTGGTGCACAGTCACCGGAGCTACTTGTCACTGTGACCGACAAAAGCTGTCACGTCACACCTCTGGGGGATGTTTTAATGAGTCGTAGACAAGGGGCATTTTTTTCCCCCTTGTCTGTCTTTTTCCCTCTCATTTTTCTGAACGCTCCCCTTAGGACACGGCACCCCCGGACGGTCGCCCGGCCCCCGCTTAAAGCCAGCACATGGAGGCGGGGCGTTTCTCTTGCGAAAGAGCTTGAAAAATCTTGATGAATAATATAGTATATAACTGTAGGGCTACCACTCGCGGTTAAAGAAGGAAAATTAGTCTCAAGAGAGTATAGTCAGAAAATGAGAAGCTGCGAGTAACGGTGGGGGGAGAGTGCACAATTTAAGTTGTACGGTGACTCCGTCGAGAAAAGTGGGTCTCTCAAGGCGAAGGTCCTAAGAATTTTAATTGCACCTTCCCCAGTTCAACTCGTTGATTGGTGAAATGCTTGAGCTACTTAGGGTTGATGGGTTAGGGAGATTGGGGGGGAGGGGTGATCCACTTTCACACCGGGAAAATCTTGTTATTCTTCTTCTTTTTTTTTCAGTTTGTTGAATCTCGCTGAATTTACTTTCTTATAGCACCTCAGCGGCTTGGGCTCCTACTATACGGGTCAAGCTATCTATAACAATTGTCCCACGCTCCCACGTACATCCTGCCCTTAACTCTCTTCAACCCATCGCGAATCCTGCAATAAAAGCAAGCTTTTAGTTTCGATTCAACTAAGTGCCTCACTCTCACACTTCCTTCACGTTATAGAGGTTAACTTTAAAATTTAAAGAGTCGATTTTTTGTTCGATGGATTTGTTTCTCTCAAAGAGCAGTAATTTTCATTTTTAATAGACTGGGACGGTCCAGGATTTATTGTACTCTTCACTCTTGATGGTAGATAGCGGGAAGAGTGATAGACTCCCGAACAAACGTCATGTTATGCGTAAGAAGGGCGGGGGGGGGGTATTTTCGGGGCTTCCGCCCCAGTCACGAATAAGGGAATGGGTGTAGTCGTTCTGCTGGAAGGGAAATCTTTTTTTTTTACTCGTCTTCCCTTCCCCCTTCCCGTCCCATTTTCCTTTTCTGTAACAAATGGTTGGAGAGGGCCTGGACGACGCTGATGCTATTTATCCTTTTGGCCCCTCACTTAATGCAGTCCCATATTCAGAGGCATTCATTCCACGATTCTCTGATTATGGCAGCTGCCTCTAAAGAAGTAATGACGACATTTCACTTCTACTGTTTTTTTTTTTTTTATACCCTTTTCTGTTTGTTTTATTTTCTTCTTTTAAATCAAAAAAGAAAAAAAAAATTAATCGTAGCGTCGTGACAGGAATTTAACTAATTTTTTATACACACATTAAAAGACTATACATTTTTTTGATCCCTCCCTTTTTAAGTAAAACTTTTCTTCGTTTCCATAGGGACGGTCTCTCGGGCACAGCAAGTGGCAAGTCCTCCGACCTTCAAGTGCACGCCCTTCAGAATCTGACTCACCTCCTTCAGCACACGTTTCCGTCAGCCTTCGTTTTCCCCGTCCTCGGTCACAATGATCCCGGTTCGGGACCGGGCGAGCGCCTCGGCTATAAAGACGTGGGACACTTTTGGCGTCAGTGGCTTCCGACTGAAGCGATACACACGTTCAACAAAGGTAATAGTTTCTTTTCTCTCTTTTTCTTTGGTTTTTTTTTTTTTTTTTTTTGTCGTAGTGGAAATGATAAAAATTGAATTTTCATGCACGGTAATGCCGTGGGTGTTGGTGAGGGGCGAAGGAGAGGAAAACGTTGCTTTGGGTCTGGCAAAACCGTGGGGAGTGTGTTGAATTGCAAAAGAGGTCGAATCTGAATAATAAGACAATGGTTACTCCTCCTCACTGAAGGGGGCTGACTGCTAGGGCATTAGCGACTGTACTTTTAAACGAGATAAGCTAAGAATTAAATAATAAAACAGTTTATATAAAGTATGCACACGTATTTTGTGTACATTGCGAGAGTTTGAGAGGGTCTCGTGGCGTCCCAAAAGACATCGCTGAATTCGTAATTAGATACACTGTATGAAATGTCTAACTACAAACTGTTTAAGCTAATTGTTTATGTTGGGTGTGGGAAAGAAGGGGTGAACGGATGAAATTGTTCCGGCAACGTTGTGCGCAAAGTGCTAGTGGTTGAAGTACGACATGTGGGAGGGAGAGTACGATCTGCAGATCGATAGGCGTGCGTCTTGTTGCTTACTAGATTATGTCTTAATTCTGACATAGACTTGAATTTCCCAGCAGGCGTGGACTATAGTTACAAAAGAGTTCAACATGAAATCTTGCGTGCGTTAAAAACTACAGCTTGTATGCCGTCAATTTACCCCTTCAAACTGCCAGTTTGGCGTTCAAACTGAACATTTTGCCCTTTGAAAACATCAAGAATTTACTCAGGAAACAGACTTTCTTCAGCAAAAATTGATCATTTTTCGTTGTAATCTGCCTCCTTTTTTCAAAAAACTTGCCAAGTCACCGCAAAAAGACAAATTTTGCCCCCTAGATCGACTACAAACGAAAAACTGCAAGAAATTCAGGTCTCACGGCTATAAAAACACGTTTTTTAGCCCTGATAAAGCAACTTTGACTCGACAGCTGACGGTGCAAAGTAGTTTTATAAGGGGTTTCTTGAGGAAGCCGTCAGGTGTCAATTCCACGCACCCCCTTATAGGCAAACGACCCCTTATCCAGGACTATCGTGTGAGATTGGTGGGGGGGGTAGGGGGTTTGTCACTGATTCCGTTATTCTCGGGCCCGGACTTCATAAATCAAGAAAAGGAAGAAAGGAGAACAAAATGACAGCTTTACTGTGGTTGGACCATTCCGCAGAATGGATGCTGTGGTTGGACCGAGCACATATTGAACGGGACATAGTACACACATTCACATTAGCCGATGAACGTGAGGACGATACGGTCGACGCACAAATAAGTGACTTAGTGGCAATCATCCATCGAGCTGCCAACCGAACAATCCCTCGAATAGCGCTACCAACGACCCTAGCCGCACCATGGTAGACAGCTACACTAGACGAGGAACGATCAAAGACAAGACGCCTTCGCCGGAGAATCTCCCAGAGGAATAGGGAGGACCGTCTAACAGCCCACCAGGCCTATACAACTCAACGCCGCGCCTTCAAGAGGCTTGTCCGCAGGGAGAAGCGCCGATCTTGGAGGGGCTTTGTCACCGAGGAACCGACTGCCAACCCGTGGAGTCTTCCCTACAACCTCCACCGCGGTAAATTCGGCCCAAAATCTCTTCTCACCGCTGTGGCCAACACCCGGGATGTCCCCACCACGCTGCGGGCTCTCCTTGTGGCGCTATTCCCTGCGGATGACCCCTAACGGGATACAGCCTTAGATCGCCAAATTCGGGAAGACATCACAACCCCACCAATAACACCTAACGCCCCACCATGGACGGCGGACGAGGTCACAGCGGTCCTTGCCAGTGTCCCGCTGAGAAAAGCCCCTGGTCCATCCAGAATAGAGGGCCACGTGTTACGCCACCTCCCCCAAACTGCCATAGCGACCCTTACTAGCATCTTCAACCAATGCCTTCACGATGGATACTTTCCGACCCCCTGGAAAACCAGCAACATCAGTCTTCTGCTAAAAGACCCAGACCGTGACCGAAGCGAACCCTCGAGTTACCGACCTATCTCCCTCATTTCTATCGAGGGAAAAGTACTCGAGCGACTCCTGGTCAACCGCCTCGTTCCGGAAATATATGAAGCCTGCCATCGATGGCAGTTCGGAGGGATTCCTCAGCGCTCCACGGAGCACGCAATTCTGAACCTACGAGAGCAAATTGCTGCCTTTACCAACAGCATCACGGCAGTCGCATGTTACGACATCGTTGGAGCCTTCAATGCTGTATGGTGGCCAGCCCTCCTACACGACATCAAAACTGCCAGGGTCCCAGCCAATATATATACTCTATTATGCAGCTACCTCAGCGACCGCCAAGTACAACTAAGCGACAACGGCATCACAGTAAAACAAGAACTCTCCAGCGGCTGCCCCCAAGGGGCTGTACCAGCATGCTTACTGTGGGCCCTGGGCTTTGCTCCACTCTTAAACGGGCTCGAAACGGCAGGCCTACAAGCAACTGCCTTCGTTCACGACCTGGCCGTGGTGATAACTGCGCACGACCATCACACTTTCCGACAAGAATTCCGGCGCGTTGATGCACTTATCGAGGATTGGTGTACCTCTCGTCGCCTTCACATCAACTACGCTAACTCGTCACTCACGCTCTTTAGAGGCGTCCAACTCTTCCCAAACCAGCGGCTCATACGAACAGAACATGGACCGACCATGCCGATCATTCACCCGTTTCGATACTTGGGAGTCGTTACCATGAGATCAGGCCTGCCCACCCAACATCTTTCATACCTCGCGCGCACAATTCAGAGCAGTTGCGACTTCCTTCGGAGTATCTCGGGCAGGGGATGGGGGCCGAACTTCTTAAAGCGCCTGCGCTATTACAGGGCGGTTTTCGTCCCGAAAATCTCATACGCATGTGCTCTCTGGTGGCCTTCAGCCCGGCCAGCTGACCGGCGGCTAGTGCGAACCATACAGCGACAATTCCTCCTAGCCACCCTTCGAGCGTACACGACCACAGCGCATCTGACCCTTCATGTACTAGCAGGTGTCCTCCCCTTAGATCTGGAACTCGACGTCCGCACAGCCATCCGCGCACGAGCACTACAAACGCATCAGCCCAAACCACCCTGGCTTGACCCTATCCCTGCAACACTCTCAGAGGCGGACTACAGGAAGGCCTGCCATCATGCCGCCATCCAGGAGTGGCAACGCGAATGGACAACAGCAACCACAGGATGCCACACCTTCGCCATCATTCCTGATGTACAGGAGCGCCTACGCTGGAAGTGGTGCTTCCTGAGTTACCCGGCCGTGCAACTCCTCTCGGGTCACGGCTCCTTCAACGGGAAGCTCCACTTCCACCACCGTCGAGACAGCCCCGACTGCCGATGTGGGGGCGAGGCCGAAACGGCGGAGCATGTAATTCTCCGCTGTCCGTTATACCGTCTTCAACGAAATCGGTGGCAAATCCCCAGCGATCTCAAAACTCTCGTCGCTAGCAAACCTCGGCCCGCCGCTTCCTGTGCTTCGCCAACGTATGGTGCAGTCGGAGGGGGACAAGCCCGAACATCGGCCAAACCCAAGCGCCACCAGATACCCAGAATACCGACGACTAGACATCCGCGAACCAACACCTCCACCGACGCTCACCATCATTCCTAACAAGTAACTGCTCACCGTTAGCAACAAGCGATCATCGTACGGGTATCTCTCCTCGCCACTATCTTAGCACCTATAAAACTCCCCACCGCCAAGCGGTCCACACCGGTAACGCACCAGCCTTGACCAGCTGGTGTGAATGACGGGGAGTGGAGCGAGGATAACCAGGACTTGCACGTGCCGGTTCACTTCCCGGCCGTCATGTCAGACTTTATCCTGGTCATGTGCCTTTCAAGGCATCAAGCCAGGGCGGGAAGAAGGCACAATCCTGGTTGGACCTTTGCTGTGGTTGGACGTTCCGCAGGTTGCACCTTTGCTGTGGTTGGACCTTTGCTGTGGTTGGACGTACCGCAGGTTGGACCTTTGCTGTGGTTGGACGTTCCGCAGGTTGCACCTTTGCTGTGGTTGGACCATTGTGGAAATTGGACCTTTGCTGTGGTTGCACCTTTTCTCTGGTTGTACCGTTTCTCTGGTTGTACCTTTTCTCTGGTTGGACTATGCTGTGATTGGAGCCGGACTGTAGTTGGACTTTTACTGTGATTGGACTTTCACTGAGGTTGGACCATTCCGGAGATTGGACATTTGTTGTGGTTGGACCACTGCGAAGGTGGGACCTTTGCTGTGGTTGGCCCATTGCCGACGTTGGACCTTTGCCGAGGTTGGACCATTGCTGTAGTTTGACATTTACTGTGATTGGACCTTTGCTGTAGTTTGACCATTACTGTGGTTACACCTTTTCTGTGGTTGGACTATGCTGTGGTTGGAGCCTGAATGTAGTTGGACTTTTACTGTGGGTGGACTTTCACTGAGGTTGGACCGTTGCAATGGTTGGATCTTTGCTGTTGTTGGACCATTTTCATGGTTGGACAAATGCTTTGATTTGCCCTTTTTCTGTGGTTGATCCTCTGCTGTGGTTGGACCATTGCTGTGGTTGGGCCTTCTTTGTGGTTAAGCTTTATTGTGGTAGGAACGCTTTTGTGGTTGATATTCACTGTGGTCGGACCATTGCTGTGGTTGGACCTTTTCTTTTTTGACCATTACAGTGCTCGGACTATCACTGTGGTGTGGTCTTCTTCGTGGTGAAACTTAATGGTTCTGTGTGGTTTTATATTTACTGTGGTCGAACCTTTGCTGTGGTTGGGCCATTGCTATGGTTGGACCAGTGCTGCGGTTTGTCATTTTTGTGTGGTTGAACTTTTGCTGTGGTTGGACCATTGCTGTGGTTGGACTATTGCTCTGGTCGGACCAGTGCTGTGGTTAGTCATTTTCTGTGGTTGAATCTTTGCTGTGGTTGAAGTACGCTGTGGTTGGAGCCCGACTGTAGTTGGACTTTTGATATAGTTGGACTTTCACTTTGGTTAGACCATTGCGGAGGTTGATCATTTTTTGTGATTGGACCATTGCTGTGGTTTGACATTTACTGTGGCTGGGTCTTTGCTGTGGTTGGGCCATTAATGTGGTTGGCCTTTTTCTGTGGTTGGACCGTTGTTGTGGTTGGGTCTTCTTTGTGGTTGGACCATTGCGGAGGTTGATCATTTGTTGTGGTTGGACCATTGCTGTGGTCGGACCTTTGCTGAAGTTCGACCATTGCCGTGGTTGGACCATTCCGGAGGTGGAATCTCTGTGGTGGTTGGACTTCTGCTGTGGTTGTACCGTAGCTGTGGTTGGACCAGTACTGGGGTTGCACCAGGATTGTGCCTTCTTCCCGCCCCGGTGGAACGCCCTTTAGGGCGCAGTACCGGGAATGCCGGACTTGGCGGCCGGGAAGTGACCCGGCACGTGCAAGTCCTGGTTATCTCCACCCCACTCCCCGTCAGCCGTGCCAGCTGGTCAAAACTGACACGTTACCGGTGTGGACCGCTTGGCGGTGGGGAGTTTTACAGGTGAAATGTGAGGTGGAGAGTGATACCCGTATTGTTCGGAAAGGTGGGGGCACCGGGACCCAGAGCTCAGAGATTCCGCGGAAGGGAACAAGCGGTGGTCTGGTAGAGACTCGGAGAGTGAAGTCGACGATGAGATGTGGTGGTCACTGGTTCTCTAGGTCCCAGTACCTTGGGTATCCGAGGCCGAGAGTTGGCTGGTGGAAGGGTCACCAACATTTGCCATTGTTGGGCCTGTGCCCCGACGGTGGTACCAGGCATTAGCGAAGGCGAGGAAACGACGGGCCGACGATTTTGTTGCGACGAGAAGACGCGGGTTTTGAGAGATTCGCCACAGGTCCCTGATGTCTTGATAGAGCGGGCAGCGGAAGAGCACATGCTCCGCCATTTCGGCCTCGCCTCCGCATGGGCAGTCGGGGTTCTCTCGGCGGCGGTGGAAGTGGAGCTTGTGGTTGAAGGAGCCGTGTCCTGACAGTAGTTGCACTGCTGGGTAGCTGAGAAAGCGCCACTTCCATAGCAGGCGCTCCTCGATCACTGGGATGACGTCGTAGGTGAAACGGCCAGTGGTCCCGTTGTCCCATTCGCTCTGCCAGCGAATCAGAGCTGCTCGATGGCACTGTTTTTTGTACTCGGCTGATTCGAGATCTGTAGGTATGGGGGCCAGGCATTCGGGAAGTTGATGGTCGGTCCCTAAGAGGCGGGCTCGTGTGGCCGTGCGGACGTCCAACTCCAAGTCGAGCGGCAGGACTCCAGCCAGGACGTGGAGCGTCAAATGTGCCGTAGTCCTATAGGCGCGGAGTGCGGCAATGAGGAAGCGGCGATGGATCGTGCGCGCTTGTTGACGGTCCGCTGGGCGTGCTGCCGGCCACCAGGTGACACACGCGTATGTGATGCGTGGAAGAAAGACGGCCTTATAGTAAACGAGCCGCCTCTGAAAGTCAGGCCCCCATCCTCGGCCCGATATCCCTCGGAGGAAATCGCAGCTGGCGGTGACTTTGCGCGCCAGGTATGCCAGATGTTGTGTTCGCCACCCCGATCTCATGAGCGTGACTCCTAAATAGTGCACGGGGTGCACAAGCGGCATGTTTCAGTTGGAGGTGGTCCGAAGGTGCCGCTGTGACGGGAAGTGCCGGGACCCTCGGAGAATCGTTAGGGACGACTTCGCATAGTTGATGGTCAGGCGACGATTGCCACACCAGGCTGCGACGATGTCGTCGACTCGGCGAAACTCGCATCGGAGCGTCTGACGGTCATGAGCGGTGATGACAACGGTGAGGTCGTCGACGAAAGCAGTGGCTGTTAGACCAGCTGCTTCGAGCTCGCGGAGAAGGGGTGCGAAGCCGAGGGCCCAGAGGAGACACGCCAGGATAGCCCCTTGGGGGCACCCACTGGTTAGCTCGCGATGAGCGACAATACCGCTGTAGCTTAGCTGAACGTAGCGGTCGTCAAGATATCTGCGGAGCAGGCCATAGATGTTTGCAGGAACCTCAGCGGCGCGGATTTCGGCCAGAAGAGCGGGCCACCAAACCGAGTTGAATGCGCCGATAATGTCGTAGCAAGCTACAGCGGTGATGCGATGCGGGGCAGCTGCGATTTGCCTCTGAAGGTGGAGTATCGCCATCTCTGTGACATCGGTCGTAGGTGGAAGGTGGTAAGCGGTCCACAATGAGACGTTCGAACGCCTTTGCCTCGACCGATAGAAGGGATATCGGGTGGTAGCTAGCCGGATCACTACGGTCCCGGTCAGGGTCTTTAAGGATGAGGCTGATGTAAGCCTTTTTCCAGGGTGACGGGAAGTATGAGGTGCGGAGGCAGGTGTTGAAGATCTCGGTGTATATATCGATGCATAGTTCGGGCAGGTGGCGGAGCATCTGTCTCGTCACCCGGGAAGGACCGGGAGCTTTCTTCGGTGGTGCCCGTGCGAAAACAGCTGCCACTTCTTGTGGCGTCCATGGAGGGGCATCTGGCGTCGCTGGGGGTATGGGGACAGCCTCACGAGTCAGCCTGTCGCCGTCCGTGTCGCGGGTCGCGTCGTCCGCAGGGAAAAGAGTCTCGAGAATGGTGGCGAGTGTCGTCGGGGGTTGGGGTCGGGGTTGGACCATTGCTGTGGTTGGACCTTCGCTGTGTTTGGACCATGGCTGTGGTCGAGCCTTTTTTGTGGTTGAAGTTTTACTGTGGTTGGTGGTTCTAATCGGCGCTTAAGAGTTTGGCTGATTTCCCGTAAGATCTGACGACGGATTCTCAGCTGACTGGAATTTCGGAATCACTCAATGACTTTATATTGAAGGAGAAAAAGTCAAAATAAATGAGATACAACTAATTGTTAGGATTTTCACAGTGTTTTGGAGCTATGCCGTGGCTGGGACCTTACTTTGGTTGGACTTCTGCAGTGGTTGGACCTACCTTTGCGGAGGTTGGACCTTTGCTGTGGTTCATTGCATCATGGCAGAGGTTGGATGTTGGAACTTTGCGGTTCTTGGACCATTGCTGTGGTTGAATCTTTTCTGTGGATACAAAAACGATGGAGCATTGCTATGGTTGAACCTTCTTTATGGCTGGAACGTTATTGTGGTTGGTGGTTATCTAACCAGCTGTTCGAATTTGGCTGATTTATCGTCAGATCTGACGGATTTACAGCTGACAGGAAAAAATTCTGTTCATCGGATGACGGATTTTGGGAACGGAATTTCGGAATCACTTTTATTGTTACAAAATCTATTTATTTAATTAACTTTTAATACATTTCAACGAAAAAAAGTGTAAATAAATGAGAGATTTAATTAAATCATGATGCGATATTCCGAATTTCAACCCGTCCACTTGCTAGTGCAGCACTTTTTTATCAATTTCAGCCGTGATTTAACGTTTTTTCTTTATTTTAGCCGCAAAATTAGAGGTTAGAGAGGTCTTGATAGAGGTCTTGAAATTGAATCAAATAATCACGAATTAACGCAGTTTTTCAATATTAGCAACCTAAAATGTTACCTACGAATTATTAGCGAATTTTCTATATTTATTCTAACCGAAAGAAGCAGCGTTTTATCTCAATTTTGTCACAAAGCGCTTTCGTTTGTTTTTTGTTTTTCAATTTTCACTGCGTACCGGTGCTTTTTCTCACTTCTAGCCATGAATCAGTGGCCGCGGACCCTGCCGTGGGCTAGCTGGCCCGCGACTGCGCCAATAACTTGACGAATAAGCTGTGTAACTGTATGTTTTGGGTCCTAATTTGAGAAAAATTACAATTTTTGTGACTCATTTTCAGTGGTGGTGGAATTCAGGCTGTATCTGGCCACTTTAGTGCCTTGGACGAATATCAAAGATATTATGGGAAACTGCGCGTTTTGGGTCTTTTTCTTTTGGTGGCATCAGACCTCCCGGTGCAGCTGGCCCCCTCGAGAGCGCCCAAAGCTTGATGAATAGCGGCAAAATTTTAATAGTTCGTAGCAAAACAATCAGTGAATTGTCAAGTTTTATGACTAAATATCCGTGAAATTGCAAGTTTAAATTGTTTTTGTTCGATTCAACCCTTGATCCCCCCCCCCCAGCGTACACCCCATCTGAATATCCGACGCGTTCGCATTGTTTGAGACGAATACGACGGTGGACTCATCGACATTATTGTTCGTAGATTAGTCAGTTCAGTAGCTAGCCAGCACCTACCTGATCTGTATTATTACATCCACCCATTATAACACCGGTAATGGTCACACGTCGTCTAACAATGTTAATAATACCAGCGAGAAGGCCCCGGGAATCTTTTGTTAAAACTCCTCCGTTGGTTAATCAATAAGCTTACTTCAACTGGGAAAGCTGGAAAAGCTTATTTTCTCGCTCCCCACCAACCCCCAACCCAAACCCCTCACCGTCCAACTCCAGCGCATTCATTTATCTCAGACTGTAAAAATGGCTTTTGCTAATGGCCCCGAGCGATACGATGCAAAAGTATTCACGCGAAATTCCCGCGAGTACGTTGAAAACTCGCTAACAAAAGTCAAACTCTTTTCGAAATCCTTAGTACGACTCCCTCGGGAACCTTCAACGACAACTTTCCTTCCTTTTCGTTTGACTTCAAGTTTTTCTTTCTCTCCTGGCAGGCATGTTTTTTTATCTTCTTCGCTTTAAATTATTTATTTGTTAAACAGAAGAATCGACGCTGTGAGCGTGTTTATAAAAAAAAAAAAAAAATCTTCAACCTTTGAGGAGCGATTTTTGTCGAACTTTCTTGTACCCCTTCACGCTTCCCAGCTTGAATAGCTTAAAATTAAAGTGAAGGCTCTCTTGACGCGCCAATTAAAAGATTGGCCTGGGGGTATGAATAATGCATAAAATTTGACAGGCAGCCAAGAGTACACGTCTATAGCTATTACCACCCACTATTAGCGCTCGTCATTCCTTGTTTATAGAATTAAACGAATAAAGTAAAATAACACCATAAAGCCGATCTTAAGCTTCAACTAGTTCTCCCATTAGTAAAATGAAGCATCTTGCTTCAACGAAATCCGTCGGCGTCGTCACCCCCCCCCCTCCACCGCTTATAAACCCTTCTTCATCTGTCCGAACTAAAATTTACCCGCGCTCTCCCTTTACTCCACTGGGGTATTAATCCCCTTTAAACTTCCTCCGCCTTCACCTCTTTTCCTAAACAGTACAGATGGCTTCAATTTACCTTCCCAGTTAGAGTTATACCTAGCTACTTGGATGATTGATTATAATTACGACTCCCTCTAACCCCCCCCCCCGCCACCACACCAACCATGCCTGTGCTTCAGGAGTCATTCTCCGCATTTCCTAATGGCAAACTGACCGAAATGGGATGAGGAGAGAATAGGTGAGCTTCCTATGGGCTCTGGCACACTCAGTTACCTATAATTACAAACATTCAAAGGTAATAACAGGATTGTGGTTGGGCGAGAAGAGAGGTTGCGAGGGGGAGTGTTGGTCTTAAGCTTAAGATAATGACTGTATGTTTCAATTATTGATGAATTACGTCGATTTGATCTATTTTAGGGACTTATTATTCCAAGAACGAATACATTTTGAATATTTTAAGCAAAAAAAACACCAAAGAGTGGGCTTCTCAACAATATTTTAGGTGTAGCAACCGGCCAGCTTTTAAGGTTCGATGCCACCTTTCTATAGCTCCATTAGCGGCTGGATGGTAAGCCGTCGTTAAAATGTGATAAACACCAAACACCTTCGACAGTTTTTCGAAAAGTTGGCATTCGAATTGTTTGCCTCTGTCAGTCGTCACATATTTTGGAAGTCCATACCTGGAAAACCGATGAGCAACGAGAGTTGTTGCGACCATGTCCGATGTAATATCAGAGACGGGAATAGTCTCGGTCCATCTTGAAAAACTGGGGTAGGGGTCCAACTATGTCAACATTAATATGCTCAAACCGTCTTCTAGGGGAGGCATAGCTACCGGCTTGACTTGTTGTGTGACGCCAGATTTTTGACCTTTGACAAGGTATGCATGTATGGGCCCAGATCGCAACATCACGCTTCAGCGATGGCCAGCAAAATCGCTCCTGCACCAGTTTCACAGAGCCCGAATTTTCTCGCTTAGCGTTTTATCTCAATTTTGCCACAAAGCGCTTTCGTTTGTTTTTTGTTTTTCAATTTTCACTGCGTACCGGTGCTTTTTCTCACTTCTAGCCATGAATCAGTGGCCGCGGACCCTGCCGTGGGCTAGCTGGCCCGCGACTGCGCCAATAACTTGACGAATAAGCTGTGTAACTGTATGTTTTGGGTCCTAATTTGAGAAAAATTACAATTTTTGTGACTCATTTTCAGTGGTGGTGGAATTCAGGCTGTATCTGGCCACTTTAGTGCCTTGGACGAATATCAAAGATATTATGGGAAACTGCGCGTTTTGGGTCTTTTTCTTTTGGTGGCATCAGACCCCCGGTGCAGCTGGCCCCCTCGAGAGCGCCCAAAGCTTGATGAATAGCGGCAAAATTTTAATAGTTCGTAGCAAAACAATCAGTGAATTGTCAAGTTTTATGACTAAATATCCGTGAAATTGCAAGTTTAAATTGTTTTTGTTCGATTCAACCCTTGATCCCCCCCCCCCAGCGTACACCCCATCTGAATATCCGACGCGTTCGCATTGTTTGAGACGAATACGACGGTGGACTCATCGACATTATTGTTCGTAGATTAGTCAGTTCAGTAGCTAGCCAGCACCTACCTGATCTGTATTATTACATCCACCCATTATAACACCGGTAATGGTCACACGTCGTCTAACAATGTTAATAATACCAGCGAGAAGGCCCCGGGAATCTTTTGTTAAAACTCCTCCGTTGGTTAATCAATAAGCTTACTTCAACTGGGAAAGCTGGAAAAGCTTATTTTCTCGCTCCCCACCAACCCCCAACCCAAACCCCTCACCGTCCAACTCCAGCGCATTCATTTATCTCAGACTGTAAAAATGGCTTTTGCTAATGGCCCCGAGCGATACGATGCAAAAGTATTCACGCGAAATTCCCGCGAGTACGTTGAAAACTCGCTAACAAAAGTCAAACTCTTTTCGAAATCCTTAGTACGACTCCCTCGGGAACCTTCAACGACAACTTTCCTTCCTTTTCGTTTGACTTCAAGTTTTTCTTTCTCTCCTGGCAGGCATGTTTTTTTATCTTCTTCGCTTTAAATTATTTATTTGTTAAACAGAAGAATCGACGCTGTGAGCGTGTTTATAAAAAAAAAAAAAAATCTTCAACCTTTGAGGAGCGATTTTTGTCGAACTTTCTTGTACCCCTTCACGCTTCCCAGCTTGAATAGCTTAAAATTAAAGTGAAGGCTCTCTTGACGCGCCAATTAAAAGATTGGCCTGGGGGTATGAATAATGCATAAAATTTGACAGGCAGCCAAGAGTACACGTCTATAGCTATTACCACCCACTATTAGCGCTCGTCATTCCTTGTTTATAGAATTAAACGAATAAAGTAAAATAACACCATAAAGCCGATCTTAAGCTTCAACTAGTTCTCCCATTAGTAAAATGAAGCATCTTGCTTCAACGAAATCCGTCGGCGTCGTCACCCCCCCCCTCCACCGCTTATAAACCCTTCTTCATCTGTCCGAACTAAAATTTACCCGCGCTCTCCCTTTACTCCACTGGGGTATTAATCCCCTTTAAACTTCCTCCGCCTTCACCTCTTTTCCTAAACAGTACAGATGGCTTCAATTTACCTTCCCAGTTAGAGTTATACCTAGCTACTTGGATGATTGATTATAATTACGACTCCCTCTAGCCCCCCACCACCACCCCCACACCAACCATGCCTGTGCTTCAGGAGTCATTCTCCGCATTTCCTAATGGCAAACTGACCGAAATGGGATGAGGAGAGAATAGGTGAGCTTCCTATGGGCTCTGGCACACTCAGTTACCTATAATTACAAACATTCAAAGGTAATAACAGGATTGTGGTTGGGCGAGAAGAGAGGTTGCGAGGGGGAGTGTTGGTCTTAAGCTTAAGATAATGACTGTATGTTTCAATTATTGATGAATTACGTCGATTTGATCTATTTTAGGGACTTATTATTCCAAGAACGAATACATTTTGAATATTTTAAGCAAAAAAAACACCAAAGAGTGGGCTTCTCAACAATATTTTAGGTGTAGCAACCGGCCAGCTTTTAAGGTTCGATGCCACCTTTCTATAGCTCCATTAGCGGCTGGATGGTAAGCCGTCGTTAAAATGTGATAAACACCAAACACCTTCGACAGTTTTTCGAAAAGTTGGCATTCGAATTGTTTGCCTCTGTCAGTCGTCACATATTTTGGAAGTCCATACCTGGAAAACCATTGAGCAACGAGAGTTGTTGCGACCATGTCCGATGTAATATCAGAGACGGGAATAGCCTCGGTCCATCTTGAAAAACTGGGGTAGGGGTCCAACTATGTCAACATTAATATGCTCAAACCGTACACTAGGGGAGGCATAGCTACCGGCTTGACTTGTTGTGTGACGCCAGATTTTTGACCTTTGACAAGGTATGCATGTATGGGCCCAGATCGCAACATCACGCTTCAGCGATGGCCAGCAAAATCGCTTCTGCACTAGTTTCACAGAGCCCGAAAATTCTCGGATGAGAAAGGTTGTGGAGTTGGTCGAAAATTTGACGACGGAGTTGTACAGGCACGAAAGGACGAAGTTTGCCAGTTGTCGAGTCGCACATCAATTTGCTGCCATCTTCTAATATAAATTCTTGAAAATTAAAGGAGGAAGTTTAAAAGAAATCCAAAAATCGTCTGACAACAAAAATGTTTTGAACGAACTTCGAAGAATGACCAAAATTAAAAGCGTCTGTTTTTTAAGTTTCTTTCTTCGAAGAAGTTGAGTCGCCACACTTTCCATTTAATTCACATCGTTTTTAAAATCCATTCTCGCGGTAGATTCATTTAATTTAAATTGGTAATTTAATTGAAAACGCGACACCTCCGCCGTGGAAAGTGGTGCGGGCGGCGTATGCTCATTGCTATTACTGTCGTTTTCGTGTTTACGAGTTTAATTTCCAATTAATAAGTAACCACGGCTTTTCAACTGTGTCTCTCTTCGAAAATACGCACCGGATTTCTGAATGTTTTGACATGTTGCGAAGAATTACAAATGTATATTTAAATTGTCGTACAATTTTAGCGGGGAGAGTGAGAGAGAGAGAGAGAGAGAGAACAACGGGGCTCAGATACTCACGCTTGGGAAAGTATGACGCGCGGGGTTTACTTGAGTAATAAAGAGGATTATGTGGGGAGTGGGTTCTCCTGGCTGTTGGTGGAGAGGAATACAAATAATTTGTTAGCGGATTACACTACAGGGAGCAAAGGCAAAGAGAGAGGGTGTGAGTACGAGAGCGCATTGGTTGGTCGGTGGGGGGAGGAGTGGTTGAGGGATGGTGAGAGAGAGAAAGATAGAAAAGGCCTCTTTTGCTGAATATTCAACTTGTCCCGGAGATTTAAGGTCGTGAAACTAAACGTCTTTGAGAATGAAATTAATGATCGCAGGCTCAAGGAACTTTGAATGTAATTAAAAGAGTTCTAAAAGTCTGGAATTAGTTGAAACGGCGCGTGATTTGCAGCTTAGAGCCCCCCCCCCCACCATCCTAATCATTCGAAGCTCGTGTACGTGTGGACGCCTCTTCTAAATTGCAACATACATCCAAATGCATTTTTTTAATGAAATAAATAGTAAGGCCGTGAACGGTGAAAGATACGAATACTGTTAAAGAAATGCCCAAGCAACATTTTGACTTCTGTATTTCAATGCTCCGAAGGATCAGGGGTGGGCAAAATACTTTGAAAATGTATTTTAAATACAAAGCCCAAAATACTTTCAAAAATGTATTTTAAATACTAAAATACAAATACTTTTTGAATTGTATTTTGAACAAAATACAAATACAATTTAAAATACTTTTCAAAAATTCTATTTCGATGGCAAATAGTGCGAAAAACACGAAAAATAAATAATTCAAAAATATTAGGACCTTCAATAGACAAGTTGACAAAATGTAGCTGCGCGAAATGGCCCTGCTGCCGATGCGCAAAAAAAGTAGACAAGTTATCACCAAGTATTTAGTACCGAACCCGAAGTATTTAGTCCTAATATGACTGGGAATAATCAATAGTGGGACGGGGGACCCCCCCGCCCACCGATTTCACACCTTCAAGCCCAGTACACACGGAGATTTTTCAAGAATTTTTCACGTCCAAAGTTCGGAAAACATGTGAACCCTACCGAAGAAACACGTGTGTCACAAAGTTTTGCTGTGAAATAATAAAGGCCCGTTCACAAGCTCTACTTATGCGTTCAGTGGAGATTATGCAACCAAACAAAATTTTTATTAGTCCGGGAGCCCACCGTACCGTATGAAAAATCCGGGTCATATGATCGAGTCTGGCACCTGCGCAGGACGTTTTTTATGGTCTAGGAGAAGACTTTTCGGAGATTGCCAGACATTTTCCGTGGGGCAGGTGCTCACAACAGAACTAGCTGTTGGCAAACACACCTTATTGGCCTGCTTGAAAACGGCTGGCTAGGGTAAAAATTGATTCTTCGCAAACAATAAGCTAGAAAACCACCACCGCCTTCCAATATCGAATGAAACCCTGGCTACTAGTGAGCCTCGAAATTTCACGTTTTCGCTGACGGCGCTATTTACAATAAAATTGGATGGCGGCGTTGGTTTTCGTAACGTATTGGTCGAGGGTAACGACTTTTTACTTTCGCCAGTCGTTTTCAAACCACCCAAAGGTGTGTTTGCCAAAGCTAGCTCTGTTGTGAGCCCCTATGCCACGGAAAATGTCTGGCGATCTCAGAAGTGTCATCTCCTAGACCATAAAAAACGTCATGCGCAGGTGCCAGACACGATCAAATGACCCGGATTTTTCATACGGTGGGCTCCCGGACTACTTTCCTTCGAAAAATGAAGCATTTTAAAAGGTTGCCTAGACCGGCCTAGACTCCACAGAACACATACATACAGCTCGTGAACGGTGCCTAAAAAATTTCTTTGTGTACTGGGCTTTAAAAGTACGTACAGACGGTGAGGATTTCCTGTTTAGGTCAACCCCACCGGCCGGCTGGAGCGTCTGGACCTGGCTTTGACTTCAGTTGCAGTCACCTTGAAGTCAACACACATCAGTTGAAGAACGCGCAGTCCATCTCAACTGATGTCGAAGTCTGGGCACACGCTCCGGCTGGCCGGTAGAGAAAAATCTCATCGTGTGTTCGTGCCCTATAACTGTAGGGGTTAAAGAGTCTGGGGAAAGGCCCTTCAGGAAGGTGAGCCTGGGTGGGGGGGGGGGGGCTACAGAAAGTTTTGGGGGGGGCTATAGGACCAAAGCCCCCCTCTATCTCCGCCCATGACCGAACCAGCGAGCACCAAGGCGATAGATATAACGGGTGGCGCACCAAGAGCACTTTTCTTGGAACTGAGTAGGACTGCCTACGTCACTCATAGACCGGAAAGTCTGATTGCCTGACCGTCTGATAGGTTTTATAGTTACTTTTCTCTTTCTTAAACGGTGCAAAGGGCCCTTTTTAGGGGGTAGGCAACCGCATAGGGGCCCCGTCTTGGAATAAAAATAATTACAACAAAATCTCAATCGAGAGAAAATCCTGGAAATTGGGGTTTTACAGAGCTAAAATCCTAATAATTTGGTTTTTGAAGAATTCAGCCCCGGAAACTTGGATTTTGAACAAGACCAAACCGTGGATTTTAAAAGAAAATAAATATGGCAAATTGAGGCTTTAAACGGCCAAATCCCGGAAATTCGATTTTTAAAGATCTCGCGAAATTGCATTTTCGAATGAGAGCAACCTCGCGAAATTGTCTTTTGAAGAAGACAAATTGGCTTATCGGTTAATCCAAACCTTCGAAATTGATATTTGAAAGACCCAAACCCACGCAGTTTGTTTATTCAATTGAGACGGATCCCAAAAATTGCTATTTTAAGAGCTAAGTCCAATAAATTCGGTTCTTAAAGGAAGTTACGAAACTTGAGCGTGCGACAGCGACTATTTGGCCCCAGGAACGACGTGTTTCAATAGAGGCCACTCTTACTGTGCTTGCAGTCTGCCTCCACAGTTCGACAATTTTCTACTTTAGACTTTAGATTACATTGATCGTGTCCCGGCCAAGTTTGTGGACATTCCGCGTCCAGCTCCTTCGTTTAAGCCGCTTATTAGGGACACTTTTGACGGCTACAGAGCTGACCAGACAGGTAATTTAATTGGCCGGACTAGCAAAATATTCTGTCCATATAGAAGTGCAAAATACTTTTCGATTTAATCTGCTAATAATTGCAAAAAAGCCCGTAGTTTCATGAATGAATCGCCTATTTTTTTAAATATTATCCATTTTACTGACAAATAGTCTGTTTTGGGGGCTTTTCGGCTCAAAAAAAGTGTTTTAAGGCACAAAAATCGTCAGTTTTTGCCTTTTTTTGTGACTGTAGTCATACCTAGATTTGAAGGATGCGAGTGGCTACCAAGCCAGGTGGCTATGAAGCCCCTCCTTTTTGAACAAAACCTGAACCCGCGTCTGTGTTTAGCATACATTTACAACATCCACTGGCAGTTAGGGGGCCCCCTGACCCTGATAGTTCGTCGCCTACGGGCTCCACGAGGGCTAGAAACGGCCGTCGGTGTTGTCAGATAATTAATTAATTAATTAATTGAAATTTAGACGACCCTTGTCTTGGGACTTTTCAAGGGATTACTCCCCCCTCACCACACCACCCTAGTCACGCCTGTGAATTCGAGGGGGTGGGGAGGCTGAAAATAAAGAATTAAACTTTATTGAATATAAATACTTACTCTTTTTACTTGTTTTGAGTTCCGAGAAAAAATTGCTCCCAAGGTGGGATTCGAACCCACGACCTCCTAGTTTCGCGCCAGGCGCTCTCCCACTGAGCTAGCCTGAGAGGCTTACGCTAAGAGCGAACCCCCCTAGGCGTGACTAGGGTGGTGTGGTGAGGGGGGAGTAATCCCTTGAAAAGTCCCAAGACAAGGGTCGTCTAAATTTCAATTAATTAATTAATTGCTGGGACATATAAAAAGAATAATAATAAATTAATTAATTTTTCACTCTATTTATGGTAATCCTCGACAAGACCCGAATATCGAGGTAAATAAGTTTGCGTCCTGATCTCAATTTCGAGCACGCAGGGCTTACTAGGCCCATTTAAAGGAAAAATTAGACGAAGTTGAATACATCCTGACAAAATTAGCGTTAGCGAAAAATTGCAAATTGTTGGTATAGAGATGAGCTTTGTTCGAAATCCCGCATGTATTCCTTCTTAACGAGAAATTGTGGAAATGCTAAATGGAAAATGGGGAATGGCTAGCGCAAAGGAACAGTCGATCGTTTTCTTCCTGTATAGGTCTATGGATGACGTCAATTCCCAACCTCGTCATAGTAGAGCAAGAGGGGAGCTGCTCCACCTCTCGACATAGCTCTACCACCTTGAGCGAGCACTGGTGGCTCGTGAGCTGAAAAGGAGGTGAGGCCGACTGTAAAAGGGTTGTCGGGGGGAGGGATAGCTCTGGGCCAGTTAGCTAAATTACATTACAGCTGAATAACCCATATTTTCCCAATAATTTCCACACTAACGAGGAATTTTACGCGTTTCGGATCTCCCTCCTTCCCCCGAACTACTCTTCCCCCTCCAATTTTTCGAAAAATAAAAACGTTTATCGAAGGATACTATTACTTAATAGTTTCGTTTAAAATACGGTGTCGCAAGGTTTACTTGGCGAATGATGGTGAATTTTTAAATTTGTTTACCCTTATTTTCACCCGCTTTCCTCGAGCTGGAATGGCTGATTAACGAACTTAGGCTAGGGCTCTCTCTCTCTCTCTCTCTGCAGAACTCCTTAAGATGTGGCCAGTACCTAGACCTTTTTGCAGGCCCTTACCTGGCCTGTACCCCATCTTTGGCCCGGATACCGCAACAGAGTCGGTCCGATCGCTCAGCTCAACCCGTTAGCCACGGCTGCTGGCCAGCCAGCCGCGCCCGAGAGAGACCACGTGGAGGTGGGTCTTTTGAGCTGAGGATGCTGGCTTCCGCAATGGACCGAAACCGGACAGGGAAGAGAACCCTGCCCGGGTTGCCCGAGTAGGGAACCCTACTCAAACATGGCCGGTCCCAGCCCTCTTCGCTCCAGCCAGGAGCGGGAGAAGGCCAGGAGGCGGCCATACGCCCGCCGGTCTCGGACAAGAGCCGAGTCTTCCGGTGGGCCTCCACTCCCCCATGTCGCCCGCCGCAGATCCCCGTGGAGGCAGCAGCGACGAAGCACATGGTCGGCGGTCTCCTCCTCGACACCGCAAGGGCATGTTGGAGAGTCCCGCCGCCGGAAGAGCCACAACTTGGCGTTAAACGAGCCGTGTGTGGCTAGGGCTCTGTAAGATCAATTTTTGTGCCAAGTTTCCATCCGCCAGCATCATTTTTGCGGCAGTTGTGCTAACAAGGAATTCGGAACTTCCACCTCCCACCATTACTACCCTTCCCTCTCAACTTTTTCGAAAAATGAAAACATCAATCGAAGGCGGTAATTATACACCGGGTTTTTGTGCCAAATATGGTTTCACTAGGTTAGGTTATACTGGTGAATGATGGCGAAGAAGTGAAAACTAAAAATCTTTGAAATTAAAAGTATTTGTATTTGTATTTGTATTTGTATTTGTATTTTCGTTGAGTGTGAAATACAAAATACTTTTGAAAATGTATTTCAAATACAAAGCCCAAAATACTTTCAAAAATGTATTTTAAATACAGGAATACAAATACTTTTCCAAAAGTATTTAAATATAATTAAAAAATACGTATTTTGTATTTAAAATACAAAGTATTTTAAATACTCAAGTATTTTGCCCACCCCTGCGAAGGATCAACCTCTATAGCTCGTCTGTAAGGCTCGCAGGCAAATATTAATTCGTTACGGAAACTGATACTTCTGTAGCAGCCTGTAAAAAGTTGTTTGGAAAACTTGAATCCGAACGATGAGTTTAATGCTTTCCAAAGAACATCCAAATGAGACATTATCGAACCTTATACTTCTATAAGCACTCTGGAAAGAAACATCATCAGAAGCAGCTAGCTGCACTATCGGTAAAACTTCGGTACAGTGACGAACTTTGTTCCGCGATAGAATGACTTTGCATGAACTTGCAAACAAGTGTTGAGAACCTTTTTTTTTAGAAATAGTCACAGAAGTTTCCATAATAACGGCAAACATCAATACGGCAGCTTTATAGAAATAGTGTGATCGAGGTTACCAGGTTATAACTTTACAATTTACAAAAGCACCTCATTTATCTGATGTAGAGTTGTTCTATCCTTCTAAACATGGAGGAAGGAAAAGAGAGGAGGGAGCATAAGTTGAAAAGGGTGACGCCGATTTTCGCCATATTGGTGGTCCCTTGGCCTTGATATTTTAGATATAGATAACAGAGCAGCAGTCGTGATAAAGTAGTCCTCAGCACAAATCCTGATGCGTTCCGGGGCTACCAATGTGGCGTATGTTGGCTTCACCCCGTTAACTTGATTTTACATTTATCGCTCCCTCCTCTCTCTTCATACCTCCATGCTTCTAAAGCCCGCTTCAATTTGAAGTACATATACCTCAATTCTTAGAGCCCCGAATCTATAGATCTCGTAGGAATTGTACACAGCTTCAAAATCTAGTTTAAAAAGGGAGAATTAAAATTTAAAAATAATAGCAGGTAAAGCTTCTTTGCAATTCAAAATGATAAGGTTGGGACAGGACTTGGAAGGCAATTGAAAACTCTGGCCATCGCACCACAGAAAATGTGACGGGCTCTAAAAAGATGAAAAGAAATGAATTTATGAAAAGTTGATAAAGTACAGAACAGAATTACGTTTTCCCGAATTAGGTACATATTATCAATAATTCGCCGACAGATTCAAGTATATCGCGGAATTACTGCAGATACCAGCAATGGTTACTTGGTATATTTCACGAAAAAATAACTAAAAAATGCCTATTGGCGATTGTAGCTAAGGGATACGATGTCTGGCGGCGTTTCAGAGAAACATTGAGTCCGGTACTCCATGCGATTTGTTGTTGTCGTTTGACAACAAACTACAACAAAGTTTTCTTCAATGAGGAAGTTCATGAATCAAAAATGTTTGCCAGTGACACTTTTTTAGTGAACTTCGGCTAAATTATCCAACGGTGACGAGGAGGCCTCGTTATTGTATACCTTTGACATCGCAGAATCAAAAAAACAAGACGGTTATGCGGGTGCGCAGTACGCCCGTACAGAAACTTTCACTATCGGCTATTTGTTGGATCGAGTAAACTCGAAAACACCGAATCAAAAACGTTGAACCCGTGCTGTAATAAACACTGAAACGAAACGGTGAGCTGGCGAGTACCAATAAAGAATTGATAAGGCGCTCGTGGGGTGTCTCTCAAGGGTGAATCCAGAGAAAACTGATGTGTATTCGGTTGTTCTTCCCGTCGCAACCGAGACACAATAATGTCATTTCATTTTTTCCCAAAAATTGAGGATTCAACGGTGTCAGTTATCATTAAGCCCAGTGTTTGGAGAAAGTCGACCGGCGAAAGGCTTGGGAGCTTGCTTGACGTTTGAGTATAAATGTATCAGAAACCATGTTCTCGTCACTTTAGGCCAACTGACTACTTTTTCCCCATTACGTTACGGACGTTGACCACGAAAAAACACTTTATAAAAACACAGAACTTGTTCAACCATTCACTAAAAATAACATATGTGGGGAGTACCGGTTTCATTATCTCACGACACTAGCGCCGCTAGTGATAGCTACAATCGCCAATAGCACTATTTTAAGATAAACAAAAATTAAGCCTAGAACACACTGAGACTCTTTGAGTCGATTCATTGTTGCGACTCAGAGTCCGGGCTGCGTAGACTCATGTTCCGACTCAAATTTGATTCAAATTTGCAACAAAGAATCGTGTCCACACATGTTTCGTATCTCTTCCAAAGTCATATGGAAAACCAAGTCCTCAGACTCGAGGAAAAAAATGTTTTTTATTTTGGGTTGGGATTTTTGCTCCCGTTAAGAATAAAAAAGGAGAAAACCCGCCAAATACAAAAATTATTATATTTATTTTCGGTTTAAAGTTGTAGCGTGATATCTATCTTGATACCATATGTTTTTTTCAACACTCAACTTTTGTATAATTTTTGAATTTAGCGGGTTATCTACTTTCATAGTAGAGCAGCGCAACGTATCGGGAGCAAAAATCCCAACCCACGAACCGCTTCATTTTTTTAACATACAAATAATACAAAGTTTAATGACTTGGTTTTCCATATGACTTTGATCTCTTCATGCCCGAGTTTCTATGGAAACTCGCTCTGGCCGCTGGCGGTCGGGAAGAGTCATAGAGGTATTATCTCTATGGGAAGAGTGTACGTTTTTATTTATTATGCGGATTCCTAAACCATCCCAGAAATAACAAATTTCGATAAGGTAACTCGGTGAAATTAGAATATTTTTAGAAATTGTATCTCTTCCCTTCCTCTCCAATACCCTAAAATTGTTTGCGTCTTGTCCAATGGAAAGACAGAAACGGGCCGTGCTGAAAGAAACATCACTTAGGCCCGTGGCCAGTGGCGGATCCAGCATTTCATCAAGGGGGGGGGGGTTCGAAGCAAACATGTTGTCCTCCCTGGTAGGAGGGGGAGGGGAGAAATTGCACACCGCAAGTTAAAAAGAAAGATATAGTAGCCACTTTTCCAGACAGGAAGAATGAAATCAAAATCTTCGGTTGGAGGGGGTCCTTAACCCGCGCTGAGTTTCATATGAGTTTTCCCGCTTCTTTTATTTATGGTGATGTGATAACTGTCGATTCACATTTATAATTGTATTCATTTTCTTACCTCTATATTTCATTTTTTGTATTTCTGTCTTATTTTTTATTATTATTCTGACCTTAAGGAGATTCTGACCCCTCCCTCTCCTGGATCTGCCACTAGCCGAGGGCTATCTCGACCAGGGCGAACTGGGGAAATGGCGACCAGTCGGCCAATCATGAGAGCGATCGTTGGGGAGGGGTGTTTACGACGATTCAACAAAAAACAAAAGAGTACAACGGTCATAAACCTCTTGCAGTTCAAGTTTTCTATACCACCCAATTTCTGTTCAGTTCCCTTTCGTCTCTTGTTCTCTCAGTGCGTAACGCGAGTCTTAAATTGATTTCCATAAAATCGTAAAGCGTTCGAGCAAATTGTTCGTAATACAGTCCACTAAGTCAAACGTCAGATCAACCCGACCGGTCGGCTCTCTTCGTACGATACCAACGTAGCTACAGGTACGTGGACGATCTGTTCATTGCAATAAGCTCGAATTCTCTTTTCTAAACGTCCTCACGTCGCAATAACTTAATCCCAAAACATGGTACTAAACGGGCCGGATACTTAACGTATACAATCTCATGAAACTACAGTTAATTATTTCTTTTCAATCAAAAAAAGTTTCGCACTTAAACTGAGAGAACAAAGGACAAACCCTTTAGTTGCTTATCGCTTCTCTTCAAAAAAAAAAAAAAAAAAAACAGATTCTCGGGAACGTAATTTTTTCTCCTCATTTTTTGTTCATACAATTCGTTAAATATTACTAGTCGCTATAGTCGATAAAATATTAAAATAAAAGATGTCTGAAGATTATCTCAGACAATTAGAAATTTATAAAGTTCGTAGGGAAAATGCGTTCGCGCAACTTCAAGCCACCTTTGACGTGTCCAAAGCGGCGGGTGCGACGTCTGTAAATTCGTTTTTAGCAAGATGTAATGATCTCAGCGATATAAAAGAACGTTTCACTAATTATCAAGATGCCATAATTGAAATAAACTCTGTGGTAAAAGCGGGGGAGAGAATAAGCGTAGAACCTCAAACTCTAGCATTTGATGAGTTATATTATGCTATTAGAGCAACCGAGGAAACCTTCAAACACCGCCTAGGTAAAGAGCCGGAAGTATCCTCTGCTGCTAAGCTTCCGAAACTAATTGTACCCCATTGGTCAGGTGATTTAAATACATTCACTAATTTTTTCGCTTTGTTCAATGAAATAGTCCACAAAGGCCCTTACTCCGCAGTTACAAAACTCACTTATCTACGTTCATTGCTCTCGGGCCCTCCGTTAAACCTCATTGAAAACCTAGAACTGTCAAATGCTAATTATGCCGTGGCCTATCGCTTGATTGAAAACCGTTACGGTTCTCCTCGCGCTTTAGCGACTCACCATTTAAATAAGATCACGAATTTTCGCCCCCTCACTTCGGACGCTCAGGGAGATTTACAAAAGTTCCTGGACGTCTTCGACACTACTTACCAAGCCCTTGTCAATTTGAACATAGAGAACCTGGGAGATTTTCTCATGTTCCATCTGGCTCTAAAATGTTTACCGTCAACCTTAAAACTACTCTTAGAACGATCTCTTGGTGAAAACAACGAGCTCCCCTCTTTTGCTCAATTAATTTCTTTCGTGACGGAACAAACCAAAATACAGGAACGACTAGACATTTCGCTTTATAAGTTCAATGCTGCGAGCAATTCACGGCACAAAACCGTACAAAAATTCAAGTTCGCTTCGAACAGCGCTTTATTAACTACTCCGACGCGCGCTAACTCCTCAACTAATGCCGTTCAAAATAATTGTGCGTTTTGCGGAGGACAACACTCAATTTATTTGTGTCAAAAATTCCAAAATATCACAGTTAACGAGCGGTATGACTTCGTCAAGAGTGGTCATAGGTGCTTCGCTTGCTTGGGAGCGCATTTAAAAGTAAACTGTAAATCATCCAGTTCCTGTAAAAAATGTAACAGCTCACATCACACGCTCCTCCATAACGAAACTCTGTCGTCATCGCCCGAAAATTGCAACGTAAAAATTCCAAATAAAGTGAAAGTCAAATCATTTGAAGAGATTAGGTTTCCACGACTCAACGAAATTCTCAACAGTAGTGCGACGAACAGCGCTAACTCTTCATTCGGTTCTTGTTTGGAAAATTCCTTCAGTGGAAACGATGTTTCAAAAATTCTCCCACTAGAAACCCCTCTCAAGAAAGTGAACCCCGCTGATGCGTCTCACGCACTCTTAACGAAAAGTCCTCCCTACTCATCCTCACAAGTTATGTTGGGCACGGCTAGAGCTTTAATAAAAGATCGATGGGGCAATTGGTGTCCTATTCGTCTAGTTATGGACTCTGGGTCACAACTTAACCTCATTACGAACGATTGTGTACAACGATTAGGTCTGCCACTCCTCCGTGAACCAATAAGATTGACGGGGGTCATGAAAAGTGTAGTCGCCACCTCGCCAAGCAGCGTAGTCTGTTCACTACAGCCTGCCACTAAAAATGGACCAGAAATTTCCTTACAAGCTTGTTCACTACCAAAAATCTGCGCGGATTTACCGACAGCTGCGATATCGCATCCCTGTTTCTCTAGGTTTTCTAACTTACAACTGGCCGATCCCGAATTTCATTTGAAGCGTCCCATCGATTTTCTACTCGGTGCTGCTACATTTCCTGACATTTTAAGCCAAAATACTTCTATAATCCACGGGAAACCGGCTGACATCGAAACTGTTTTCGGTTGGATAATTCTGGGTTCTACCCCTTCTCCTCCTTGCGACGAAGAAGCACCTGTAGCTCTGCATATTCAAGGAGACCGACTCCACGCACAAGTAGAACGCTTCTGGAAAATAGAAGAAGTAGAAAATATCGTTTCTTCAGAAGAACCTGAGCACATAGCAGCGGAGCAACTTTTCGTCAATATTCACAGTCGAGCCCCCTCCGGTGCTTACATCGTACGCCTCCCATTTAAAGACTCCGCCAGTCAGGAGCACTTCGGTGATAGCCGCACTACAGCCGTGAAACGGTGGTGCCAAGTCGAACGAAAATTACGGCATGACGAAACTAAACGCTTAGCTTATCATGACTTCATGCAGAATTACCTCGATCTCGGTCACATGCGACTCTCTGAAAAACCTGGTCTCTACATTATTCCGCATTTTGCTATCGAACGTGACTCCCCGACCTCACCAATTAGAGTGGTGTTTGACGCCTCCTGTCCCGACGCTTCCGGTCTCTCTCTCAATGATCGATTGTTAGCTGGTCCACCACTACAAAAAGATATTGGCGAAATTCTCACTCGTTTTCGCCTCCAACCGGTGGCGCTTTTGACGGATATAAAAATGATGTATAGGCATATATGGACTCATCCTGATGACACCAAGTTTCAGCATATACTCTGGCGAAAAACGGAAGAGGCACCCCTTCTCGAGTATACTCTCTTAACCGTAACATATGGTTTGACTTCATCGCCTTTCCAAGCTCAGCGGGTCCTTCAGCAATTGGTCAAAGATCATGGACTTGAATTTCCTCTCGCGTCGGAAGCTCTCTTAAAAACATGTTTCATGGACGATGTTTGTGCAGCAGTTCGTTCAGAGAGCGCAGCGGTTCAGCTAAAACAGGAGCTTGATACCCTCTTACACTTGGGTGGGTTCGAGCTGAGAAAGTGGGCGTCAAACTCTACAACTCTGCTTCAAGATATTCCACCGGAGCATCGCGCTGGCGTTCTTTCTCTTCATTCGGACGAGTCTAGGCCGATTCATATTCTCGGGCTTGAATGGAATCCCAAAAAAGATATTTTCACCTACAAAATCTCACTCAATTCCAACGCACGTACGAAACGGAGTGTACTCGCTCAAGTGGCTTCGATTTTCGACCCGTTAGGGTGGGTGGCACCAGTGGTTTTCAAGGCGAAGTCCTTTCTGCAAGATTTGTGGGCCGCCGGGCTCGAATGGGACACCCCTCTCCATCAGCAACAGTTGCTACGGTGGGCGGAATTTGCCACGGATCTTAACCAATTAAGTGCATTGGAGATTCCTCGATTCTTCGCTCCTGTGGATACATTTCGTTTTCATCTAGTAGCGATGTGTGACGCCAGCCGACTGGGATTCGCCGCAGCACTGTATTTACGCTGTGAATTTAACGACTCACGTGAAGCCACAGTCCACCTTCTGAAAGCAAAAACCAAAGTTGCTCCTCTAAAACTCCAAACGATCCCTAGATTGGAGCTGAACGGCGCGTTGCTCTTAGCCAAATTAATACAGTCACAAAATTACTTACTCGACAGTTTGTCAATTCAGTCTACTACCTTATTCACAGACTCCCAAGTGGTCTTAGCGTGGTTGCGAACGCCCCCGCATCGTCTCAAAACGTATGTTGCCAATCGAGTGGTGCAAATTTTAGAGATGACGACTGTAAATCAATGACATTATATTCCTACATCTTATAACGCAGCCGATGTAGCTTCGCGAGGCTTATTACCTTCCCAAATAAAGACAAATAAGCTATGGTGGCACGGTCCTCAATTTTTGCAACAGTCTCCTAACACTTGGGGAAAATACTTGACCGCTTTCGAGCCTCCCACAGATATTCCGGAACTAAACGCTCACGCCGGTTTCACTGGCACTGACTACATTAGAGCAAAACGACTTCGTCTTGAAAATGATCGATGATGTCTTCTCTCTCACTAAAATAAAACGTATCCTGGCCTGGGTTCTCCGCTTCATCAAAAACGTAAAAACTCCAATTCACGAACGGCAAACAGGGCGGTTGACGGTGACAGAATTGGAAAGGGCCATGGTAACCTGTATCCGGCACACCCAACGAAACTACTTCGCAAATGATATGAACACTCTTCAACGTAACGGACCACTTTCAGCCAGATTTCGAACTCTTTCTCCTTATATCGACACGGACGCGGTGTTGAAAGTGGGTGGCCGTTTAAAAAACGCTGCGATTCCAATTATAACGAAACACCCTATCCTCCTACCGGCTAAAGCTCCGTTGTCCGCCAGGATTTGCGACGACGCACACCTAAATTCTCTACACGCGGGCCCCCAAACAACGCAAGCCGTAATACAGCGTAAATTTTGGATTCCATCACTTCGCTCACTTGTTCGCCAACGTATTCACGGTTGTCTCATTTGCTACAAGCTCCGAGTTCGCCCCCAACACCCATTAATGGGAGATCTACCTGCGGATCGCGTCACTCCCAATCGAGTTTTCTTAAACACGGGTGTTGATTTGGCCGGTCCATTCCCCATAAAAGAGAGTAATCGCCGAAACGCCAGGATTGGGAAAGGTTACATGTGCATTTTTGTGTGCATGGTCGTTAAGGCCGTACACATTGAGCTCATTGTCGACATGACTACGGCATCGTATCGAGGTGCACTTGACCGGTTCATAGCCCGTCGTGGGCTGTGCAGTAAAATCTATTGCGACCAGGGACGTAACACTGTGGGTGCCTCAAACGAAGATAAAGTTTTGTTGCAGTTTCTACGGACAACTGAACCGGATGTCATAGACTACCTCTCAATGAAAGGAATTGAGTACAGATTCAACCCTCCCGAATCGCCTTGGATGGGAGGACTGTGGGAAGCCGCTGTGAAGTCAGCCAAACATAATGTGATTCGCTATTTAACCAACCGCGCGTTAACATACGAGGAAACTTCCACTCTATTTTGCCGTATCGAAGCTGTGCTCAACAGTCGGCCCCTCTGTGCCAACATTGTCGATCCTGAAAACAGTGGAGAATGTCTAAGTCCGGGTCATTTCATCATCGGGGCCCCACTTCCAAGTCCGCCAGAACCTAATCTTCTAGATCAGCCAGAAACCAGCGTGCGGCACTGGCAACTCGTCTTACGTTCAACGCAACAATTTTGGAAGCGGTGGTCAACTGAATATCTCCATACCTTAATCCAGCGTCAAAAATGGCAGGAGCGTACCAGACCGTTAAAGGTAGGAGAGCCGGTCTTCATACTTGGAGTGGACACCAAACCACTGGATTGGCCTCTCGGCAGGATTGTCGAATTATTTCCGGGTAAAGACGGAATAGTGCGTTCCGCTCGCGTAAAAACCGATCATGGTACGTACCATCGTCCTACAGCAAAGCTCATTCCGCTTCCTCCAACTCAAGACATGAAGTCTGGCACATTTTCAAATTAATACTTATTCCTTCTTATATTTCGGCGCTCGCGAAATCGTTCGCATTATTTATATTATATAATTATTTATTATTATTATCACTTATTATCGTTGTTGTTATTTATAGTTTAATCTAGGCAAAATTAGTTAATTTTGGGTGGGCGGTGTTTACGACGATTCAACAAAAACAAAAGAGTACAACGGTCATAAACCTCTTGCAGTTCAAGTTTTCTATACCACCCAATTTCTGTTCAGTTCCCTTTCGTCTCTTGTTCTCTCAGTGCGTAACGCGAGTCTTAAATTGATTTCCATAAAATCGTAAAGCGTTCGAGCAAATTGTTCGTAATACAGTCCACTAAGTCAAACGACAGATCAACCCGACCGGTCGGCTCTCTTCGTACGATACCAACGTAGCTACAGGTACGTGGACGATCTGTTCATTGCAATAAGCTCGAATTCTCTTTTCTAAACGTCCTCACGTCGCAATAACTTAATCCTAAAACAAGGGGGTTTCCGGATTGTGAAAAATCTCGCCCAGAGGTTCATAAAATTTGAGCCTTTGAGCCTGGGTAGCCCGGCTGGGAGAATACTATGCCGAGCAGTTCAGTTCTCATACTCATGGGGAAGGAGCGTTTCTCATGGGGGACGGATGGATGCAGTGAGGAAATAGACAAGGAAGATGATGGACTACCAGACACGTGCAACACCAGGTTACCAGCCCGTTATAGTGACTGTCAGCGGATGTACTGACTGCCCACGGTGTGGACCACGCGAAAGTGGGCGTTGTCAGGTGAGATTGTGGGAGGCGGACGGGTACTCTGAAAAGACTATAGAGTTTCACTCTGCATTGGCATCCAAGTACGACAGTGAATAGGTTCATCGTTCCCCTAGAGAACGGGACTTTCCCATCATTGGGCAAACGTGGTGAATCGACGGGCTGAAATGTTTGTTGGATAGCTGGGACGCGCTGCTTTTGAGAGGAGGGATTCCAGCTTGTTAGCGTAGATCAGCATAAAGTGGGCAGTGGAAAATAATACATGCATGACTGTTTAGGTTTGGTTTGAATGGCAAGGGCACGTATCAAAATCACGGGGCACGAAAAAACTTGTTGTAGATCCATTTTTTTGGCTGGTCTCATGGGAACTCTGCTCCGAACTTCTTACAAACACCTTGCCATTGCCAGAACAAATACCTATTCACTCAATTGAGAAGACAACTACAAACAAATGCACGTGCTGCGCTCAATCAGCTGAACTGCCAACAAATCAAGAGACGAGAAAGCCAGAGAAAGCTATATAAAAAAAATTGAAAAATAGGTTCTTCAATTCACTTCTACACTGACCCAATGTTGCGCAACATGAATCAGAGAATCCCATTTCCGTTGGGATGCAAAAATATTCAAAAATACTAACCCGCAACACATGATATTCTAGACACAAAGATTCGACTCTGTCCCGACTCTGCCGAGACTCACGCGATATTCATTTCTAGACACAAAGAATCGGACACAAAGAGTCTCACTGTGGGCGGGTGTAGAGTGGGCCCCGAGCTCGAGGGGCAGAGGGCAAGGAAATAATCCGTTGTGTATAGTGGGCCCCGAGCTCGAGGGGCAGAGGGCAAGGAGATAATAGAGTTGTGTAGGCTGGGCCCAGTCAGTCAAGACTCGAGAGCACAACATGGCACAAGCCAACGTTATGTTCGGGCAGCGAGGCCACGTTCTGCTGGAGATTGACGGCTTCAAGTATAAGAAACACCGAGAATTGGTTACAGGAGAAACGAGGTGGCGGTAAGTTTATGTCGTTATTATTTCTATTGTACAAGTATATGTCGTTCATGCATTATCATTGAAGGAAGAAAATGAAAATGATGAAGGATGTTTATTGTTGTAGTTGCTGTAAAAACTTGTGCGTTGCGTCAATCAAAACAAGCGGAGCCAACCACGTCATCACAGACACCAATTTCACTCACAATCACGAACCGCTGTCCGAAAGAGATCGCCAGAGGCAGGTGTTGAGCGGTGCAGCGAAGCGGAAGGCTGAAGAACAAATTTCAGAGAGGCCAGCCAAAATGCTTTCACTTTTTCTCATTTCTCATATCGCTAAGTAGGCTGGGCCCAGTCTACATCTCCAAAGTGAGGAAGGGATTGAGTGGTGAGAGGGGTGGGCCCAGTCTACAACAGAGTAAGAGGATTAGGGCCCAGTCTACAATCGCCCCTCACTGTGTACTAGGTTTAAATCACTCTGCACACTGAGGCAACAGGGGGGCAAGTACGAAGGGGTGTTATTATTTTAACACGACGGTATCCTATCACAATTGAAATGGTTGTCACGTGCAGGCGCGGATCCAGGATTACGTCAGGGGGGGGATAGACTGAAACAATTAGTGACCAAACAATTAGTCAAAGGTGCTAAGATAAGTTCATCGATAGATGCTTATGGGATGACAATTGGCATGATAAGGCATATTGCACGTAAAATCGTGGAGCCGTTTTGCTTCGTCTTCAACTCTTTTATTCATGCAGGTGAAATTCCGGCCTCCTGTAAGATTGCTCGAGTAATCCCTGTCCCCAAAAAGGGAACTGATGCCTATTGTGACTACCGACCAATATCGATTGAATGCGTCCTAATGAAGGTGTTCGAGTCCCTTATTAACATTCAGTTAACAAGCTTCTTAAACGACTTGTCCATAATGTCGGATTGCCAGTATGGATTCCGAAGTGGCCGGTCAACATCTGTGGCGGCACTAAAACTATTGTGCCGGTGTTTGCGGGGTCTTGAAGAGAAGAAGAGGGTTTCATTGCGGCTCTTTGATTTGTCGCGTGCCTTCGATTCAGTAAATCTGGATGTGTTAACCTCCAAGTTTCAATTCCTTGGAATGAGGAGTTCCGCAATAATACTGCTCGCGTCAGCTGCCTCGGGATGGAATCAGCTTGTCTCCTACGGTGGAAGAAACTCCGAGATGCTTCCCACCTGCGACATCGGAGTGAAGCAGGAGACGATTCTTGGTCCCTCTGAATTCAACCTTTATATTAATGACCTCCCAGCAAATCTTTTGGGACCAAGTACCCAGCCGTTTATGTAAGCGGACGATGTAACGATCGCGTGCCTCGGGCGGTCGTCCCTCGAGATCCGCGACTGGTGTGGATGAGGCGACGTCGGTGTTGGCTGGGTGGTGCGACGCCAATCATCTCATGCTAAACCGGTCCAAGACGCAGGACTTGACCATCGACCTGAGCGGTAGCTCGGAAAATTCATCGATCGTTAGCTTCCTTGGAATCATCTTCGACTCACACCTCTCGTGGGAACCTCATGTAAACACACTCTGTTTGAAGCTAGCCAGAGTTCTGTTTGTAATAGGGCGTTTGGAATTTTCCGTATCTCACTCTGTCTTGAGAACAGGGGCGTAGGTACGGGGGGATAGATCCCCCCCCCCCCCCAGAGCTACAAGTATACGAACGAAGGAGCACTAGTACCATAACGAAGAGCCCCATAAATTCGCCAAAAATGAGCGTTTCACGTTGAAGTTAGGTTGAACAGCTTTTCTGGAATTGAAGCAGCCCGAAAAGGTCCGAGTACGTCCAGCTTATTCCTTGGACTACAGACGGGGGGGGGGGGGTTCGCCCCGAACCCTCTATCAGACAAAAATCAGTAATATTCTTGGCTATAGCTGCGTAAAATCGCCTATTCACGTATGAAAAAGGGAATAGGATGCTGAATGGCCGCAAAATTAGCACAAAACGCTATTTCACAGCTGAAATTGGGAAAAATAGCTAATTTGCAATTTGCAGATATAAAGTTGTGGAAAAACATTAATTCGCGAATACAAAATAAAGAAAATCACTAATTCGTGGCAAAAATTGGAAAAAATAAAAAATAAAAAAAAATAAAATAAATAAATAAAACACCAATTAGCGCAGCTAAAATAAAGAAAAACGTTAATTTTCAGTTCAAATTGGGGAAAAGTGCTAATTATTAGTTGAAAATGGAAAAAATTGCTAATTTGCAGCTTAAATTGTGTCAAACGCCAATTCTTGGCGAAAATTGACAAAACTCGGTAGGTAATGCGCGGGTTGGAAACGCTACCACGCTGCTAAAGTTTAGAAAAAGCGAAAATTCGCTACTAAAATTGAGAAACATCACTTATTCTCGAATTAAGTGTCGTGAAATTTATAATTTAAAAATGATGATTTTTTGACAGAAATAGATGGATAGATGAACACTTTTTGGTTAGAAAAAAAATTACATTTATAATTTAAATTCGCACCTTCTGATGGCATTTTCGTGGCTAAAATTCAGAAAAATGGCAAATTATTGCATTGCTATATAAAAATGGAAAAGGTCGCCAATCTACAGCTAATATTGCGCCAATTTGTGACTGAAATAGAGAAAATTCGCTAATGCACAGGTTTGAAACGCTACGACGCGTCATTGCTACAATTTAAAAAAAGCGTAACTTTTCAGGCTGAAATTGAAAAAAAAAAAAGCGCCAATTTATGGCAATAGGCGAAGAAACCGCTAATTCGCGAGTGAACTGAGAAAAATGGCTGCATTGCTCTCATGCACAGCAAAACAAACATCGAAGGAGCAGCAAAGTGAATGCCAACATTCTTGAGGCAGCAAAATGAATGTCGACATTCTTGGGGCAGTAAAACAAACGTCAATATTCTGGGGGCAGCACATTTTAATGTCTAAGCCCTGGGAGCAGCAAAATAAATGTCAGTATTATAGGAGGGACAGCAACTTTGATTGTCAAATATTCTGGGGGCAGCAAATTTGAACGTCAATATACTTCCAACTTCTGTATAAAGCCCGGCATCTATATGTATACAAGTCCGATTTCTGTTTACAAGCCCAACGTCTATTTACACGTCCGACTTCCAACTTATATAGTATAAAGTCCGGCATCTATATAAAAGTCCAAATTCTGTACACAACCCCGACTACTATAATATACAAGGCCAAATTGTATAAAAAATTCCGAGTTGGAAACAGTAGCTAACCTCGTCCATATAGTAATTTTGTTTCGTCGTTCCTAGTACTACAGCATGTGCAAGTATTGCCGTTTCCTCCTAGAACTCCCTGTATATAGATGGTAAGGTGGAAACACCGAGTTTAATGAATTTTTCTTTACATTCTGCTCGAAAATGCAGGCCAGTAATTACTCTGATAGGATTTACCCCACAACAGGACCGAGTAACTCAGTTTCGAATGAATAAAAAAGCACATAACAGAATATTTTTTGAAACACTAGCCGACAAAGTACGTAATAGGAATATTTGTTTATTCAACGCTTTAGCGAGTTTATCGCAATGTTATCCCCATTTTGAGCCCACATCAATTGTATGTCAATTGGGTTCCTGAGTTGAATCATATTTTTTCATGGTTAATACAAGATTTTTGTGTATTTTCTAAATTCAAACAAAACCTATTTGACGAGCATCACTCGACTAGTTGCTGCTCCATTTCTTTACTCTCTTGGATCGCTTCTTCTAATTTTATTTTTGACACAGTCAAAGTGGTATCGTCCGAGAATAAAGTAAATTTTGCGTTTTGGAACACAGTCCACAATGTCATTAAAATAAATTAGGAATAAAACCGGTCCCAAAATGGATCCCTGAGGCACTTCCTCGTCCAGTCTTTCTTTATCAGACATTTCATTTTTTATTTTCACTCTCTGACATATTTTGTTCAAGTATGGTTTTATCAAATTAGAGCTACCCGTATGAAACCCATACTTTACTACCAATTTACGGACTAGGATGTCGTGATCCACGTAATCAAAAGCCTTTGTGAGGTCGAAAAAAGTATTGTAAGAAAACATTTCAACTTTTAAAGCACTCAAGGTTACGATTGACAAATTCCAAAATTGCCAGACTCGTGGATCATCCCTCTCTAAAGCTCGAGTCGAGCAGAGCGAATATATCACAACCTCATCGTTTGACACCATTTTGGCTATTCAATTTTAATTTTACCACTATAAGCTGGTGATTTCAGGTGCATTTTTTTTTTTTTTTTCAGAGAAGCAACATCTGAAAAATTTGCTTCTTAAGTTGAGTCAGATCAGTGAATCACAGATCGCGGATCAGGGGAGCGGATCAGGGAGCTTCAGCCCCCTCCTTCAGATCAGCGCGATGCGGTTTCGAGTCACTAGAAAAGGCGAGGAAATCTTGAAATCCCAAAACTTCGAATTTCATGCCATAAACTGCCTGTTGAGCCGCATGCCTGCAATCATTCGATAACGCAACTGATGAATTCATCTCATAGGGAGGGGAGAATGAACGTTCAACGTTCGTAGCCTAAGAATGGCCAGTCTGACCACCCCCTAAAATTGCTCAACTGCCGATTCAAGCCCTAGAAATGCCTAAAAAGATGATTTCTGGCCTGAAAATTGCAAAATCGGCAATTCACGCGCCAAGAATAGCCAAACTGACCATTCGGGCCTTTGGTTTGACGGACTATTGTTGACGATTCGTGCCTCGTGCCTCGTAAAATTACTATATTTACGCCCCCTAAAAATTGCGGAAATTACATGACGAGCTCTCAAACTTGATAAAGTGACGAATGGCGCTCTAAAAATGCCTGAGCAGGTGACTCCTGCCCTGAAAATGGCAAAATCGACCATTCGAGCGCGGAAAATGGTCAAACTGACCGTTCACGACTTGGCTTGGGATGTGGTATTCGCGCCTTTAACTGGCAATACTGACTCTATGCGCCCTAAAAATGGTCATTATGGCTATTCAAGCCTTGAAATCGTCAGAACTGACTCTATGATTGTGCCCTGAAAATGGCTAAACTGGTCATTATTAGCACCTTGAAAATGTCTGAAAAGGCCATTCCTTCCCTGAAAATGACCGAAGTGACCATTGGCGCCAAGAAAATAGCTGAACTACCCGTTCCCAATCTATAAAAATGGGTAAACTTTCCTAATACCTAAACATTCCTGCCCTGAAAATGGCCTAAATGACCATTCCTACCTAGAAAATGGCCAAATTGGGATTTCCCACTCAAAAATGGCCAAACAGGCAGTTCTCGCTCTAAAAACAGCATTAAACTGACCTTTCGGACCCTAAAATGGCAGACTGACGATTCGTGCCCTGAAAATTTCACTCTCACACTTTCAGCTATTTGCTCAAAAAAAGTAAAAAAATGGCAAAACATGGCTATTGGCGGCTTAATACCTGAACCGATAAACTGACCACTGGTGTTTCGTTCCGAACATTTGCCGTCCCCACCTTAGCAACTGGGCCACCCACAATGAAGCAGCCTCAGGCCTGGATAAACTGACTACTCTCGCGCTATAAAACTGCATGCCTGGCTAATCACACCCTAAGATAGCTAAACACACCATTTGTGCCCTGGAAATGGCGAAACTTATCATTCGTACGTGTTTCGAATATGGCCGGAACCTCCGCGTCTTGAAAATGGCTAAACTTCAGAAGATTCAGGCCCTAAAAGTAGCCAAACTGATCATTTTCCACTTGTAGATGGCGTAACTGACGATTCTGACATTAAAATACACAATCTGACTTGCAGGCGCCGGAAAAAATGGCCAAAACAGGCTATTAGCGCCCTGAGAATAGCTACACGGTGGCTTTTCGTTTTATCACGTGCTGAATCTTTGTGAGGTTGCGAATGCCAGTTCTTTGGCTGTTGTAGAGGTGTCACGTTTCAAGTTTCTTGGTCATACGACCGGGTTTCGGGTAAGTTAATTCCCGGAATTATTGTACGCAATCAACACTTTTACAACTAAATGGCAAGTTTCGTTCTCCCAGTCGTAGTACCAGTTGTGGGGGGGGGGGTCTAGGATAAACAGTTTGTTGTCGAATGATTTCAGGCATGCCGCTGGGAAGGTGGTTTATGGTGTGAAATTGGAAGTTTTTGTGGCTGGTTTCATCATTTTGGGTATTTGAGGATTTACTCGCATTTTTCTGGATACTCTAACCCACATTGAGCGCTACCCCGAAGGAAGGGGTTGAAGCCCCCCTAAGCCCCTCCCTGGATCCGTGTCTGCCTACTAACCCTCGTAGTTTAAGGGATCTTACTAACAATATTGTTCTGTTCTCCGTGCTCTTTCGAACAGTCCCGACGAAAATTTTGACTACCTTACCCCTGGTCATTTTCTCACTAGAGGGCCCAATACTGTCCCGAATCGACATTCGCAACGTTCCAACCAATCGTTTGAAGCGCTGGCAATTGACAAAACAGCTTGTTCAATCGTTCTGGGAACGATGGACTCGGGAGTACATTCATACTCAGCTGCAGCGGCTAAAATGGCATAACCCCGTGCCTCCTTTAATAGCAGGATCTGTAGTTTACATTTTTTTCACTCCTGGTACTCCCGTCTCTTATTGGTCACTCGGACGAGTTCGTGAATGTCTGCTAGGAAAGGATGATACTGTTAGAGTTGTAAAGATTTCAACCCCATCCGGTAAAGTCGTGATGATGCCTGCCAATAAAGTAGTGCTTCTCCCTTCCCAATAAACTTAAAACGCTTATCATTTTAAATCTTTAGTTTCTTCCTTTCTTCTCCTTTTTTCTTTATTCCCTTACCTTCTTTTCCCCAAGTTAAATGAAGCATTTTCTTTAGTTTCTTTACTTCTCCATTTGTTTTCACTTCTAGCAGAAGTTTGTTCCTTTTTCGTTTTCCTACCAACCAGTTTTCATTTTGAGTTACAATAACCTTTCTTGTATTTAGGAATTTAGGAATTGTATGTATTCCACGTGCTAAGGCACCAGAATATAGCTAAATAATTCCACTTTGGTCTGGATTTCGATGTTACGTCCGAATCACTCCTTCCTTTTCCAAGTAATTTTTTGGTCCCCCCCCCCACTTTACCACCATCCATCTCCGACGAAATTCCAAGTATACAATATTTCGCTTTATCAACGTTTCCTAAAATGAATTTGCTTTATAAAAAAAACCTACAAGTCTTGAAAGGGGAAAGTTTAGAACATTACCCTTCCCCGCTTCCCCATACCATTCAACTCCTCCCTTTTATTTATTCGCTAAAAGAATACACGGAAAAAGAAAACTTTTTCTGGCACATTATTAAATGAACTGAAAGATATGAAAAACGAATTTAGACGGTGGTGTGGTGGGGGGGATTATGGAGGTGGGGGATTATGAGATAAGATGAAGAGTTTAAAAACGAAAGTATTACCTCGAGGGATTTTGGTTTATTATTCCTTTGCCTTTCCGTAGTTTTTTTTGTTTTTTTTTAAGCTTCATTTAATGCGAGTTGTTTTTTTTTAGACACAATCAAATTCGTTACGCTTCTTCGGGCTACGTGCTGCCATAACATGGCCAGTTATTAATTTTCCTCACCACGCTGCAAAGCTCTTTTTCTCAAAAATTGAGTTTCCTTGTTAGTGGCTGTTGTTCAATGGGTGTCGGTGGGTGTGTATGTGGAGGGGGGGAGGATTTTCGTCTTTAAAAAGTGCCTCTTGCATCTTTGTTGGGACGACGACGGTAATAAGAATGATGAGGTATATACGAGAGCGAATTGTTTTGGGGCGGTAAAGTGCAACGGTGTTGGACGGGGGTGGGGTAAAAGGTCGAGCTCCCGGTAACGTAGAAACATTGAAAGTGCTATTAGAATTTTTTTTTTTTTTTATGAGGGCACGGACGGTCTCCCGACTCCGAAGGTGCCAAAAGACTTTCGGCCTATACACCATTCCCACTTGGGGCCCGGACTCGGGAGAGCCTAGTACGGCTCCTCAAACCTATTTATCCTTTCCAGCAATCTTAGGTGACGGGTCCCATTCTCCTTTCAGAAGCTGGGGAAGGATATCCTATCGTCACCAAAAATAGTGTATCTGGCCACCGCGTAGCCGTCACACTCGCATATGACGTGCTCCGCGGTTTCCTCAGCCTCCCCACATCTATCGCAGTCGGGCTCCCCTACTGCCCCCATGATGTACAGGTGCCTGTTAAGGGCGCAATGTCCTGTATACATCCCTACTACCCGCCTAAGCTTTACCCGTTTTAGTCCCAGAAACCATGCTGAAGCTTCCTGGTCTTCCTCATTGTTTCCCAGTTTTGCTTGCCGGCACCCGGGTCAAGTCCGCCATCTCCTCAGAGCTTGGTCACTGGCCCAGGCCGTTATCTCCCTAAAGACCACCCTTCGGGCAATGCCCACCGATGGTTCAGGCCCTATTACTGGCTGGTCCGTGCCTCGCTTGGCCAGCTCGTCTGCTTTTTCATTCCCCTGCCATCCTCTATGACCCGGGATCCATCCCAACGTTAAGGAGTTCCCTTCGCCTTGGAGGTCCCGTTTCCCTAGTCTGAAACTCGCTACGGCCGCTGAGTCCACCCTGCTGTCAGAGTAGATACCGATTGCCCTACCTGTCACTTTCCGCTTCAGTAGCTCCCGAATACAAGCATCGATCGGTACCACCTCGGCCTGGAAAACTGTGGTGTGTCCCCCTAGCGGGATACTTATTTCCACCCCCAGCTCCGGCACGAAAATTCCAGCTCCGGTCGGCCCTTCCTGACCCTTCTAGGAGCCGTCCGTGTAACACACTGACTCTCTGTTTGGTTTTGGTCGAGAAGTGGTTCCTTTTTAACCACGTAATCCAGCATGGTACCGAGGACGGGGATACTCTATTTAGTTTCCCTTCCCAGTCCCATTGGCCCTGCCTGGGCCACTTTAGGCCTCTCTGGCATCTCAACCTGTAGGCAACTTCAAATGCCCGACCCCTGACTTCAATGTCCAGGGGCTTCAGGCCTAGTAATCTTTCCATACCTCGTGGGGGTTGTCCGGAATGGCTTCAAAATCGCCAGGCAAGCAAGCCTTTGTATTTTTGTGAGCCTATCCACCCCCCCAGCCATTCTCTATCCCCCTCCGCCATGCAGCCGCCCCGTGCAGGATGCCCGGTCGGATGATTCCTGTGTATATCCACTTCATGACCCGTGGTTTCAGGCCCCAGGTCTTCCCCACGATTTGTCTATACATTGGTGAAAGGCCACCACAGCTTTTTTGTAAACGCAGTCTACGTGTTCCTTCCACCTTAACTTCTCATCCAATATGACTCCCAAATATTTAACCTGTTTCGAAAGAGAGATGACCTCTTCCCGAAAGTGGATTGATTGCCATCCCTCCCTTTTCCTCTTGTGAGTGAACAACACCATATTCATCTTACCGGGGTTTATTGTGAAACCCCTAGGCCTACACCATGGCTCGACTATCCCCATCACCCCTCTCATGAGGGAACACAGTGTGGATAAGTCTTTCCCCCTAACCACTATGGCTCCGCCATCCGCTAAAAATTGCGCATAAAAGCCCTTTTTCTCTAATTCCCTTTTTTTTGGGGGGGGGGGGTTGCCGTCCCGGCCAAGCCCCTGGGCCCCTACGTCATACCCAACGGGTCCCGGACTCGGAGGGGCTAGCACGGCTCCTCAAATCTCCTCACCCTCCCCAGAAAATCCAGTACTCGGACCCCTTGAGCCCTGGAAAATTCTAGGTCGGTCAACCTGTCCCTCCCAAATACAGCAAACCTCGCTGCCGCAAACCCCTCACACTCTCTCACTAAATGACCCGTTGTCTCCTCCTCCACTCCCATATTAGCCCCATTATGTGCAAGTGTCTCTGAACTGCAAAGTGCCCTGTAAATATTCCTACTATCTTTCTAGTTTGCTTTCGCCCTAACCCTACCAGCCACTTTGTCGTGTTGGCATCATACCTTTTAATGCCCTCTTTCGCTTGTCTGCAGTGATTTTCTGCTTCCCATCGTGCCTTGGCTTCCGCTTTCGCCCAACCCCGAATTTCACTGAGTCCTACTTCCCTTGCTATCCCCACCACCGGTTCTGGGCCGACATATTCTGTCATGGCCCCCGTCTTAGCCAACTCGTCTGCTCTCTCATTCCCCGGTATACCCGCATGACCTGGTACCCACCCCAATGTAACCGTGTTACCCTCCGTCAGCAGTGCCGATATACTGGCTCTACAGCCCCCCACCGCCCCCGACTTGACCACCGGTCTGGACATGGCCCCGAGGGCGGCTCGGCTGTCCGAGTATATCGTTATTCGCTTATTTGTCACACCTTTCCGTCTCAGTTCGATTGCACAAGCCTCTATGGCCGCAACCTCCGCCTGGAACACCGTCGCATATTTCCCCAACGTCAGGCTCTCTTCCACCCCCATTCCTGACCCCGCCATCCCTTTCCCGGTTCCAATTTTTGAACCGTCCGTAAATCACTTAATCTCTTCCGTATCCCCCCCTTGCCCGGTCTCCCGGGATAGTTTGACCACGATCGTCTTTGCAAAGTCCCCTTGTTTTACCATTTGATCCGATCTCATGCCCGTGGACGGTGCCACTCTGCGCATGTGTTCTCGAATCCCCCCATTTCCTACCTTCCCTGACATGCAGTCCAATCTGTATGCCGCTTCCATAGCCCGTGCCTACAGTTCAAGGCTTAAGGGTTTTAGTCCTAGCATTACCTCCATCGGTCTTGTTGGTGTCGTTCTGAACGCCCCTAGGGTCGCCAGACAGGCCAGCCTTTGCACTCTGTCTAATTTAGCTGCGTTTCCCTTTTTGTTCGCCGCCCTCCACCAGACCATTGTCCCGTAGAGGATCCTTGGTCGGATAATCCCCGTGTACAACCATAGGGTCATTTTGGGGTTCAGGCCCCATGTTTTCCCCACTACCCTTCTAACCTGACAAAAGGTGCCCATCGCCTTTTGATAAGTTTTTCTTATGTGCTTCTCCCAGCTCAGTCGATGATCTAGCCACACCCCTAAATACTTAACTTCCTTTGTTAATTCCACCTCCTTGCCCCTAATCTGAAGAGTCTGAAGCCCCTGCCTGTTCCTCTTGTGGGTCTACAGACACAACTTCACCTTGCTTGGGTTAATGGTTAACCCTATTGGCTCGCACCATTCCTCCACTAAACTAATCGCCTGCCTCATAAGTTCAAAAAGTGTCGACAATACCTTTCCTCTAACCACGATGGCTCCATCATCCGCAAAAAACTGCATATAGAAGCCATTTTCCTCAATTAATCTAATTAGTTCATCTACCACTATTATCCATAAGAGTGGCGAGAGGCTAGACCCCTGCGGGGTTCCTCTCTTTGCCCTCCTTTCTACCGTTTCTCCCCCTAACTCTGCCCTAATCCACCTATGCCTCAGAGCATGACTAATCCATCTAACCACCATTGGGTTCACCCGAAAGGTTTTCAAAGCCTCCACTATACACTGGAAAGTGACCTGGTTAAATGCTCCCTCTATGTCCAGGAACAAAACCAATGCATATTCTTTTTGGGATATGGTATCCTCCAGCTTCCCTACCAGCTCTTGCAACACCGACTCTGTCGATTTCCCCGCTATGTATGCGTGCTGCCTCGGATGATATGGTCTACTTTTACCTATGCCCTCCCAAATATACCCGTCTAGCGTCTTCTCCATCAACCTCATCATTACCGAACTTTAACTTATGGGCCTAAAGTTTCCGGCCCTATCATGCTTCCCTCCACCTTTAGGTATGAACGATACTCTCACCCTTTTCTATGGCGTTGGTACTTGCCCCGTCGCCAGAGATGTGACGAAGAGTCTCCTTATCCTTTCCTGCGCTCGTCCTCTGGCCCTCTGCAGCATGCATGGGTATACCCCGTCGATTCCCGGTGCTTTATATTGGCCCATCGACTTTAGGGCCCATCTGAAGCGCTCTCTATTAATAATAGCGTCGCTCTCTTTCATCGCTCCTTCATGTTCCGCTCTATGTTGGCTGGGCACAACCTCCTCCTCCTCACAACCTGGAAAATGCGCGCTTAATAACGACTCCAAAATTTTCCTACACTCTACCACTACGTCACCTGACGGCTCAATAATTGTGCCTAGAAGTTGCCGGCTATCCTCCTTTACTATGCGGTTAAGTCTCGCCGCCTCCCGCGTGCTCTCCAGCTCTTCGCCAAAACTCCTCCACGACTTTCTCTCTGTACTCTTTCCGCGCCCGGTGATACGCCTCCCATTCCTCCTCTCCATCCGTTCTCTTAGCCGCGCTCAACGACGAATTCATCCTCCGCTTCTTTTCTTTCAGGTGAACATTCCACCACACCGCTCCCCTTTCTTTGACTCTTCTCTCGGGACAAGCCGCCTGAAAAGCCAAAGTTAAATTTCTCTAATCTCTTTCTCCTCTTCATCTAAAGTGTTTTTGGATACTTCCCCCGTTGCTTCTCCTACCGTCCTCTCGAATTTCTCCCAGTCCGTTCGTCTCGGATTCCTCCCAGGGGGTTTCTTAACTCCTTTGGCTCCTAAACTAAACATAATGGGCCTGTGATCAGAGGTTATTAATCTGTCACAGACCCGCCAATTAGTAATCCATCTACTCGTCGGTCCTAAGCTTAGAGTAACGTCCAGAACCTCCGTCCTATTACGCACCACAAAAGTTGGCTCACTTCCGACATTCTCAATAGTTAATCCTAGTCTTACCAATCCTTCCAGGAGTTCCTCACCAGGCCGATTGTTATTTGAGGAACTCCACAATTCATGGTGGGCGTTTACGTCCGGCTCCCACCACCAACAGGCTCCCGGTGTCGCTACAATAATCTCTTAGGCGTTCCAGGCACTCCGGGACCACATCACTGTTCGCCGCCCGGTACCACGAGACCACCACTATTTTCTTTCGTCCTACGGCCGGTATCTCTCCTTGGACGGCAACCGCCACAAAGTCCCTCGTCTCGTACGCCCGCAGTGGCACCGGTTACACTTGCCCTAGGCACTCCATTAACTCCTGTATAAAAAGACACATAATATTGATTATTCCATCCCCTAATCTTAGACTTACATACATACGGTTCCTGAAACAGTCCCACGTCGAACTCCTTTTTACCCAGCAGTACGGCTACATCAGCTGCCGCCGTTTTACTATGCTGGGTATTCGCCTGTAGGAACCTCACTTACCTCCCCCCCCCCTTTTTGGGGGACCGGAGCAAATCTTCCTCCACCTCCTCCTCTAAGGTATCCAGAGAAGAGGCGAGAGACTTGTACCCTGGGGCACCCCCCTACTGGCTCGTTTTTCTACCCTATCGCCGCCCACCTTAGCGACCACCCACCTATGACTCAGCGAGTAGTCTATCCATTGAATCAGCCTCGGCTCCACCCCAAAGTGCCCTAGAGTTGCCACAATACACTCCCTATGTGTACACTATTAAAAGCCCCTTCAATATAAAAAAAAAGAGCCAACGTGTACTCTTTCTGGGCCACCGACCCCTCCACCCTGCACAGTAAGTCGTGGAGGGCCGAGTCGGTCGACTTCCCCTTCGTGTACACATGCTGGTTCTGGTGAATCACTTCCCTAGTAGCCAATGATTCCCTCATGTATAATTCAATTATTCTTTCCATCAGTCTTTAAAGTACACTGCTTACACTAATAGGCCTAAAATCCTCCCCTTTGCCATGCTTCCCGCCACATTTAGGAATAAAAACAACTCTCACCCGTTTCCAGGCCGTGGATACTTTCCTGGCTGCCAGGCACCTGACGAAGAGTCGTCTTATTCTTTCCTGAAGTCTCCCTCCGGCATGCTGGATGGCGCACGGGTGTATTCTGTCCAATCCTGCTGCCTTTGCACCTGACGAAGAGTCGTCTTATTCTTTCCTGAAGTCTCCCTCCGGCATGCTGGATGGCGCACGGGTGTATTCTGTCCAATCCTGCTGCCTTTTAGGGTCCCATGGAGCTGAGTGCCCAGTTGAATCACTCCCTTGAGATCAACACGTCGCATCTATTGCACACTCCTCTTCGTCCTCTGTTCCACCCCTAAGTGGCACGACCTCCTCGGTCCTGCATCCTGGAAAGTGAGTATTTAGCGAGTGTGTCGCGATACTTAATCCATCTACCACCGAACCGCCGTTCGGAAGCGTTAGTGATCCTACATTACCATTTGGTTCTAACCGTACGATACGAACGAGTTTTGCCGCCTCCCCCCCGGTTTCCCCAATTCCTTCGCAATATGTCTTCCATGTGTCTTTCTTCGCGCGGCGAATTCCAGCCTCGTATGCTTTCCTGGCCGCGTGGTAGGCCTCCCATTCCTCGTCGTTCCCTGTTGCCTTCGCGGTTTCCGCGGCCGCTCTGGTCGCTCTTTTGAGCAAGCGGAGCCCTAGGTCCCACCAAGAGGATTTTTTGGGCTTCCTCCTTCACTCTGGGCAGGCCACCTGAAACGCTTCTGTTATTATTTCCCTTACCTCTCTTTACTCTTCGTCAATGAATAACCCCCCCGGTCACCCCGCTGCAAAGCTCTTTTTCTCAAAAATTGAGTTTCCTTGTTAGTGGCTGTTGTTCAATGGTTGTGGGAGGGTGGGTGGCGGGGGGAGGATTTTCGCCTTTAAAAAGTGCCTCTTGCATTTTTGTTGCGACGACTACGGTAATAAAAATGATGAGGTATATACGAGAGCGAATTGTTTTGGGGCGGTAAAGTGCAACGGTGTTGGACGGTTGGTACGGGGTGCGGGGGTAAAAGGTCGAGCTCCCAGGTAACGTAGAAACATTGAAAGTGTTATTAGACTTGAGGGAGGCCTTAAGACACAGCCCTGCCATTTACCTTTCCTCCCCCCTGACCTCCGTGCCCCTGCCATCTCACAATACTTCATCCTCTTCCCTTTTACAGTGCCTGCTATCCTCGAGACCATTCCCAGGACGACTATTTTCAACACTAAATTGTCCGTTCTTCGCATTAACTTAAAGGATATGGAGAAGGGAGTATTAGTATTAGCATTGGGTTGGGTGTCGAGGAGAGTGACTTTGGCCCGAGTTTTAATGCGAAGGAAGCCACTTGAATCGTCGGGGGGGGGGGGCGTTGTGGAAGGATGGTATACTGCCTGTTTATTTATATTCCATTATGAACCACTTCCCATCAGTCCTTTAAGGCTGGTATTTTCCTTACCCCTTCCTTAGAATTGTTTTAACGCAAAATTTAAATTTTTGGGTGGCTTCATTAATAATACACACACAAAAAAACTCAATTGAACAAAGCAATACGACTTTAATGAATTAAACTTTTTATACAAAGAACAAAATATTCCAAGCTAATCTCAGTTTCATTACATCTCCTTCCCCCGTATCTTCCCGCCCACCACCTGAAACTAAAAAAAAACCCCTCCCTTTGAGAAAATGCCAATTACATCAGCAAAGCAACGGGATTACAGTATTAAACGCTTTTTTTTTCATTACGATAAAGAAACCCCGGGGCCTCGACCGTATAACTTCCCACCAAAAGAGACAATTTTTCTTCAGTTAATCAGGAAAAATGGTGTTCGGGGGAGGAGAATGCCGTCATTAAACATTGTAAATAATTTACTGTTAGTGAAAGTGGATAGCGACACAACTCGCCAGTATTGAACAGGGCGGAGCTGTAGCGCTAGTACAATGTAACAAGTTATATCGTAATTTGTGCGGAGTACGTCGTTGGGTTTCTGCACGGCTATTTTGCATTCTACACACGGTGGGATTGAAGAAAGGAGGTCATGTTTTGAGGTTTTTTGTGTTGGGGGAGGGAGTTGGAAGGGTTTAAATGGTGAGGGGTTGGGGTAGGGAACCCGTGTAAAAACGACAAATTGATACAAAATGCAGTCCCAGATAAGTAAAATGGTTGTTGTGAGTGAGGAATGGGGGGGAAAAGGAGTGATTTATATCCCCTCCCCCCTCTATTACTCATGTTCTTCCTTTCTCCCATGCTGTTGTATACCCAATCCCATAGGCATCTGAATTACGAGAAAGTCCCCCCCCCCCCACCTTTTTTGTGTTTTCAAAACTTACACAATGTTCCAAAGGGGCGGCATTAGTGCGACGGAGGCTATATTTTTTCCCCCTGAAAGATCTAAATTGTTTCTCACTCTCTCGCTCTCTCTCTTTCTCTTCCTTCTAGGAGGATACTACACGATTGAGCAGAAAGACCATCAACTGAGAATCGTAGCCCTGAACACTTGTTTATTTCACGCGACTGCATAGCACAGTTAACAGGATTGTACTTCCTTTGAACCCGACATACCGTTTTTATAATCGTTAGTCACTTCTGGATTTTGTTGCTGTTCCAGACACTCTCGTTCTTGATGTTGATGGTTTTGGTCAAGTTCGTTTGCCTGCAATCTCTGACCATGATCTTCTGTATTTTTCCCTTCAGTTTGTGAGCGATAGCCGAGGGGCCTCCGGTGGGAGTCGGGGGTTTTGTCAGAAATTGGTCTCGGGGGCGATTCATGAGGCGCTTGATAGGAATGATTGGGTGGATTTGACTTCCCTGGAGATTTTTGACGATAAGGTTGACTTGTTTGCCCGGAAACTGCGCTCGCTCATTGATTCCTTTCAAGAGAGAAAGGGCTTAAGTCTGCCTCTCCTTGGATTACGGCAGCTATACGAGAGAAAATTAAGGCTCGCGAGAGACTGCGGAGTTCACTTCGTCGAAATGATTTGGCTGATGTGCGAGATCGGTATCAGCCAGTGAGGAACGAGGTGGCCCAGTTGATTCGCACCGGTAAACGTGCTTTTTTCGCGGGGCTTTTCGCGGATGGCGGTGGTCAGAGGGAAATATGGAGGCGCCTCCGGGAGTTGGGTGTGGGAAAGACCCCGTGGTGAAGTGACCTCCCTTCCGTGCTCGGTTGATGTAATTAATCAATATTTTGTTTCTTCCGGCTCCGAGCCGTCTAGTGTCGGCGGAAGTCCGATGCTAATGGGGTAGATGAGGTGGCTATGTTATTCATTAAAAGATTTTCCACCGAGCTTTTGCCTGTTCTTGTGCACTTGTTCGATTGGTCGCTTCAGGGAGGTGAGTATCACAGAGCTTGTAGGGTGGCAAAGGTCCCCCGCCCGAGTTCAGGCGGTTGAGGTTTCATCGTTGCTTGAGACAATTTCTGGCGTTCCACAGGGATCGGTTTTGGGGCCTCTGCTCTTCGCCATTATCGGAATTTCCGATTGTTTGACCTATTGTAGTTATCAACTCTTCGCCGATGATCTCGTAATTTATTTTTCTTTTGAGCCAGCCGAGGCTATTAGCCCCATTTCAAAGGTGCAGGGAGACATTGACTACTTTTTGTATTGGGCAGCTGCCCACAAAATGACAGTGAATGAGAGTTTGGCTCTTCGAGGTATGTGAGCATGCTCAGGAGGAGGGATTTGCCGCAGTTAACGTTGGGAGAGAACTCTATACTTTGGATGGAGAGCGTCAGGTTGCTGGGCGTTACATTAGATTCAACGTTGTCCTGGAGGGAACACGTTAGTGAAGTTTTGAGGCGGACTTTTCGCAGTGAGATTCAGCTGCAGACTATCCGTGAGTGTTCCGTTGATGAGTAGGATGAAAGACTTCGGGGTTCGTTTCAGAACAGGGTGGGGTCCAGTGTATGGTGGCTGAAGAGCTGGACGATGCGTGTCCTGAGACATGTTGACAGGTCTTGGAAAACAAACGGTTTTTTGTTTGAGTGGTTCGATGCGGAGTTGGGTTGGAGGGTTTCCATTTGACGACGGAGACGAGTAACGAAGTTGGATGGGTCGAGTTCGAGTTGAATGTCCAGTCGAGAATCTAGCAGATCTCCGGGTAGGCGAAGTGGTTGTCCGAATGTCAATTCTGCAGACGAGGCTTTGAGGTCTTCCCGAAAAACGCTACGGAGGCCGAGAAGGACGATGGGAAGTGCCTGTAGCCAATTCATCTCGGGATGACACATAAGGACGGCTCTGAGTTGACGGTGGAAACGTTCGACTAATCTATTAGCCTGAGGATGATAGCTAGTTGTCCTACAGCGTATCGTGCCGAGCGTTGATCCAAGAGCGCGGAAAAGTGCGGATTCGAATTGGCGCCCTTGATCTGTGGTAATCCGAAGAGGAGTTCCAAAGCGGGGGTTCCAGCAATTTAAGAGCGGCAACGTTGACTGCAGTGGCGGTCTCGAGTGGCCAGACTTCAGACCAACAAGTGAATCGGTCGATGACTGTAAGGCAGTAGCGGTATTGGCCGGCGGGAGGTAGGGGTCCAATGATGTCAACGTGTATGTGGTCGAAGCGTGATGACGGTGTGGGGAAGGAGGTGATAGGGGCATATACGTGTCGAGATACTTTGGCTCGTTGGCAGGAAACGCACGACTGTGGCCAGGAACGACAATTACGACGTATTCGAGGCCATACGAAACGTTCGGACACGAGGCGAGTGGAAGCTTTGACGCCGGGATGGCTCAGGTTGTGAAGGGAGTCGAATATCTGGCGACGAAAGGGTTCCGGGACGTAAGGACGAAGGGTGGGGGTCGATGCGTCACATACTAGAGTCACGTCGGTTCCAGGAATTTTGATTCTTTTTATAGGTGAAGGGATGAATCACTCGTGATGAGGTTTTGCAGTTCACGACCTTCTAGTTGTGCTTGAGCTAGCTTCGTGAGATCGACAGGTGAGGTTAAAGCAGTGGTGACGGAATCGACGCGAGATAGTGCATCGGCTAAAATGTTTGCAGAGCCACTGACGTGCTGAATGTCGGTCGTGAACTGAGAGATGAACGACAGCTGATTAAGTTGAACGGGAGGAAGTTTGTCCTTGCGTTGGCTAAAAGTGAAAGTTAGGGGCTTGTGGTCTGTGTAAACCGTGAATGTTCGTGCTTCGAGGACGTGACGGAAGTGCTGAATGGCCGAGTGAACTGCATGAAGCTCTCTATAGAATGCTGGCCATTCTTTTTGTCGCTGAGTTAGCTTCCGAGAGAAGAATGCAAGTGGCTGCCATTCATTAGCTACTTGTTGTTTCATGCACGCTCTCACGGCGGTTTGAGAGGCATCGGTGAAGAGTCCGAGACGAGCTTGAGAGTCAGGATGAGCAAGAAGGGTGAATTGTACAAGGTGTTCTTTGCATTTTTGGAAACTTTGTTTGAGTTCCGGAGTCCAGACGATTGACTGGTTGCCGCTTAGACCATGAAGGGCAGAATGAAGTGGGGCTTGGAAATCCGCCGCAGACGGGAGGAAACGCCGGTAAAAATTTAGCATGCCGAGAAAGCGGCGAAGGCTTCTAGCAGACGTGGGTGGGCTGATGTTTTGGAGAGCTGCGACGCGTTCTGGTGGTGGTCGGGTTCCATCAGCTGAGACTTCGTAACCGAGGAAATGTATTTTCGATGCACCGAGGATGCTTTTGTTGGCGTTGACGATGATACCGTGTTCTGCGAGGCGTTCGAAAAAGTCGCGAAGATGTGTGCAGTGTGTAGAAGCATCGGGTGAGAAAATGAGGATGTCGTCGACATAGGGGTAGCAGCATTCAACTCCATGAAGAACTTCATCGATGAGGCGTTGGAACTTCTGCCCTGCGTTTCGGAGCCCGAAGTTCATGAACGGAACCGAAGGGCGTCGTGATGGCTGTTTTCGGGATGTCAGGTGGATTGACGGGTATTTGCATGTATGCTTTGACGAGGTCGATCGCAGAAAATATGGTTCTTCCTCGGAGGCGGTGAGAAAAGTCGTGAATGTGTCTGACGGGGTATCTGTCGGTTACGGTCCTGGCCACAAGGACGTCATGTCGAGTCCTTTTTTGGGACCATGTGGAGAGGAGAAGACCATGGACTATCGGATCGACGGACTATCCCTTCCTGTAGCATATTGTTGAATTTTTGTTGGGCGATGCGAAGTTTTTCGGGTGGAAGACGTCGGGGCCGCGAGAAGACCGGTGGACCGGGCGTCGTGTTTATGAAGTGAGTGGTTGAGTGGCGAACGACGCGATGGGTTCCTGGTGGGCGGAAGAGTTGGGGATATTGGGATAATACGTCGTGGAAGGGTGAATGTTCCGACAGTGAGTTGGTGAGAGCTTTGACACTTGATTGACTTGTAGAGCACGTGATGCAAGGCGTGGAAAGGCCTGTGACTGAGTCGATTAGACGGTTGTTCGTGCAATCCGGGAGGAGAGAAAAGTGGGCCAAAAAATCCGAGCCAATGATAGGGACTTCAACGTCGGCGATGATGAATGACCACGTGAAGTCGCGACGAAGACCAAAGTCAGGTCGGAGTTTGAGATAACCGAACGTTGAATTCGGAGATTTGTTGGTGGTGATCACGGTGAAGTCGGTGCGAGGATGGCGGCCAGAAAGAAAACGTCGTGGAAAACATGACAAATCGGAGCCTGTGTCTAGTAGGAATTGTTGCTTAGATATACGGTCCGCGAGTGAGGCGATCAGTCGTCGCTAGTACTGATCGCCGTTGGTGTTTGACGCCGAAAACGAGCATGGACGTGTGCATTTAGTGGCGTTGTCACCCCAGCGTCGATGATACCAGCAAGTCGTCTGGGCAGCAGGTGATGGGCTGCGGGTTCGGTTCTGATGATGCCTTGTAGGACTTGACTCACGTTGGCGGGAGTGGGGTGGACGATGCGTGGTGGCCAATGTGCTGCGTAAGCGTAGTCAATTGTTTGCATATGGTTTCGAGAAACCGAATGCTGTGATCGGTGGGGGGTGCGGAGGCGATTGCATTGACGGAAGAAATCGGATTGGGGGGGGGAGGTAATGAATGCAGGTTGAACCTCTACGATTTTGTCGGCGGTGAGTGCCAGGCGGTCGAATGGTAGGTCTGCCTGCGTTTGGAGGATAGCCTGGACGTGTGGGGGAAGACGTTGAGTCCAGAGCGTCCGAAGGAAGTCGTCGTGGACCGGAGTCGGCCCTGCTAGAGACCTCAAATGGCGCAGGAATTGCGACGGTTTGCGGTCACCGAGTTATTCTTGTGTGAGGAGTTGACGGACTCGTTGTCCATCAGAGAGGGAAAGGCGATCGATGATTGCGGTTTTGAGTGTCGTGTAGGGATTTTGAGAGGGTGTTGCCGTTACGATATCTTCCACTTCGCTGATGATTCTTTCGTCGAGTTGGGATACGAGGTGAGTGTACTTGGTGGTTTGATTCGTGATACCAGCGAGAGAAAATTGGGCGTCAACTTGGGAGAACCACAAGGCAGGTTTGTCTCGCCAGAAAGTCATAGAGGTAAATAACTGGAGAAAGCCTGAATGGGCTGAGGGGTCGGTAGAAGGGTTGTCACAAATATGGTCGCCAAAGTACACCTTCAGAACCTTGAAATTACCTCTACATCGTCAGGTTATCAACAAAAATGCTCACTCCCCCCCCCCCTGAGATTAATGCAAAATTGGTTAGAATGAACAAGGAGTATTTCGGGGAAACTGTTCGGTAAAAACTAAATCAAACTCGTCAACACTCTCGTTCTTAAAGCGTGGACGACTTGATGTTCATACGATTTCATTGTAAATGTCATCGTTCGTGGCACGTAGCCGTGTTTTCAAGTGTATTTTGGTGTTTATTTGATAGTGGCCCTGATCGCGTTCCATCAACATGCTAGGAAAAATATTACATGGGCGAGACAGTCACGAGTTCAGAAAGAGCCGCTCCGTCTCTTGAGGGCTGCGAAACAAGGATTTGAACAAAAGTCGCCACACTCATTCAGTTCTCGCTGTGCTCGAACCACGGGTCTTCTCATTCGCGGTGCTGGTACATATAATGTTTCTGAATTAGTTTGTTTCTTGCTTGCGAGCGATTATTATGTGAAATGAACGTTCGTGATTTCTTAGCCCTGTATTTCTCTTTGCTATCAGAGGATCGATCCCCGAAGAAACATACCCAAAAATACACAACACATCAGTAAAAAACAAGTTATCTTGAACTCAGAAACATTACGTATTCCATAGAAAACATGAGTGACGGATTTCCCGGTGGCTTCTGACGTGATTCCCGGAAGAGGATTGGAGCTAGTTGCGCACGTTGAAATATCCGGAAGAGAAGTCCAACATCTCGCGCGTGGTCGACCGTTTAAAATAAAGATTCTCCGGAGTATATTTTTGGGTTATTCACTTTATCAATGCCATGTGAAACAATATAAAAACTCACAGTGACAATGTCTAGACATACTAGAGGAAAAAAGAACAAAACTAGAAATTCAAAGTGGACCTGGAAATCATCCTTTCAAGTCCAAGAGTACGGAAATCCTTCATTTCGCGAATAAAGGGAGACAGATGGACTGGTTAGAGCGATATGAGATTAAGAAAGCGTGTGCGGAAAAAGGCCAGAAATGTGTAAATAGCATTACGGAGTTTGAAAGCCCACCGGTGATGCCAGTCAGACAAGCTGCTGTGAGCTCCCGTACTTAGTGTTGAATCGATACCGACAAAGTATCGATACTTTACTCATTTGAAGTATCGAATGGGAAGTATCGAATAGTACTTGGAATCGAATGAAAAGTATCGATACTCATATAACTTGTTTACAGTATCGTATAAAAAGTATCGATATATACTCGGTATCGGTACAGAAGTACCGATACCAAAAGTACTTGGTATTGATTCAAAAGTATCGATACCGTAGTGGTATCGATTCAACAAGCTTGTAATAAAACCCCTCCACCACCAACCAACAAAAGCCAAAAGCACTATCATCTCTAATGATTTATCGAGTCGTCAATCACTACTTCCTTATACAAATGCAGATTCATTTTAATTGAAACACAATGACTACTTAAGCTCGATGCACGCTATGCAACTTTTGAAATAGGATTGCCTACCGGTTTTAAGAAATATCCGGTCACTACCGGGGACCATATATTTCCTTTCGACCTCAAAATAAATGACAATCATGCTACAAAAATGCATAGTGTGCACCGAACTTATAACTCTCTTACTTAACCGATACTTTTACGATACCGAATGATTACACCCGATACCGAATATCTACTCATTTGAAACAATACCCATTCGATACCGAGTAAAAGTACTCATTTGAAACGATACCCATTCAATACCAAGTATTTACTTGTTTGAATCAATACCCATTCGATACCGAGTAAAAGTACTCATTTGAATCAATACCCATTCGATACCAAGTAAATGTACTCATTTGAAACGATACCCATTCGATACCGAGTATTTACTTGTTTGAATCAATACCCATTCGATACCGAGTAAAACTACTCATTTGAAACGATACCGAATCAATACCCATTCGATACCGAGTAAAACTACTCGAATGGGTATTGATTCAAGCGAGAAAATACTAGGTATCGAATGGGTATCGTTTCAAATGAGTACTTTTACTCGGTATCGAATGGGCATTGATTCAGTATCGTACTAGTTTTAATCAAAGTACTCATTTCAAACGGTTCGTTTCCGATGCCGGGAGTTCACGTGTTTAAATTAATTTAAAAAATTTAAAAAAATTAAAATTAAAAAATACTCGGTATTGATTAAAAAGTATCGAATCGTACTCAGTATCGAATGAAAAGTATCGATTCCTGAATTACTCATTTCCCTGTATCGAATCAAAGTATCGAAATAGTACTTGGTATCAAAAAAAAGTATCGATACCAAAACTACTGGGTATCGATTGAAAAGTATCGATATTTTACTCTATTTACTGGTATCGATTCAACACTACCCGTACTTTGAATAATTCGCCGAGTCCCGTCAGTGGGGGAGTGGAAATCGGTGGTTGGGCCCGCCCTCTTTGGGTTCGCTGGAATCTGCTGGGTCTCCGAACTCGCCGCGGTGATTTAGTTTTAAGAGCGGTGAATGGGATGTCAAATGTTTATTTTTATTGTTTTTATGATGTTTGTGACGTCCGTTGCATAGTTTTTTATTTCTCGCTTTGTATTTCTCATTTTTTTGTTCTTATATTTCGTTATAAAAAGGTAATTATTGTGATATGGGATGGGAGGAGGGTAGGTAATTATCGTTCTCGTTTTCGCTATTGGCCGTTATCTTTGTTTTTAGGACTGAGGATGACTATGCATAGTTTAAACCGGTCACCGTATAATAAAGAACTTGTGGGTGGAATCATCAGAGTTGTGTTAATTTATCAACGCACCCACTCACTCTCTCTCTCCAAAAAGAAAGTAATTCATATAGGAGTCATTTTCTTTCCTATGCTTTGTCTCAGGAGTCGGATCATTGGGGCCTTGAGGCTTCTGGAATTTTCCTTCGACAAGTTCCATTGCATTTTCTACTCCTCTCAGCAGAATGCATTTCCAGGTGCTCCAGTTATCCTTACTAGAGGTGAGGTGTGATTTCACTGTCGGTGATTTTGTCACTGTGACCACTCCGTCACTGTTGGCTCCGGTAACGACCACATTGAAATCACCGTTCCGACCCTCTAACGGTGAGCGGTGACATTCCTTTTCACTTATAATCGCCTCTTCATTCGTCACTTCTATCGCTTCACTGCGCTAGAGTCTCTTGAATTAAAATTGGAGCCGTCACCTAGCCATCCTTGCAGGTTACCACATAACACTTTACCAGTTCCTCTATCGCTCCAATGAACTCAGTTAGCATTCTCCCCAAGTCTGTCCCTCGTCTGTTGACTTTATTTCTTGGACTTATCGTTAGTATTGAACCTTTAGTGTAGGTAATATATTTTTATTCGCTTCGTTTTCCAAGACCTGTGCTAGAGTGATCTTGTATAATTTTACTTTTTTAAAAAACACCTTCCTAGGCAGGGGCGTAGCCCCAGCCCTGACCAAGGGATGGGCAGAATGTGTCGGACGTTATGGAAACTAGAGACCCCAACAAAAGAAATGGTAGCGCAATAAATCGTCAAATTCTTCCCCGGAAGCTGAGTTTTCACAAAAAAGGGTTGTAATCCATCAAAAACTAACATCTTCGTTATCTGTTTTAGCCTTCTATTCCTGATTTTTTATCCAAAAACTGACAATTCTATTCAGACTTTTTCTATTAACAGACAATTCGATTTCCCCGGAAATCGATACTTCGCATTCAAATATACAGGGTTACCGACTTTTCATCAACGTTTTGTCTGAGAGACGTAAAAATTCAACATTTTTTAACCAAACAGTAACGGGGGTTAACTCAAAACTGACGTTTTTTAACAAAATAACTGAATATTTCACTCTAGTATAACTGAATATTTTACTTCAAAACTGACGTTTCTACGCTAAAGACGAAGTGTTTACGCCTAAACTAAAAATTTCACAGCACAACTTTTAAAATCCAAGTCTTTACCCCCAAAACTGGTGAATTCCGCCTAAAAATGGCGGATTTAACCCAAAACGGATCAAAAACGAATGATCTTAATTACAATTAACAGACCACACAGTACTAAAAACTGCCGATTTTATCCTTCAATTGGCGATTTTGTGAAAAAAAAAAACAACGACAACTACTGGCCAAGCTGACGTGCCCCCCCCCCCCTCAAATGAAGATGCTACCACAAAACTGGCTATTTTAACCTAAGACTAAACTTTACTGTTCCATTTCAAAATGAATATTTTACACCCGAAACGACAATTTCCCTCAAAATTCGGTAATTTACTCCAAAACTGACAATGTCACACTTTAACTCAAGTTTTCCTCAAAACGGGTGATTTTAGGCCATTCTGCCTTGAAAACAGGTGATTTCACAAAAAAAAATGACAAATTCATCGCAAATGTTACGATTTTATACGAATTCAGACGATTTAACGCCGAAGCTGACGTGTTGCCTCATAACTGATGACGTCAATACGAAACTGGTCATTTTACCCGAAAACGGACTGTTTTAATTCCAAAACTTACGATTTCATCCCAAAAACGCACCTAAACTGAAGATTTTACCCTGAAACTTGCGGTTCAACCAAAAAATATCACTTTACCTCAAAACTGAATATGTTACTTCAAAATTGACATTTTACTTTGTTGGGCACAGCTTTTCAGGGCACATAGAGTCAGTTTTGACAATTTCAAGGCTTGAATAGCTATAATTGCCAATTTTAGGGCGCATAAAGTCAGTCTTTCCAGTTATAGGAGTGAATAGTAAGTCCCAAGTCAAGGCGAGAACAGCCAGGTTGGCCATTTTCGGCGCTCCGAATGGTTTATTTTTCCATTTTCAGGGCAGGAGTCACTTGTTCAGACATTTTTAGAGCTCGATTCGTCGGGTAATCCATTTCTAGAGCTCGTAAAGTAAATTTGGCAATTTCTAGGGTTCAAATATTGTAATTTAGCCATTTTAAAGACACGAATCGTCAGTTTTGCCATTTTCAAGGCTCAAATACCTAGTCCATCAAGCCAAGGTCATGAAGTTTGGCCATTCCTGTTGCCCGAACTGTCGATTTTGCCATTTTCAGGGAAGGAATCATCTTTTTAGGCATTTCCAGGGCACGTGAAGTCATTTTGGCCGTTTTCAGAGCTTGATTAGTCCGTCAAGCCAAAAGCGCGCATTATGGTCATATTGGGCTCAAGAATGGCCAGTCTGATCAATTGTAGCGCACGAATGGTCGATTTAGCTACTTTCGGGCGGTAATCATGATCTTTTTAGGCATTTTCAGAAGTTCACCAGTCGCCACCAATTTTTAGGGCGCGTGAAGTCCAGTTTTAGCCATTTTCAAAACGCGAATCGACTGTTTTGTATTTTTGGGCGAGAGTTTAGTTACTTTAGCCGTTTTTATAGTGCAAATAGCTAGTTTTAACTATTTTTAGGCACTGAAAAGGCTGTCAAACCAGTTTTAGTTGAGTGAACCACACCATTTCTCTAGCACCTCTCTTGAGCAAATACTAAATCCGCGTCTGTCTGCGAAAATAGTATTCTAGGACGCAAAAACGGCGATTTTGGTCTTTGAATTATGTCACCCTTGCGATATCCGTTTTGTGAGTGACAAAACCCGTTGAAATTTTTTTTTTTTATTAGTGAAATCCGTGAAGTTTTTTTTTAGTGAGCGCCGATGAAACACAATGTGATTATTCTGAAGGATTTGTACTTTCAGAATGTATCTAGGTGCATTTTTGAGTCTAGGGGAGGCCAGCTGCCTAGCCCTGCCCCCCTCTGGCTATGCTATGGGCTAGGTAAATTCGTGCATTGCAGTTTTTGATCCATGACTCACCTTCATGTTTGCATTTGAGGCTGTGGGTTCGCCGTTCATAGGAGTTTTCCACGGATAAAGTTAGAAAAAGAGAAATATATATTTTTTATAACCGATGCAAACAAAATTAATTTGCGAAATCGTGTCTCTCATTTGCCCTATTAATAGGCTTTGTTGGGTCTGGGAATGGAATTCACACAGATACCGGCGAGTCCGGTAACATTAGGCATTTGCTCAAACGAACTGCTACAGGGGGCCTGTCCTGTAAGATTTCAGGGTTCCTAGGAATATCCTTTTCCAACTGTCCGCCCCAAATTAAATCACATGCTGATGGGGAGGACGGGTGGAAACAAACAGTGATAGTGACATTAAAAAGTTATAGAACAGGCCCTCAGTAGTCTCTTAAGTGACAAAATCAACCACGGAAGACTAATAAATCTCTCTCTCTCACTCTCTCTTTCTCTTCCTTCCAGGAGGATACTACACAATTGAGCAGAAAGACCATCAACTGAGAATAGTAGCTCTGAACACAAATCTGTACAGTGGACACTTCAAAGGGGACGACCCTATGGGTCAAATGGCATGGCTTGAAAGTGTTTTGCTCAAATCTCAGAGAAATCGGGACACGGTAAGTTTTCCTAGCCCTTAGAATTTGCATGTTTTTAAGCGTGGCGTGAGAAAGATTAAGGGGGGGGGTGAATTATTTAATGTGTGCACGTTGATTGATTTTTTTTTTTTTTTTTTTCTCCTTCTTTATCGTCTTCTGTTGACGGATTTCCCGTGGGATGAACGGGAGGAGTTTACAGCTTCAACCGAGAGTATAGTTCTTTCATCGATTAGAAAAGAGAAACAAGCACAAAATTAGCTTTGCATTTCCCAAAAGGAACTGTTTGTTTCCTGATTTTTTTGTTTTTTTTGTTTCAGAGTTTTTATTTAGTCCCTCGAGAGCTCACTAACATGCCCCTGGAATTGTTATTGGTGGGGTGTGGGATGGAGGGGGATGTGAAGAGAATCCATTTTCAGCTCTCCATAATTCCCTGATATCGACGATCTGAGAAACGATACCCGAATGTTCAGACACTTATCCCCTCGTTCCATCAACCTTTCTTCGTTCATTTTAGTCCCCACATTCAGTTTATTCACCTGTGAAACACTCAAAATGTCTAATTTGAATGGGTTAATGATAAAAAAAAGTTTAAAATAAATAAAACCTTTAAATAAATACAGCACCGGTCTCTAGCCTTCCTTTTTTTTTATTAGCAAAAAAAAAAAAGTTTACAGACGTAGAGGGTGGGGAGGGGGAATGAAACAGGCTTAGCAAATATTCACTTCAAACTAATCCTAAATTCGAATGGTATAGTGGCGGAGGGATCTCTATGCTTGGCTCCGCGCGGCAATTACTGCGAAACGGTACGCTTAAAAGCAAGTGATAGATGCTTGTTTATGCAAATCAAGGGGGTGTGATGGTGGTGGGGGGATGGGGGGGTGAGAGGATAGTTACAGTGTAAGGTCGGGGTGGGGACGCTTTTGGACCAAGGGTGAGAGGACGTAGAATTTGCGAAGCATTCGTATAATTGCTATTGCATTTGAAAATGGTGTGCCGTCATGAGGAGGCGGGGTACGGGGGGGGGTTCCTGCAGAAGGAGAACTCTGTAACGAATGGGATGGGTGAAGTGCGGTGGTGAGGGGTGTATGTTAAGTTTTTGTTTCACCCTTCCGCCCTCACCCTCTCACACACCACTATCAATTCACTTACACTCCGCGTTCGCGGCTCTTCCTCACCCAGCGGGGGGGGGGAGGCGCATAATGTTACCACACAATTTCTGGTTGCCACTAATGCGGTGGTCATTTAATACACGTTTTGACAAAATATTTAATTGAATTTGAATGATATTTAATGAGTTTTAAGGGCAATTAAATCAAGTAGCTTTGCTAATGGGAGGATAATATAACAAGACCGAAATTAGTGGTATCCATTATTGCGATCGTCTCTTGTGGTGGATTCATCGGTCGTATTAGCCCCCCTCCCCACCAAGATGTTTATTCGCAAGCCCCTTTTCCAAAAACTGTCAAATTGACAGTTTTTAACGCCGAAAATGACAGTGTCTGTATAGGGCGACTTTGGCGGTGTTTCAAGAACGAAATTTAGATGTTTTGAACGACGATCTTGAAAGTTTCCAGTACTCTGATGCAAAACCACGTAATCAAGGTTTGGGATTATATTTGTTATGTTGGAGGAAATTAATTTCCAAGTCAAAATTGTCAGTTTCAGAGGCAAAATTGACAGTATTGTAAGTCGAAATTGACAGTTTGAAGAACCAAAATCACAGTTTTGACTGTTGAATTTGACTCTAATCTAACGGGGCTTTACGTCCAACTACCTATAAGGTGTCGTGGATGAGGTCGAGAGCACACACTTTACTTAATTACACGTGATTTATCATTTTTACTGAAATCGGCAGTATCCAGTGGCGTAGGAATTTATCCTGGGGTGGATGGGGATCAGATTGAAATCTCGTAAGGGTGATGGGAGGTGGAGGGGGGGTAATTTCACATTTTAGACATCATTCCACCCAGCCAGCACACTCTTGAATCTGGACATCTTGCTGGCCTCAACATAGCCTCACCCTCAATCTCTCAGTTAGGGGCGATTTTTGGACACTACCCGCAAATTAGAGCTTTTTTGGCCGAGTGTATCGTTCTTCTCAATTTCAGCCGCAGATTAGCGGTTTTTCCCCCCCCCCCCATAGCCATGAATTTGCGCATTTTCTCAAGTTTAGCAGCAATAAAGTATCGTTTTTATCCCGTGAGCGATATATCCGAATTATCCACGAGTTTTGGCGTTTTCCTCAATTTTAGCAGCATATTACCGATTTTTTAAATTTTTTTACCAAGGATTAGCACTTTTCTCAGTTTTAGCTGAAAATTAACGTTTTTCCTGAGTGTTTCTCTCAGAATTAGCCGTAAAATAGAGGGACTTTTCACGAATTAGGATTTTTTTGGGTTCACCATACGCAATGCATGAGCGATTTTTCTCAGTTTACTCGCGAATTAGCAGTTTCTTCACCTATTGCCATAAATTAGCGCTTTTTTCAATTTCAGCCTGAAAAGTTACCTTCAGAATCCGCAAATTGGCGTATATTCAGTTTTTGGCGCAAATTAGAATTGTTCTCAATTTCAACCGCGAATTAGCGCTTTTTAAAAATTGTAGCGGCGACGCGTCATACCGTGTCAAACCTGTGAATTAGCGAATTTTCTCAATTTCAGTCACAAATTGGCGTTTGGCGCAATTTTAGCTGTAAATTGGCGATTTTTTACATTTTTAGCCGCAAATTAGCGATTTTCTCCATTTCTAGGCTTAAAATTAACCTTTCTCGTAATTTTGACCAGGCTGATTATTTTATTTTCTAAATATTACCCGCAAATTACCGGTTTTTCACATTTTACCACCGCATTAACATAAATAAATAACTTTTACAGGTATAGATTATTGCTTCTTTTCAGTTCTAGCCATGAATTAGCGTATTTTTTTAACACTGTACTATAGTCATGCATGAATTTGCCATTTTTCTGAATTTTAGCCACAAAAATGCCTTCAGAAGGTGCGAATTTAAATTATAAATGTTTTTTTTTTTTGTTCAAACATTTTTTAAACCAAAAAATTTACATCTATTAAATCTATCAAAATTTCTGGCAACAAATTTTGATTTTTAAATTATAAATTTCACGACACTTAATTTGAGAATTAGTAATGTTTCTTAATTCTAGCAGCGAATTTTCGCTTTTCCTTAATTTTAGCAGTGTGGTAGCGTTTCCAACCCGTGCATTTCTACCGATTTTTGTCAATTTTTGCCCAAGAATTGGCGTTTGACTCAATTAAAGCTGCAAATTAGTGATTTTTCCTAATTTCAGCTGTGAAATAGCGTTTTGTGCTAATTTTGCGGCCATTCAGCATCCTATTCCCGTTTTCGTACGCGAGTGGGCGATTTTACGCCGTTTCAGTTGTGAATTTGCCATTTTCGTCGAATTTCAACCTGAAAGCGTCGTATAGAGTGTTTTCTCAACTTTAACCGCGGGGTTTGCCCAAAATGCAAAACTTTTGCGTTGATTTCCACAGTTTATTCGAAGAATGGCCTCCATGTACCGCGAATCAGCGATTTTTTTCTTCATTTTAGTCTGGAAGTTGCATCGTGAGACCACGAATCAACGCTTTATAGCAGCTGTAGCCACGAATATTACCGATTTTTTTCTGATAGAAGGTCCGGGGCTGACCCCCCCCCCCCGGTACCACGGGTACACTACTGCGTTGGGTCTGAAGTCCAAGGAAAAATCTGGACGTACTCGGACCTTTTGGGGCTGCTTTAAGTCCAGAAAATCTGTTAAACCTAACTTCAACGTGAAACGCTCATTTTTGGCGATTTTATGGGCCTCTTCGTTATGGTACTAGTGCTGCTTCGTTCGTATACTTGTAACTCTGGGGGGGGGGATATATCCCCCATATCCTCCCTTCCCCCCCCCCCTACGACAGTCAGGTCATTGGCTGTTCCGCCATCCGACCTCTTGCAGCCCAATATAACTTTGAGATCTTCGACCAGTTGGTGTCGTCAGATTGGAACTGTGTCCTAATGTCCTCGAGTTGAGGACAGTCAAACAGGTGGTCCGTGTTCATCTCAGTCGTCGAATGGCATAGGGAGCAACCCGGGTTGTCCTTCACCCGTATCTTGCAGAGATGGTCATTCAAGTAATCGTGGCCAGTGGTATGGCGGAAGCCCGCCACAGACTCTTTTCTGGGTAACTGTGCTGGCACACGATTTGTGGGTTGGAGCAAAGCGGCCCATCTTCTAACCTCTGCAGCTCTTTGGTGGGCCTCCTTCACCTTCACCTCGATGCTCTCCCTGATACATCTCTTCGCAGTTTGGTATCCGATTGAAGATTCAGGCATATCCATCTGGGATCCTTCCTTGGCCAGGGAGTCAGCCCGTTCATTTCCTAAGATGCCACAGTGGGAAGGAATCCATTGCAAAGCAATGTCGAGTCCACTTCCCAGCAGTTCTTCAATGTATTTCCGGGCCTTGACTACATCGAGGGAGTCGGAAGGTGAGTTTGAGCTGAGGGCCATGATAGCTGCCTGTGAGTCAATGAGTATGACTGCTCGTGGTCGACCCAAATTCCTTATTAATTCAAGGGCCAGAACCGCTGCTCTTATCTCACCATCAAAACTTCCAGCAAGGCGTCCAACAGGAGCAGAAATCGTCCCAGCCTCGGAGAAGACACCAGCGCCGCCATTCCTGGTTGCACCCTCAGCCGAGCAATCGGTGTAGACCCTGAGCCAATCAGGTTCCGGAAATCTCCAGTGTTTCAAGAGCTGCTGCTCTCAGCTCACAGGGAGGGGTGGTTGTTTTGGAGACTGTTGTGAGCAGTGAGGTGTAACCAGTGGCCATTCTTCGAGGGATCGCTTCGGCCAGAGAAGGGAATGGTTCAGGGTTTCCAAGGGTCAGGTTGTAAGTCTCCCTGAGGTCCTGTATCTTTGAAAGGAACGTGCCCTGAGTTGTTAGACGGGCAGTTGCTGGCGTGTATGTGGACCAGTACTCAACTCCATTCTTTTGAAGCCTCTCCGACAGGGCAAGCGCTGCGGCATCCCTCCTGAACTTCTGGGGCTCTACAGCAGTTTGCAACTCGAGTGCCACGATAGGTGTTGATTTGGCAGCTCCAATCACAACTCTTAGGGCATTATTTTGGGCAACCTCGAGTTTGCGAACAGCTGAATCCGACGAGGTCACCAGCAGCTCGTTACCATATTCCATTGCTGGTCGCACATAGCTCTTGTACGCTAAAGTGAGGACATCCTGCGTAGCACCCCAAGTTGAGCTGGCCAGTCGCTTCAGAAGTCCCGACCTCCTTGAGCCCTTTTCAGCCATACTGTCCACTTGGGCAGACCATGAAAGTCTTGAGTCGAGTTTAATCCCAAGATATGTTGCACAGGTTGTCTGACTCAGTGGCCTATTGTCAAGTTCCAGGGACACCGAGTGACGCCTAGTCGAGAGGGTAAACAGCTGGAACTCTGTTTTGAGGGTGTTCACTTCCATCTCATTCATGGATGCCCATTCCGCCAGCCTTTCAAGAGCTGTGTTCATGACAGTCTCTAGGGCTGGTATGCTGCTTGATGTTGCCCAGATAACCAGATCGTCGGCGTATAAAAGTGCATTTATGCCACAAGTCCTAGTGAGGGTGGTGATTATGTCATTTATCATGATGCTGAAGAGGATTGGGCTCAGAACTGCTCCCTGTGGAACTCCATGCCGTGTGGCGCGGAAAGACGATCTCTCATCATGGTATCTGACTCTTATGAATCGCTGGGCAAGAAAGGAACGGAGGGATGTGAACAAGCGTCCATCCACTCCAAGGCCACGCAGCTTCTGGACCAGCAATCTTCTGTACACCCGATCGAACGCAGTCTTGAAGTCGACGAAGACAGCAAGAGTACTCTGCTTATGATGGAAGCCATCCTTTATTTCTTGCGTCAGACGGACTACTTGTTCCATGGTGCCACGGTGCCTCCTAAAACCTGCCTGCTCAGGTGCCAGAAGACTGTTCTTTTCGAGGAAGTGTTCGAGCCTACCAAGCAGCAGTCTTTCAAACAGCTTCGAAAAAATGCTTGTAAGAGCAATGGGACGATAACTGCTGGGGTTTTCAGCTGGCTTCCCTTTCTTGAGAATGGGCACTATCTCTGCCTTCCTCCATTCATCTGGGAACTGCTGATGCCAGACCAGATTAAGGAATCTCAAGATGGTCCTTCTGGCAACCTGTCCCAGGTTTATAAGGAATTCTGGCAGCACCTCATCCGGACCGGCACTCTCTCGGTGTTGCGAAGGGCTGCATCAAGTTCACCCTCAGAGAAGTCTGTGTTCAGGATTTCATGGTCTCCCTCCCTCTGACAGGTGTGTATCTTTGGGGCACGTTTGTCACACTTATTCCTCGGTCGGAAGTTGCTTACAGCAGCATAGTGCTTGCAGAAAAGGCTGGCAATATTGCGGTCATCAGTCACTTGGGTTGTCCCCTTGTTGATGGGATTTTTTTGTGGGAGATTGTCATTGTTAATTTGGGAAATGAAGTGGTGCGCTTTAACTCTATCCCTGCGGAAGTCGAGTGCCTTCAGGAAGTTTCTGTAAGTCGTCCGTTTTGCCTCAATAATCTCTTTCTTGAAGAGAGCAACTTTATGCTTCAGGCTTATGAGATCATCACGACTTTTAGATAGTTTGTAAGTTTCTGCAGCCCTGTCTCTATCTAGCATTAGTTCTTGCAGGCGAGGGCTCCAAAAAGGCTTGTATTTCTTGACCCGTCCTCTTGGGATAGCCCGTAGAGCAGCTTTCTTTATGGCATCGGTGATCTTTTGCAGGGATTCTCCCACTTTTTCAGACACTAGGCTGTAGGTGACCAGTGCGTCTGCCTCGACTACAAAAGTTTTCCAGTCTGCTTTCTTCAAGTTCCACCGAGCTCTTCGTTTGCCAAGCTGAGGGACTGCTTGCTGTTTGTCAAGTACAGTCAGGATACAGTGACCGAAACCCCCTGGAGGTGGCGTTAGGGACAAGGACAGGCTGGGCGTGATTGAAGAGTGTGAGAGAACGGCGTCATGAGATGATGTTGATCCCGTAAATGCAAGGAAAGTTGGCTTTCTGTCTCTGTTGAACACATAATCAGCTAGGTTTGTCCTATCCTCCCGTACCTACGCCCCTGACAGTATTTAGGGTGAAATCAGCGAATTTGAGAACGAAATTGACAGTTTATAAGATGAAATAAGGAGTTTTAGGACAACATTGATAGTTTTGACAACGAAATTTACAATTTCCTGGACAAAATAGACAGTTTCAGAAAGGAAGTGACTGTACGCTTTTAGACAGATGTTAGTGGCCATTATTAGTGTCGAGATTTCCGGGGGAAATTTTATTTTGCAGAGTGCGAAGAGGGATCGTGTTTTTCCGCGCCCCAGTGTCTAGTTTAATTTCTACTGTGACATATAGGCATTTTTGGTTGGTATGTTGACGGTAATTTGAGCGTATGCTTCATCTTGGCTGTTGTTCCTAGACGTGTTGTGTTCGTCGATGGTGACGTTGTCAAACATGTAGGATAAACGGATATTTTCTGCGCCCGGAAGTGATTTTGAGAGTTCAACGATTTGTGTGTTTTTTATGGATGGATCCTTTTCTAATGAATGCAATTTAGAATTCCGTGGTAAAAAGCGATTATTGGCGTGGCTGCTAGCAGGTCTATACAGAAGTTTTTCCAATGGTTATCTTTTCCGCATAACAAACACTTTTTACCGAACGCCGGACAGAGTTCCTTTTTATCGAACGAATGATTGGAGGCCACAATTTCTACAGCTTCGTTGAGTTGCCGCTACACGAGCAATAGAGGCTTCAGGCATAGATATGTTGTTGAATTCCTGCAGATCCGACTCAATTGCCTCAATTATCCGGCCTGGATAAGCTGCTGATTGCGCTAGTTATGCTGGTTTGATTATGTTGATTAAAGACTCTGAATATTTTTTATCTCAATCCAAAAAAGGGAATCATGTCTTATAATTGTTTTTTATGTATGTACATATGATTTTTTAATAAGTATAGTGGAACATTGTGACCACGGCCCAAGGCGACAGCTTTTTCGAAAATCATGCTCTTGTCCGATTGGAGGTCTTTTCGGAGTTTGTAGTTTATCGTCCCGGCGATAATTTGATCGAGAATGCGATCGTCGAGGTCAAATTCCTCGAATTTGCTCTTTTTTGCTGGATTTTTGCATCTCGCTGCGAAATCTGTTATACTTTCGTCGAGTTTTTGTACGAGTTTTGACAGTCGGAATCGTGTTAGGCGAAAATTTTCCCGTGGAGCAGCGTTGATGGGTGAGCTTTTCCCAGATTGTTTCGGGATCTTTCCGTTCTTCGCATCGTTCAGGGTCCAAGAGTTGAATTTCTCGATACCCTCATCGCCCAGCGAAAAGTAGGATGTGATCCACCTGCAGTCGCTTTGGAATGTTCTTAACTGAAAAATACAGCCCACATTTTTGCCTGAACAACTTTAAAGCATTGCCGAGATCGCCCGATGACCAGTCGAAGGATGGAAGTACGTAATTGTCCATCAGCACGAGAATTATTTGTACGCGTATAAGTTCGTAATAAACTAGGCTGCCACCATGTTTAATGAAAAGATCTTAAGCTGGGCACACACATGCGCTACTTGCCAAGTTCCTAGCCGCTACTCGCCGAACTCCTAGTAGTGTGTATGGATACTCGCTACTTGCCGAGTAGCGAATTTTCATACTTGTTTATACTCGGCTTCTTTTAGCGGGGACATACGCGTTACTCGCCGTGCTCCTTCGGTGCAATTTTTCGTGATTGTTTGGTGGTTCTTGCCCCCAACATCTTTGTCGTTCTTTATCAAATTAAGAGGGTTTTCGGCATTTCCGACTTTGCCACTGGCTCGACGCCACAGAACCCGATAGCATTAAATGTAATATTCATTCCCTATATTTTTTTCAATGCGTCATCTCGTGAATAAAACGTATTTGCCGTCTGACCGGAGTTTGTGTGGGGAGAACCCCACAAGAGCAACTTTGATGCCTACTGCCACCGGTTTCCTCTATTAGGGAATTATTCTCGATTTTATGCGCTGGGCAAGAAAAGTAAATGCAAATGGTTGCACAGGGTGTCTACAGAAGACCTTTCGGTTCGTTTTTGACTGACAATGTAGGCTCCTACGCGACAACTTTGTGCATGCATTATCTACTAACCCTCGTAGTTTAAGCGATCTTACTAATAATATCAATTTGGATAACCATGAAAAATTTGCTGAGTCAGGGAAAAGTCAGGGTATTTTGTTCTGGGGAAGCTGTAGACACTCTGGTTGCACTTTTTACGTCGCTGGCTCTTGATCTATTAGTAATTGATACGCGTTTTGATGACATGCAGATTCGAAAGGCAAATTTGTTGATAGGGAGACATTTTTTAAAAACCGTTCAAAAAAATTCCACCAGAAACCTTGAACTTTGATGAAGTCTGTTCTGAGAGATAATTTTCCTAGCTTTCAAAATGTAAAGGAGGCCCTGGACTATCAAGTGGCCTAGACTATCAAATGCTTGAGTAAATTGATTAAGTATCAAGCGTGATTGATAGTGTAGAACTCTGTTTGATGCTTGAATCAAGCATTGACGGTAATTGATAGAAAGTTTGAAAGACTCAAGCGGATGGTCATCAAATGGCGGGGCAATTTTCATCAAACATAGCGTCAGTCACTCGGTGGAAGTCATTCAGGTCTTCTAAATCCATGCCAGACGATAGGTACCTCAATGTGACAGAACTCTCTGACTTGCAGGAATCGCTTCACGCATTTTTGTATCTTTCTTCTCAATGTCTTGGTCCATTCTCAAAAAGTTCCTGTAGTCCTCTGGTTGCGAATCACACAAAAAGTTTAGAGATGTTCATGAGTGAAGCGGTTTCTCTGAGTTTGTACCACTCCGTAGACCACCGTCGTTTTTTCTTTTGCTTCTTTTTCTGCTTCTCAGCAACCAATGTTGCGAGAGAAACCCAAATCTGAATTTGACACCATTGTAAACGAGGACACGATCGCAAAACACACTGTTCCACTTCTCAGCTCGACTGATTAGAGAGTTTTGATCAAAAGATTGAAGGCTTGATTGAAGTACGCTTGAAGCGCCCATCAATCGGAGTTCAAGCATTTGATAAGCCGCTTGATAGTCTAGGGCCTACTTAAGAACCATTTTAAAATTTTAATGTAGTGACTGCTGTGAAATCGCGGGTTTCTGCCAAAAAATCAGAATTTCAATGGAAAAAAACAAAAATATCTCCTGAACGGTGCAATATTTTGCGTCCGGGAAGGTCACGTTTAGTTCCATTTTCCATGCAGTTTCGCCCTATTTTTTTGCAACACTACCAAAAATTCAGCCAGTATATGTATTAAGCTCTTTGTACTGAGGGGGATCGAGGATCGGATTCCTAAGAGTGGTTCAATAGGCATTTCAGACGATGATGACATTCTTTTACTAAAATTAATAAAAAACGTATCATACCAGTATGAACGCTCCCATAAATTTCTAGATGTCTTTCTTTTCATAGTACTTTTTGCGGTACAATCATACGACAAAAAACGTATAGTGTGGCCCTAAAAAGAAGTGTGGACGTGTCGAATGAGTCGACTGGACTCGAATCGAATGGAGTCTATCGACTTCATTCGCTTTTTTCGATCAGGCGCGGATCCAAAGTCAGCTTAAGGAGAGGGCCATATTATATGACTCCATCCGGCCCCCTGCCCTAGAAATATACCACACGTCACACAGTTATCCAGACAGACACCGTTATCAATGGTCGGAAAATTAAGGAAACCCAAAGGTCGAGAACACGAAAAAAAAAACAACAACATTCTTCGTAACGTGAGCTATTAGTTTGGCAAAAATACGCCTCCCGCCGAATGAAGTAAACTCAGCGCCGTGGTGGAGGGGAAGCTCTTATGTCTCACGGCAAGCACTGTAATTTTAACCCTCAAAATTGGGTTTTTTTAGTGAGCGAAATTACTGTTTATTGAGTGAAACCATCTAAAAACTGTTCTTAGTGCGCAAAATCGGCGCAATCGGTCACTGAAATAGGCCACCCAGTCAAGTTGGTTTACTGGCAAACAAATTTACCAAAATTGGCTGTTGATAAAATTGACAGTCTCCTCATGAAATTAACACTTTCCTCATAAAATAGGAAATTTCCCAATAGAATTGACAATTTCTTCATAAAAGGGACAATTTCTCATCTAATTGACAATTTTCTCATAAAATTGACAGTCTCTTCGTGAAATTGACATTTCCTTGTAAAGCATACAATTTTATCATAAAATTCACGATTTTCTCATAAAATTGGTAATTTCCCTATAAAATTGAGTATTTCTTCATAAAATTGACAATTTTTTTTTTTTTACAATTCTTTATTTACATAGAAACTTTACAAGAAAAAAAAACAAAATAAAAATTACCACTAGAATTGGGGACCCTTATGGTTCTAGAACCGTCAGGGGAGTCCCAAAGAATCTGAACACAAACAAAAGGTACAAAAATCCAATTAACATAGCTCTTAGTTCATAAGCCTCTCTGTAGTAACCAACAAGAGCGGACCAGCTCTACGCATGTGAACCTGGCACAACACATGTCAGAAAATTAAACGAAAAATGAATCAATCGTTTGTTTACCGTTTGTTTACGTTTGTTTTGCCAAAATTTTCGTTTGTTTAGCATTCGGAATATGATTTTTTTTAAAAAAACAGCATGTGTCGGGCTAAGTTCACGCAACCCGACACATGGGCGGAATCGTTTGTTTCGCCACATATTCCGTCTCATTATCGTTTGTTTAGCCGAAATTTTCGTTTGTTTACCATTTCATGTATGAATTTTTCGAAAAACAGTATGTGTCGGGCTAAGTTCACGCAACCCGACACATGGGCGGAATCGTTTGTTTCGCGGCATATTCCGTCTCATTATCGTTTGTTTACGTTTGTTTAGCCGAAATTTTCGTTTGTTTAGCATTCGGAATATTATTTTTTTAAAAAAACAGCATGTGTCGGGCTAAGTTCACGCAACCCGACACATGGGCGGAATCGTTTGTTTCGCGGCATATTCCGTCTCATTATCGTTTGTTTACGTTTGTTTAGCCGAATTTTCGTTTGTTTACCATTTCATGTATGAATTTTTCGAAAAACAGTATGTGTCGGGCTAAGTTCACGCAACCCGACACATGGGCGGAATCGTTTGTTTCGCGGCATATTCCGTCTCATTATCGTTTGTTTACGTTTGTTTAGCCGAAATTTTCGTTTGTTTAGCATTCGGAATATGATTTTTTTAAAAAAACAGCATGTGTCGGGCTAAGTTCACGCAACCCGACACATGGGCGGAATCCTTTGTTTCGCGACATATTCCGTCTCATTATCGTTTGTTTACGTTTGTTTAGCCGAAATTTTCGTTTGTTTAGCATTTTGAACTTATGTTTTCTTTAAAAAATTAGCGTGTGTCGGGCTAAGTTCACGTAACCCGACACAAGGGCGGAATCGTTTGTTTCGCGGCATATTCCGTCTCATTATCGTTTGTTTACGTTTGTTTAGCCTAAATTTTCGTTTGTTTAGCATTTGGAATATGATTTTTTTTTAAAAAAACAGCATGTGTGGGGCTAAGTTCACGCAACCCGACACATGAGCGGAATCGTTTGTTTCGCGGCATATTCCGTCTCATTATCGTTTGTCCTCGTTTGTTTAGCATTTTGAATTTATATTTTCTTAAAAAATCAGCCTGTGTCGGGCTAAGTTATACAAAAAACGTCGAAATACGAAAAATGTTTATTACTACACCCGCCGGCCGTAACTCTCGAACTGTTCATTCAAGTAAGATTATCCTTTATTATCTCGGGGATCATTTTTGTGGGCAATTTGATGAAGATTATTTTTGTGGACGCTCATTTTCACGCTAAACCGCATAGATTTCGAAATATTTGAGAAATACTGGAACAAAATGAGAATTTACTAACTTAACACCCCCTCCTACACAAACCCATAGCTCCAAATGTTGGAACTTTTTACCAATCAATATGTGGGTTGTGAGGAACAATTTGGCGTTGAAGGGAAACTATCAGTTTGGATGTTGGGGTATAGGTCTAATTGCACCGTACTATAAACAAACGAGATGGAGACGGAATGTGCCGTGAAACAAACGATTCCTTCCATGTGTTGGTTTGCGTGAACTTAGTCCGACACCTGCTGTTTTTTAAAAAGAAAATCGTATTCAAAATGCTAAACAAACGAAAATTTAGGCTAAACAAACGCAAACAAACGATAATGAGACGGAATATGCCGTTAAACAAACGAGTTCCCCCCGCATTCTCATTACAATTGATTTGGACTCCATGCTTAATTTGCCGAAAATGTAATGATCCTCCATTTCGAAATTTAAATACTTACAAAAAAAGAAAGAATCTTTAGATCTTATTGCTGCTTTAAAGCCATCAGTATAAAAAGTAGGCAGGGCATCGTTTATTTCACGGAAAGAGTCAGTCCAGTCGCAGCCTTGGTCACTTTGCCATGAAATTTCTAGGAACGCTGCAAGATCCTTTAACTCTCTAAACCAGGAGATATTCTTGGATATGGTCTGGAGAGCGACAATTTTTGGCCACCGAGTGTCAACCATGTTCATTACTTTAGTTACATAAGAGAGATGCAGTTTTACGGTGTGCGCATGAATCAAGTTCATGCCAGTCTCCAGGTACAAAAAAGCAGAAGGAGTCCAGCAAGGAAGCCTGAACAGTCTCTTGAGAAAGCTACGCTGAAATACCTCTACCTGCTCCCGCCTCACACCCCCCCCCCATATTAAATTGACAAATTTTCTTATAACATAATACAATTTCCTGATAGAATTGACAATTTCATCAAAAAATTGACAATCTCACCACAAAATAGACAATTTCCTCATAAACTTGTCAATTAGACAATTTCACCAATTTCCCCATAAAAGTGAAAATTTCCTCGTAAAAGAGACAATTTACTCTAAAAATTGACAATTCCTCATTTAATTAACAATTTCCCCATAAACTTGACCATTTCCTTATAAAGCATACTATTTCCGCATAAAAGTGACATTTTCCTCATCAAATTGACAATTTCTTCATCAAATTGACAATTTCTTCATCAAATTGACAATTTCATCATAGCATAGACTATTTTGCTTATAAAATTGACTATTTCTTCATGAAATTCACCATTTCCTTATAACATATACATTTCCTCGTAGAATGGACAATTTCCTCATAAAATTGACAATTTCCTTATAAAGCATACAATTTCCTCGTGAAATTCACGATTTCCTTATAAAATTGACAATTTCCTCATAAAATGGACAATTTCCTCATAAAATTGACAATTTCGCCATAAAATAGACAATTTCCTCATGAAATTGACCATTTGCCCATAAAAGTGGTAATTTCCTCAGAAAATTGATATTCCTCATAAAATTGACAATTCACTCTTACATTGATCATTTCTGCAAATTCATTCAAAAAAAGCAATTTTCTCATCATATTGACAATTCGTTTTACAGTATGTCATTTTCTTCATAAAATTGACTATTATCTTACCAAACTGACAATGTACTCATCGATTTGACACCTTTTAGACTGAAAATTTCCTCATAAAAACAACCATTGTGCTCATAGGCTTAAGATGCCTTACAAGATTGAACGTTTTCTCATAAAACAGACAATTTCGTTATGAAATTGACCATTTTTTCGTGAAACCGACGAGTTTTTTCATAAAATAGACAATAATGTTACCTTAACATTGCTCTTGGAGAAGCGTTTCGCATTATTTGTTTCCCTTGACGCTGCATTTCACGTAAATGTCGCGATTCACGTGAGTGTTAAATGGAAAGTTGGTTATTTAAATTTGAACAATTACAGCCGCGTAGTTTTTGACAGTAGACATTTCGGGCCCAATCCCGGTGCCCCTCATCAGCAATCTTATCGCCACTACGGCAAAACTAAGAAAACCAATAACAAAACAAAGATGAACGATTCACGTGACTGTTTTCCCGAATGTTGCGTTTTGCCCGCCGTGGGGCATTTTGCGTATAGTTTACTCGTTGTGCCGCGGCCTTTCGAAAGAGTTTTTTTCCCCCACAATGTGACGTTTCGCTTAAGTTTGCCCTTGGCGAGAACTTTCGCATTCATTTTTCCCTTTGACGTGGTCGCGTTCCACCCTCGAGTCTCTGACAAAATGACCCTAAAATTAGAGGTAATCACCCCTCCTCGATAGGATTTTGTAGGAGATTTTCGTGATTTTTTTTTTTGCGCAAGTGACCTCGACTCCAAGGGAGGGGCCATGGCCCCGGTGGCCCCTCCCTTGGATCCGCCACTGTTTTCGATTTGGCGTAGTGTGGACGCTGACGCAGTTAACATGTACCTCATAACTCCAACTAGCTAACTCGATTCGAAATTAATGCGAATTTCAAACTCGATAATCAAAACCAAATTAAATGACTTTAAAATGGGCTTTAAGGGGGAACTGAAGTGATAATTCCTCGACCCCCTCCAATCCCCCCTCGTCTACTACTCGGCATATATTTTCTCGCCTTATTTCTGCACCAATCCTGGTTTTTAAGGACTCGTTTTAATCTTCAGGAAACTCCGCATATGCAGTAGTTTTCCTTTTTTCAAATAAGTCGAAAAAAAAACGTGAAATTACGAGGTAAAAATTCAGGGCGAATTTAAAATAACTTCTGGGATGAAATTTGAAAAAAGGAAAACTACTGCATATGCGGAATTTCCTGAAGAACAAAACGAGTCCTTAAACCCCAGGATTGTTGCAGAAATAAGGCCAGAAAATGTATATGCTGAGTAGTTGATGAGGGTCGATTGGAGGGAGGTCGAGGAATCACCCGTGCAACTCCCCTTAAGTAGAAAAAGTAAACGCATTGGCGTGCAATATTTTAAATTTTATTATTAGTGACATTCACGAAATAATCAACTTTTTGCCCATTTTGTGTAGGCAGTTTCACTATACTGCTGCTTCCTCGAATTCGAGTTTCTCGAGGTGAAATAATTGTTGGTCTCCGATTTAAAAAATTGCATTTTTTTAAATTCTATTTTATAGTAAAACAACTAATAAATAAACGTAATAATCAATTTGAAATATTTATATTGGAACTGAATGTAAAATTTGAATCAGTAATTCCGTGCTTGGATAATTGGTCCTAAACTGAACTTGACCTCCAACTCCGGCAGTGAGCCTCAGCTGCTGTGGTGACAACTGTCTTTTGTCATTCATTTTACCGAGCTGCTTGCTCGAATTTTCAACGTTTCCTAGGAGACTATCGTACTTGGCAAATCACGCATGTGTGTGCCCAGCTTTATAGAAAGCACGGAGCACTCCCCCGTCCCGTTTATTCCAAATCTCGATAACAACAACTAAAAAACCAATAAATAAAAACATATGGGGGCCTATTCTCTAACAACAAGCAATATTTTTTTCGCCAGCCATGTGTCTATTTCATTCATTTGTTTGAAGAAACTTAATGAAATAAACATATGACTGTGAAAAAGTTATTGCTTCGGAGTTAGAGAATAGGCCCCATGGCTTCATCATGTGACAGTTTCGTCAGGTGTTTCCATTTCAGCATGCTCGTTTTTGTATTTAGGTATTTTCTAGGTAGTTTCTGACAAATATTTTGTACTGAAGTGGAGAGTAAAACTGAACTTTTGTCAAATCAAGACTCCGGCCGATCGATGGCATTGATCCAGTGTCAAATGGATGCCCAGACCGCATTATACATTTTTGATCACCTTATTATACATTTTAGATTCATGGTATTTATAGCCTGCCACATTTTTCGGCGATGACGTTTTAACCGCGGGTTTTTTTGTTTTTTTTTCTTCACGCCGATGTCACTTCAATAAAAGGCCTGTCAATTCAATAAAATATCCGTAGAAATTCGGAGTGTTATAGGCTTGAGGAGAATGAAAGTCAAATTCTCATTAATTGACGTTGGAGTTGTGGTTAATGACAACGACTGGGGTGGATCGAACTGATGCTTTAATTCATCAACAATAGAGAAAGTTTATGGATAACTTGAAACCTCAGGGTGGCTGAAGTTTGCTTAGGAAACTTAAGTTGCTTGTGACAGGCGGAGTAAGAAAAAATCAAATTTTTCACAGAATGTGAGGGTGGGGGCAAATATAAACCCTTCCTTGTGCCCAAAACTACGGTTTTTTGTTGTTTTTTTTTCTTCAAATTTGAGCCCCTTTCCCTCTTCCCTCCGACGTATCCAAAAATGTCATCGCCCAATAAACCTCATATTACAGATTCAAATTACATCGCCTTGTAAACCTTCAACAACACCTTTCATACCGTCCTCCGTTTCTAAACCATAGACGCGAGACGAGAGAATTCTTGAAATTAATTGGACCCCTTCCCGCACCGCTCATTCCACCCCCCCCCCACCACTCTTCATCGCTCTTAACAGAGAACAAAAGGGTCACGTTTCAAGTCGTCTCAAGAAAGTGGGCAATTTAATAAGTTTTTCCTTTATGTCTAAAGTATCCATTTTCACACACGAAGCGGCTTTATTGCTTCACCTTATAGAGAACCCTTTTCTTGGAAACGACTCACCTCTGCACACCAACCTCCCATCATACACCTCTTTTGAGGAAACCTCGTAGAATTCATGAGATTAGTTATGAAAGGTGTTGTTGAAGAAGGAATAATAGTGTGTATTACATATGGATGGTTTCTGGTCAATTTTAAAATTGTTTCGCGTTACACGTACAAATTGATTGTTAAGTGTGTGTTGGAGGCCTTGAATTTCGTGATTCATTTATTTTAACGCTTTTAACATTTCGTCAGAACTTTCAAGACATGCAAACCGTTCTTTTTCTCGGGAACGAATTATCGGCTTTGTATTTGACGACGGCTAAGGTCAATTGACTGCAATTTACAAAATGATTCTCCCTTCCCCCTCTTCCACACTCTGAACAAACTTTCTCCTTTTCTAAACCAACCTGCGACGAAGAAGACAGTGAAATGAATAATCAATAATTATCACCCCCCCCCCCTCCAATATTCTCTTAGCGCCACTGCCACCCCTTACTTTACAATTGGACGTTATCGTAAATATGCAGATAACTGTACGATTTGTGAAGTTTTTGGGGAGTGTTCCAATTCGAGCTCAACCAACCCCCAACCCACCCAGTCACCACTCTCTCACACCTTTCACTCTAAAATGAATCATTTTGTCTGATATAAATGAAACGAATGAACCACAGCTATCACACACCTGTGGTGCTTGGATAGTGGGTGGGGGGGGGGGGGTAGAGACCCTCGCTGTGAGAGATAGTATGAAAAGAGACAATTTACGGTCCAAACTCCTCTTTGTCTATACACATGACTATTAGAGAGGAGTTCCGGTCATTTTCCGAATATTTTGTAATAAATTTTCACAACCTTTACCGATTTTCCAAGCAACAAAGCCCGAAAATTAAGTTTATGTTAATCTCATGCTATTGGTATCGATAGATTTTGAGCTAACAAACAACCCCACCACACCCCCTGTACTGTGAGAGTGGCTCAGAATTAGTTGGGGGACATGGATTGGGAGGGGGGAGAGGAAGTCACGAAGTAAACGCGTTATGAAAGGGTTAGACTCTGCCAAGGGAATTCCCCAATCAGGAAAACGGATGTGGTGGCTTACATAATAGCTTACTCTATGTGTGTTTTTGTATTATATAGGGGATGAAAGGGGTGAAGCCCCGTGGGGCGATTCTCCCCTTCACATGGCGGGGTTGGGGGGGGGGGATTCGTTAAAAAGGAGCAAAGATGAATAACGTCCCATTAACTAGTGCTCCCGCACCACGATGAGCTTCGTAAAGCGTCCCGATGCGTGTGCCGATTTTATAAAAATCAACGAAATTTCTTGGAGGCCTCTACGGGCTGGGCCTTGAGTCCCTTCTCCCTTTTGACTATAGATCAATCGGTTCAGTGAAGAACAACGTTAAAAAGAGATTTTTTCTCCTTCTCCTCCTGGGTGGTGGCTAGTCATTCATCATTTATAAAAAAAAAAACATCCAACCGCCGAAGGGTACAAGTGGGGATGGTAAGAAGTAAGTAGGTTGGGGGGGAGGGGAGCATAAAGCTTCATGCAATTTTAAGAGTCAACAAAACTTAGGATTTATAGATTGCTCCTCCACCCTTTTAAACCATCAGGCCATCACCTCTTTACAACCACACACCGTCTCTTATGAACTCTTTTCGAAGGGATCTTACTCCTTTCCACCTCCCCCCCCCTCTCACCAGCTTCACTTTCATCCTTCAGCTTTTCCTTTACAACTTCACTTCCATATAACTTGTAGAAACTAAAGCTTTATATTTACTTAGAAAGCCTAGAAGTGAATTTCCGTGTATATTGGTGAAAAGATCGTACACTTTTCGAGGTTTCCTCTCGTACCATATAGAAATCATGAAAAAGGATAGATTTCGATCCCTTCACCCCCTCATACATTACTTTTAACAGTTAAGGGTGCATGATCGATTTGTAATCAAACAATCAAACTACATCGATTCACTTAATGATGGTAATGGAAACCGGGCTGATATCAGCCATGGAGAGGGACTAGCTCCGCGGCTCAGGGATGGTCTTGCCCAAAAAAAAAAAAAACAGATTTATCACAGAACTAATGGGCAAATTGCTTCACGGCTAAAATTGAGAAAAACGCTGGTTCACAGCTAAGTGCGAATTCGCTGGGTTTTTGGTCTCTATTTTCACGAAATTGCAATTTCCTGGTCTAATATTTTCGTGAAATACGCGCAAATTTCCGGTCGTTTTTTCACTGGACACGGATGACCTCGGGGCAATCCAGCTCCGACTGTAGTAGCGTACCAAGGTATAGTGGCGAGGGGTGCGCTCCGCCCCGAAAAGCTTAAATATGGAAATTAAAGATTTTTAGGTTATAACGTTAACGTGAAAAAGAGTTTTAACTTACAATTAGACAGCGATTTGGCACCTTTCGGAGATTTTCAGTCCATCCGACCTGATGAATAGAACGTTACTGGTGATTAGGAAATAGCGCGGCTAAATATTTGACTGATTCGTGGTTTCATGATGCAACAAAATCGATGATTCGCTGTGTACAGGCAATTTTACGGTTAAAATTCACCCAAAAACGCTAATGTTTGACTTGTTTTTTGTCCAGAATGAGAATGACTAGCCTAATCTATCAAGACTTAACAAGTGAGAATAAAAATAGCTTAATTTGTCGAAATTGACAAAAAGCGCTAATTCGCGAATAACCCTGTAGGACAAACGTTAAGATCCAAGGATACAAATGGACAACAAACAAAAAAATCACTCATTCTCGGCTGAAATTGAGAAACCGCCAATCCGTAGCTTCTGAGGCTCATTTCACACATATACGCGGTTTCCCGAGGCTCCGTATGCTACGCGGCACGAACGCTGTGGGTGCCTCGCATGTGCGCGTCAACCGAAATTCGGTTTCTACGCGGCAGCAGCTTGAAGAGGTCTCTCGGTTCACACAATGCGAGGCCACCACCCTCCGCGTTCGCGCCGCGTACCAACCGCGCCTTGCGGGAAACCGTATTTGTGTGAAACGAGCCTAAAGGATATTTCGAGGGTAAAAATGAGAAAAAAGTGCTAATCCATAATTAAAATTGAAAACAAAAAAAAACAAATGCCAATGCGGTGCTAGATGTTGAGAAAATCACTAATTAACGTGGCTAAAATTAAGAAAAACGCAAAATTCCAGCTCAAATTGAGAAAAAGTGCTAATTCACTGCTAAAATTGAGAAAAATCACTAAACAACTAAAATTGATAAAAAGCACAAATTCGCGGCTAAAATTGAGGAAATTTATCAATTCGCGGATTAAGTGTAGTAAAAACTCTAATTCGCGGCTGAAATATTGAAAATATTGAAACAAATCTCGCTAATTCACAGAAAAAATTAAGAAAAGTTGCTAATTCATTGATGAAATTGATAATAATCGCTAATTAGCGGAGGAAATAAGGAAAAACACGAACGCAAAGCAAAATTCAGATAAATCGCTGTTTCACGGCTAAAATGAAGAAAAATTGCAAATTCATCGATAAGATTTATAGCAACCAAAGCCGGGAAAATATTTCCGAGAAATTACATCTCCCAGGGATGGAATTCTGCGATATTTGAAGTTTCGGGTACACAAATTCACAAAAGTGCATTGTTTCTGGTCATGAATTTCGTGAAATTGCCAGTTTCAGATCAGTGAATTGCTCATTTTTCGCCACTTTAGTCCTTTGTTTCAGCCGGAAATTAGCAATTTCCTCAATTTTAGCCGCGATTGACAGCCTTTTCTCACTTTTAGCCGTCAATTGCCCCTTTTACGGAATTTTCGTCAGGAATTAGCTTTTTTCTTTGTTATGGCCGGAAATCAGCGTTTTTACTCAATTTCCAAAATGGGCGATTCTTCTCCATTTTCCACGTATTTTATTCCAGAAACCATGAATCAGCGGTTTTCTCCATTTTTCCCGTGAATTAGCGTTTTTCGCAGTTTCATCCGAGAATTGGAGTTTGTTTTTTTTTCTTCTTCTTCTTCTTCAATTTTTCCCGCGATTGAGACCTTTTTTGTCATTTTTAGCCACAAATTGGCGCTTTTTCCCAATTTTAGTCAAGAATTTTAGCGTTTTTCTTCATTTTGCCCGGAAATCAGCGTTTTTTTACTGAATTTTTTCCGCGACTGGACGATTTCCCCAAATTTTAGACCTGAATGAGCGTTTTTTCTCACTTTTAGCCAGAAATGAAAACTTTTTCTTTATATGTAGTTTCCTTGAATGAGCGTTTCTTATTATTATTAGCTGCGAATTAGCTCTTTATTTTCTCAATCTATTTAACTGCAATTGAGTACTTTTTCTCACTTTTAGCCATGAATTGTCGCTATTTCTCTATTTTTGTTCCGAATCAGCGTTATTTTCACACTTTCAGTTGTTAACTTGGGCTCTTTCTCAATGTTTGCCATGAATTGACGTTTACCTTCATTTTAGCCGTGAATTAGTCGCTTTTTCTCTATTTTCGCTGCGAACCTGCGTTTATTTTGTACACTTAAAGACAATAATTGGCCCTTTTTATAATATTACACCAATTTATCAGGAAATCATCGTTTTCACTCAATATGTACCAGGAATGAGCGATTTTCCTCAATTTTAACCCGAAATTAGCGGTTTTTTTTTTTTTTTTTTTTTTTTTAGCCGTATTGACAGCTTGATCTTCTCACTTTCAACCACGAATTGAAACGTTTTCACCATTTTTGTAACGCATTAGCGTTTTTTCACAACTTTGAGCCGTAAATTGGTGCTTTTTCTCAATTTTTAGCCTGGAATAATTAGGGTTTCCATTTATTTTAGCCGGAAATCAGCGTTTCTACTCAAAATTTTCCGCGAATGAGCGATTTTTCTCAATTTTCCACTAATTTTACTCAAGAAAACATGAATCTGCGTTTTTACCAATTTTAGACGCGTCATTGAGCGTTTTTATCACTTTCCAACCACAAATGTGCACTTTTTCTCCCAATTTGCCGCGAATTAGCGTTTTTTCTCCATATTATGCGCAAGTTGGAACTTTTTCTCAATTTTCACGGTGAATTGGCGTTTTTTCTTACTTTTAGCCGCAATTAAATTATAGCGTTTATCCCAATTATAGTCGTGAATGAGCGCTTTTCCTCAATCGTATCTGTGAATCGACGTTTTTTCTCCATTTTTGCCAATCGAATTAGCGTTTTTCTTCATTTTAGCCGGAAATCAGCGTTTTTACTCAATTTTTTTTTCTTTCGCGATTGAAAAATTGTTCTCAATTTTCCACGAATTGAACTCAAGAGAACACGAATCAGCGTTTTTCTAACTGCGGCTTTTTCTCACTTTTAGCCGCACGAACGTGATGATTTTTCTCCATTTTTGCCGCCAATTTAGTGTTTTTTTTCTCACTTGTTGCCACAATGTAAGCGCTTTTTCCCCCCTTTTTCCACGAAGTTTGACTCCAGAGGCAATGCGAATTAGCGTTCCTCATTATTTTTGCCGTGAATTGACGTTTTTGTCTGTTTTAGCCGGAAATTAGCGCTTTTTCTCCATTTTAGCCGCGTCATTGAGCGGTTTTATCACTTTCCAACCACAAATGTGCACTTTTTCTCGCAATTTGCCGCGAATTAGCGTCTTTTCTCCATAGTAGGCGCAAGTTGGAACTTTTTCTCAATTTTAGTCGCGATTGTTCTCAATTTTCACGGTGAATTGGCGTTTTTTCTCCATTTTTGCCAATCGAATTAGCGTTTTTCTTCATTTTAGCCGGAAATCAGCATTTTTACTCAATTTTTTTTTCTTTCGCGATTGAAAAATTGTTCTCAATTTTCCACGAATTGAACTCAAGAGAACACGAATCAGCGTTTTTCTAACTGCGGCTTTTTCTCACTTTTAGCCGGCCGAACGTGCTGGTTTTTCTCTATTTTTGCCGCGAATTTAGTGTTTTTTTCTCACTTGTTGCCACTAAGTAAGCGCATTTTTCCCCCCGTTTTCCACGGAGTTTTACTCCATAGGCCATGCGAATTAGCGTTTCTCTCTATTTTTGCCGTGAATAAGCGTTTTTGTCTGTTTTAGCCGGAAATTAGCGCTTTTTCTCCATTTTAGCCGCAATTGAGAGTTTTTTTTTCACTTTAAGCAACGAATTGCACCATTTTCGTAATTTTAGTTTTAGTTAATATAGCGTTTTTCCCTATTTTCGCCGCGAATGAGCGCTTTTTTTCACTCGTATCTGTGAATTGACGGTTTTTCTCCATTTTTGTCAATCGAATTAGCGTTTTCCTTTATTTTAGCCGGAAATCAGCATTTTCAATCAATTTTTTTCTTCCGCGAATAGACAGTTTTTCTCAATTTTCCACGAATTTTACTCAAGAGAACACGAATCAGTGTTTTTCTAACTGCGGCTTTTTCTCACTTTTAGCCGGCCGAACGTGCTGGTTTTTCTCTATTTTTGCCGCGAATTTAGTGTTTTTTTCTCACTTGTTGCCACTAAGTAAGCGCATTTTTCCCCCCTTTTTCCACGGAGTTTTACTCCAGAAGCAATGCGAATTAGCGATTCTCTCTATTTTTGCCGTGAATTAGCGTTTTTGTCTGTTTTAGCCGGAAATTAGCGCTTTTTCTCCATTTTAGCCGCAATTGAGAGTTTTTTTTTCACTTTAGCCGCGAATTGCACCATTTTCGTAATTTTAGTTTTAGTTAATATAGCGTTTTTCCATATTTTCGTCGCGAATGAGCGCTTTTTCTCACCCGTATCTGTGAATTGACGTTTTTTCTCCATTTTTGCCAATCGAATTAGCGTTTTTCTTCATTTTAGCCGGAAATCAGCATTTCTACTCAATTTTTTCTTCCGCGAATAAACAGTTTTTCTCAATCTTCCACGAATTTTACTCAAGAGAACACGAATCAGTGTTTTTCTAACTGCGGCTTATTCTCACTTTTATCCGCCCGAACGTGCTGGTTTTTCTCCATTTTTGCCGCCAATTTAGTGTGTTTTGCCTCAAAAGTAAGCGCATTTTCCTCATTTTCCACGAATTTGACACTAGAGAAACTGTGAATCAGCGTTTCTCTCCTTTTTTGTCAATCGAATTAGCGTTTTTCTCTATTTTGCCCGGAAATTAGCGCTTTTTCTCACTTTTAGCCGCGAATTGCACCTTTTTCGTAATTTTAGTTTTAGTTAGTTAATTTTTAATTTTAGTTTTGTCTTAATTTTAGCCGGAAATCAGCTTTTTTTTTTCTCAATTTTTTCGGCGAATGAACGTTTTTCAACAATTTTAGACGTGATTGAGGTTTTTCTCACTTTTAGCAACAAATGTGCACTTTTTCTCCATATTTGCCGTGAATTAAGATTTTTTCTCAATATTAGCCGCAAATTAGCTCTTTTCCTTAAGTTTAACTGTGAATGAGCGCTTTTTCTCACTTACAACCGTGATTGGTGGTTTTTCTCCATTTTTGCCGTGAATTAGCGTTTTTATCTCACTTTTAGCCGCAAATTGGAACTTTTTCTCAATTTTAGCCGCGAATGGAGCGATTGTTCTCAATTTACCCCTCGTAGTTTACTCCAAAACCCGGAATTAGTGCTTTTTCCTAGTTTTGGCGCGAATGAGCGTTTTTCTCAATTTTAGCCGCGAATAATCGCTTTTCTTCCATCTTTGCCTCAAATTAGCGTTTTTTCTCACTTTTAGCCGCAAATCATATCGTTTTTCCCACAATTTTAGTCACAAATAAGCTCTTTTTCTCACTTTTATCCGCTCGCTAGCGCTTTTTCTCGATTTTATCCTTAGAACGAGCTAATAATATTAACGAATTTCAGTCACGATGTCGCATTCGAAAACTACGCACCATTGGTGTTTTTTCAATATTTGCCGCGAACTAGCATTTTTGTTCTCACTTTTAGCCGCAAATTAGCGCTTTTTACCAACCTTGACCACGAATGAGAAGATTAACCGCGATTTATATTGATTTTTTGTTTTTTTTGCTACTTCTACTCCAACAATTAGCCACAAGTGGCCGCGTCTGTCAGGGCCCTAAAGCTGTAAGCTGATTGTAGCTTAAAAGACTAACACCCTCGCATTTTTTTTGACATTCAATTATTTCTTCACTTATTTCCATTGTCTCAATTACTTCATTCAATTATTTCTTGCAATTATTCTTATGACAATGTATTGAATGGTATAGCTCTAGTCAAAACGAAATGCACACCCCCCCCCCCCATTCATTGAGAGAGTTTTCAGGCACAAAAAGATCTTTGGAATCCTTCATTGCGAGACGCCTTTAACAGACATGTTATATTGCGCGAGGCACGTGTGGGGGTGGGAATTATAGAAGATCAAGGAAGTTCAAAAATATCGTCTTCCTTTCCTCTTTGCGTTTCATTTCCAGATGCTTATTTCGTATCAAAAGCCTTTATTTAGCTCGTTCGTTTAGCATTTATAGAAGGAAAAATAGGAAAAGGTTTACAAGATGTGTGGCGGAAGTATGGGAGGTGGGGGATTTCTTGAGTTGGAAAGGATTCTTCAAGAGTAAGTACAAGCACTCTTTCTACAGAGCTATTGCTATTATACGCAGTTTTTACTATATTGAGGAAATAGGATTACTTTTTTTCCTTCTTTTTTTTTTTAATCCTTTCTTTTTCACCTCCGCCAACAATTTTCCCCGGCAACAAACTCTCCAATGAGTTAATGGTGTACACGCCAGGTGGATGTCTGCCCACAGGGTTTTTACCTCTCCCTAAGACAAATTAAACAATTAAGAAACCCTTTTCTTAATAAAGGAAATGCCATAAAATATGTTTATTGCCCCCACCCCCACTCCTTTCATCGTCAATCTTCATCGTTGCTCATTCAATTACTTCAAGGAAAAAAAAAAAAGAAAGGGATTTAATAACTTGACTTCGCTAAAGATCTCATTATTGGCGAATGTAAGAGGAGAAAGAGACAATAAAATCGATAATAGCCGAGGACTTTAATCCTCAGGAAAATGACTCCCCAACCCCCCCATCGTTCATAACTCTTAAATACTAGTATTTTTTTTTTAAATTACTTCATCATTCCAAAGCATATTCCTTCAATAATAACGGAAGTGGGAGGGGGTGAGGAAAAGTCGTTAAAAACGATTCATCTTTTCCTGGCGGATGAGCATCATTGGTTTGTGAAGGGCGGCGGGTGGGAATCTCATTCGTAAAAAGAGGGGGAATGAAGAGTTAATGCCTGCTTTTCTCAATGAAAAGGTTCGCTTTTAATTATTTTTCCTCTCCACTCTTCCAGGGCTTTTGAAGAAGTTTTTAGTTTTTTGAAAATAAAATGGGGAATGGGATGGGAAATGAGACATTTCTTTGAAATTATGAGAATGAGCTTTAAAATGCATGGTCTGCGTGTTAGTCATGGATGAGAATTGCGGTGGGCATGAGGAGGAGGTGGTGGATGGCAGGGGAGGGGGCTTGTTTTTTTTTTTTTTGTCTTTTTCAAACTGCAAAGAGAGAAGTACTTTTCTGGCCATGTGCCCAATAGGAATCTCAGGGGGACCCTTTTCAAGCACCCCCCCCCCCAGGGCCCTTTAACTTTTGTTTCCAAATTTTAAGAATTAGAACTGTTCACAGTTTTATTTGATGGTACGTTGGTAAGGGAAAAAGTGACATCAGATTAATGATGATGAACGACATAAAGAGAATGTTGTGGGACGCACGGAATATTAAAATTTGTGTGCCTAACCAAGGCATTATTCCAGCTTTTTAGGGGTGGGAAATGATTTAAATAAAGTAATCGAGCGTAGAAAACGTGGAGAATCTTACACTATATCTCAAAATCCACAGCTCCTCGAGCTTACTTTTTCACGACTGTCACTCACTCTTTTTCGTGAGGATGGAGGACATGTTGCGGTCTCAAAACAGAATTGCAGACGAACTTAAACAACGTAAAAGCCGCAGCAAAATGCCTAGGCAAAGTTTTGGGTGGTGAAATTGAAGGAAGGGTGGTGAAAAGGGGGTGGTGATAAGGGATGAAAGGGAAAAGGGGTCCCGTACAATAGAGAGGAAGTCGGTTCTGAAGAGTTTTGGCGGCAAAGAGAGAGAGAGAGAGAGTGAATGAGTGAGAGCTGAGTTGCTGCTGTATAGAGGGCACACAACTTCTACTCTAATAAATTGGTTTAGTCCTGACCGACTTACCGCCCTCCTCCACCCCTTCACCATCATCACCATCATTCAACGGCAACCTTTTTATCCCTCAAACCTTTTTTTTCTTAAACTTTTCCTCTGTGCAGTTTTTGTGTACAGATTTCTCCCCTCAACCCCCATCCAACAAGAAAATAATTCTCAGTGACGAGTCGAGTGCTGGATGAAGTATTTTAAAGCATTGGAGAAATAAATTTTTCAGACTAAAAACTTGTTTAAACATGAGAGAACAATCCGAAGTCCGATATTCCCTGAAAAATCACATTTTAACCGTGGCATGCACAAAATTCAGGCCCTATGGAGTCTGGAAATAATGCGCCCCTGTTTATTCTTGTGTTATTTTTTTATTTTTTTTTACAAAATTGGATAATTTAACGTTTTTTTTTTATGCTTAAAAGGTTTATCTCGTGGGACATATGGCGCCCGGCGCCGACGAGAGGCAACCGGACGCACCGCCTCACTTTCAAGAACACTACAGTCATCGCTTGATTCGACTCATTCAAAAATATTCGGATGTTATCGTCGGACAATTTTTCGGTCATCTCCATTCGGACACATTTCGAGTCGTCACAAATGAAATGGGTGAGAGTCTCTCCGTTGTTGTTGTTGTTTTTTTTTTTTTTTCAAACATTAATTGCACGGTGGTAGTACCAAAATTTGGATTTCAAGGAGTCAGTTCCAAGAAATTTGGGTTTGAAAGAGCCAAACCCACGAAATTTTGCTTGTGAAAGAGGAAAAATACGCGAAATTGTGGCTGAAATGGCATAAACTCTGTTTTGACGAAGCCAAATCCACAACACTTGGTTATGGAAGAGCGAATTTCTGGCGGCATTGTCGTCGGAAGAGGCCAAAGTCTCGAAATTTGGGTTTTAAACAAGCTCAATCCGTTTTTTTATATCAGCCTAAATTTTATAGGAAGAGCTTATGCTATGAAATTCGGTTTATCATAAATCGTGAATCGCCGAAATTTGGTTTTAGAAAAGAGCCAAACGCGCAGGATTTGTTTCGGATCAGATTGTATGAGATATGGAGCTAAAAATGTTTGGTTTTAGGTACATCGTTCTGGATTCTCCGGGGCCGTATTCCCAAATTTTTTGTTTCAATGAAATCGTTAACATCAAATTCACTAATAAAATTCATAATCAGATGCCAGACACTGCAATACAAAATCCAAATTTTTGGAAACAAAAACAGGATGTTTTCAGACAATTTTTTTTATTAGAAAATTAAAATTTAGGAGAATCGGATAAGTGCGTTAGACTGAGATGGTGAGAACACATTCTACTGTCACCACCGTCATGGAGGCCTAAAACCGCCCCTGCAGTAAGCTTCAACAACAGCAGCAAAGGTCCAATCACAGCAAAGGTCCAACCACAGCAAAGGTACAACCACAGCAAACGTCCAACCACAGCAAAGGTTCAACCACAGAGATCTACCAACCACAGCAAATGTCCAGCCACAGCCAGGCCATCCACAATTAAAGTCCAACCACAGGCCAGGCCCAACCACAGTAAAGGTCCCACAACAGCAAATGACCAACCACAGCAATGATCCAACCACAGGAAAGGTTCAACCACAGCAAAGGTCCAACTACAGTAGAGGCTTAACCGCAGCAATGATCCAACCACAGGAAAGGCCCAACCACAGCAAAGGTCCAACCACAGCAAAGGCCCAACTACAATAATATTGCAACCGCAGCAAATGTCTCACCACAGCCAATTTGCAACCACAGTAATGGTTTGACCACAGCAATGATCTAACCACAGCAATAGTCAAACCACAGCAAAGGACCAACCACAGCAATGGTCCAACCACAGCAAAGGTCCAACCACAGGCAGGCTCCAATCACATCAAAGGTCCAACCACAGCCAAGGCCCAACCACAGCAAACGTCCAACCACAGCAAAGGTTCAACCACAGAGATCTACCAACCACAGCAAATGTCCAACCACAGCCAGGCCATCCACAATAAAAGTCCAACCACAGCCCAGGCCCAACCACAGCAAAGGTCCCACAACAGCAATTGACCAACCACAGCAATGATCCAACCACAGCAATGATCCAACCACAGGAAAGGTTCAACCACAGCAAAGGTCCAACTACAGTAGAGGCTTAACCGCAGCAATGGTCCAACCACAGGAAAGGTCCAACCACAGCAAAGGCCCAACTACAATGATATTGCAACCGCAGCAAATGTCTCACCACAGCCAATTTGCAACCACAGTAATGGTTTGATCACAGCAATGATCTAACCACAGCAATAGTCAAACCACAGCAAAGGACCAACCACAGCAAAGGCCCAACCACAGCAAAGGTCCAACCACAGCCAAGGTCCAACCACAGGCAGGCTCCAATCACATCAAAGGTCCAACCACAGCCAAGGCCCAACCACAGCAAAGGTCCAACCACAGCCAAGGCCCAACCACAGCAAAGGTCCAACCACAGGCAGGCTCCAAACACAGTAATGGTCCAACCTCATCAATTATGTAACCACAGCAATATTCCAACCACAGCAATGGTCCCACAACAGCAAATGTCCAACAACAGCGAATTACCAATCACGGGAAACGTCTAACCACATCAATGGTCCAACTGCCGCTGATTCACAGCTGAAATTTATAAATAACGCTAGTTCGTGGCTGAAATCAAGACAGAAAGCTCATTCGCAGCTGTAATGTGCAAAAAAATGCTAATCCCTGATTTCTGAAGGCAAAATCGTGGCTAAAATTGAGAAAAACCCACTGATTCTCAGACAAAATTGAGGAAAAATTCCAATTCGAGACTGAAATTGAGACAAAACGCTCATTTATAGCGAAAAATTGAGAGATATCACTAATTCGTAGAATTCCCTGTGAAGAAAAAGTGCTAATTCTTGGCCAAAAGTGAAAATCCGCGGCTAAAATTGGGAAAAAAGCGAACTCACGGTTTTAATTACAAAATAGCACTAAAATGGGAAAAAAAGCTTAAAATTTCGGCAAAATTAAGGTATTTCAAGCGGTAATTTCCAGCTAAAAATTGAAGAACCCAGCTGATTCACTGCAAAAATTAAGAAAAACCACTAACTCCTGGCTGAAATTAAGACAAAATGGTCGTCTGTAGCGAAAATTTGAAATAGAAATCGCTAATTTACGGTTTCTCGAGTCGAAGTCACTAAAATGGAGAAAAAGCTTCAATTCGTGACTTAATTGAGTTGGCACAAACGATAATTTAGTGACTATGATATTTAATAAACGCTCAATCCCAGCGAAAATGTAGAAACGGTGTTAATTCGTGGCTAAAACTGCGAAAAACCGTCGAATCTCGGCCCAAATTGAGAAAAACTGCTGTATAAGAGTCGTAGCTGAAATTGATACAGAACGCTCGTTTGCAGCTAAAATTTAGGAGTAATTCCTCATTTGTGGTTTCTCGAGGCAACTACATGGCTATAAATGTAAAGAGAAACGCTAACTTGCTGTTAAAATTTAGAAACCTGCTAAACTACAGCTAAAATTGAAAAAAAAACTAATAATGTGGCTGAAATTTTGTGAAAGTGCTTTTAGCGAACGTTGTTTAGAGCGTAACTGATTCGCTAATTTATTATTTTTTTATAAGACAAAATCAAAAGCCGAACTATTTATTTTTTTAAAACTCTAGTCAGATGAGTAATAATCATCAACGGAGGAACGAGTCGAGTTTTGTCCCGTGAGAATTTTGTTGAGGGAAGACTGAAGCTGGGCAGCTTTTGGAATGCATCTTCGATAAAAGTTAAACATTCCGAGGAAACGGCGGAGTTCTTTTACTGTTTGGGGTTTCGGAAATGTTTTGATGACGTCCACTTTAGTAATCATTGGCGTTATACCTGAATTTGTGACGTGGTAGCCAAGGAAATCGACGTCGGGAGCGGCGAAAACACATTTCGAGTGGTTAATGGTCAAACCGTGGGTGTCGAGTCGACGAAAAACTTCGCGGAGATGCGTTTTATGGGTGCCCTCGTTGGGCGAGGCTATGAGAATATCGTCGATGTATGCGAAGACGAACGGCAGGTCGCGAAATATCGAGTCCATGAAACGCTGAAAGGTCTGCGCCGCATTTCAGAGGCCGAAGCTCATCCTGAGGAACTCGAATAAGCCGAAGGGTGTGATGATAGCTGTTTTTGGGATGTCGGTGTCGGCAATGGGGATTTGGTAATAGGCGCGATTGAGGTCTAATTTCGAAAATACTTTTGCGCCGCGTAGATTGTTTTGAAAATCGAGGATGTTTGGGACTGAATAACGATCTGGGAGTGTTTTGGAGTTCAAGCGGTGGTAATCGCCACAGGGTCGTAACTCGCCGTTTTTTTTTGTAAACGACGTGCAATGGACTAGACCAAGGACTCTTCGAAGGCCGGCAAATTCCTTCGGAAACCAACTGATTGAAGTTTTTTCGGACTTTGTTGTAATTTTCAGGGGCTAGACGACGAGATTTAGAAGTAACAGGGTTGCCACTTGTTTCGATAAAGTGTTGGATTGAATGACGAGGAGTTTTGAGCGCTGCGGATGGTCGTGTGACGGCTGGAAATTCGGCACTCCAGTGGCCATGTAATGGTAAAGCGTGGACTGTTGGCGTAGAATCACAGCACAAGTGACCACGTGGGCTTAGTTTCGTCTCGGTGTCGATGAGTTGGTGTTCCTTTAGGTCTACCATCAACGAAAAATGGTACAAGAAATCAGCGCTGATAATGGGTTTGGAAATGTCGGCTAGTACGAAAGACCAGGTGAAGCGGTGACGTAGGCCAAAGTCGAGGGTCATTTTGAGTTCACCGTAGGTTGGGATTTGGGTACTGTTAGCAGCGTACAAAGTATACGAGGATGTCGATTTTCTATGTTTGAGGTCGGAGGGGTATACGGATATAGCGGCACCAGTGTCGATGAGAAAACGTTTTCCAGAATGTTTGTCTTGAATAAAAAATCGGCGGTTGTCATTGAGTGTGACGGTGTCCGCCTGAACCGTCGTCACCTTCATTCGTTTTTTTTGGAAATGCGACGGACGGGTCCTAGCACACGGCTGTCGACATTTGTTTGCTTTGTCGCGAAAATGTGTGTGGTAATAACAGAGGTCGCTGTTGGATCGAGTTTGAGAAGGTGATCGATGTCGGTATCGGTTCGGGCTGCGGGATGAGTCACGAGATGGGGCTGACATGCGGCGAAAACGCTTTTCTGTTTTGAGAGCAGGGACTTCTTGGATTAAACGCGAGACGAGAGCGTAGAGTGCATGGTCGGTTGCCTCTTGAGGTGATTGGACGGTGCAGATGGTTGGTTCATAAACCTCGAACATGCCGTCAGCGATTCCGGCCAATTTGTCGAGATCGGAAGGATCGACGGCGACAAGTACGTCTTTCATGCGAGTGGTAAAGCCTTCAGCAACAAAGTTTTGAGAATCTCTTGAGAAATGTGATTGTTGGCGAGATGACGCATTTCGCGTAACAGTTGGGAGGGTTTACGATCGCCTAATCGTTGTCCTTCGAGAAGCTTTGTGACACGCTCGTTTTCTGAGTCCGAACAAATCGAAATGAGACGATTGCGGAGTTGACTGTACGGGTCAGTTGGAGGATTTTTAGCTAAATCGGCAATTTGTTTCAGGACGTCGTAGTCGAACTTGGTTACACATTCTTGAAATTCGCGGGTCGAACTAGTTATCCGGTTACCAGTGAAGACGGTCTCGGCTTGCAGAAACCAAAGTTCGGGGTCGGCTTTCCAGAAGGTGGGAAGACGTTCAGCGACACTGTGTGTGACGACGTCAACGGAAGGTAATGGAGTCCGATTGACTGGAGGGGACAGAAGCGGTGGTGCGTCGTCGAGGAAAAGAGATGTGTCTTGATCCGTTCTAGACATCGTGGTGTCAGATCACGTCTTTTTCAATGTCGGGGTCACCAATTTGGCGAACGTTGTTTAGAGCGTAACTGATTCGCTAATTATTATTTTTTTATAAGACAAAATCAAAAGCCGAACTATTTATTTTTTTAAAACTCTAGTCAGATGAGTAATAATCATCAACAAAAATAAACAATTATTAGTGGGATGTTGTTCCACTACATGCTCAACCACGCCTAAAATTGAAAATAATTCATAGCCAAAATCGAGAAATTGCACTAATTCTCGGCTAAATTTGAAAAGAAAAGGTCAATAATTGCAGCTAACGACGAAAAACAGCAATAAATCAAACCTAAAATCGAGGAAAACGCTAATTTGTGGTTAAAATTTTGAAAATGCGGTGATCCACTCCTGAACTTTTCTCAATTTTAGCAGCGAACGAGCGATGTTCTAATTTTGGCAGAGCATTGTCGTTTTTATCAATTTTAGCAGTGATTTAGCTCTTGTGTTCAATAACTTTAGCCGTGAAATAGAGATTTTTTCCACTTTCAATCATTAATTAACTGGTTTTCTCAAATTTAGTCACTAAAAGTTGCCTCCAGAAACGCCTAATTAGAGCTTTCTCTCAAATTTTGGCTGTGAATGATCGATTTTTTTCAATTTCAGGCGTGAATTAGCGCTTTTTCCCGATCTTAGCCGTGAATTAGCGTTTTATCTTAATTTTAGCCACTATCTGTTTTATTATCAAGAAATGCCGGAGACGTTTAACGAAATTTTACTTTCTTTTATTTTAAATCCAAACAAACAACAACCCCCCACCGATCATGTGTCAATTTAATATTAACACATTTCCCTTTCTTTGAAAAATGGATTCGTCAATATCCAAAACGTATAGGCGGCCTCGATCTCCGCCCACTCCTGGTTTTGTAGGAGACCACTTGCCATTCATCTGCAGCCTCTTCGTTATCTGGAAATTCTCTTGTGTCTTCGGGTTCAACTGCTCGTCCCGCCTCTCTTCCTTCATTTTCCTCCTGATCTTCAGGTTGCTTTCGTTGATCCTCTTTGCTTTGTTCTTCTCTTCTTTGTTCCTCTCTTCTTTGTTCCTCTTCTCTTTCTTCCTTTCTTCTTTCTTTCTCTCTTCTTTGTGCTGTCCCATGAGTTTCGTCGTAATTTTGTCTCCAAAAGAAATCCTCATCATCTTGTAAGGGTCGAGAAATTTCTCTCCGTTCGCAATTTTTGGACTTTTCGATGCTATTATAATACGGGGAATTCAACCGGGGCTTATTTTTCGAGGGTATCAAAGCGACTCTATTTCTTTCAATCGTCCCAGATTCAGTAGAAACTATATATCGGCGAACTGCGTCCTTTGATTTGGAAGACACTGTACCGAATTTATTTTTGTCTTTGATGAAAACTTCCTCTCCCTCAGTTCCCGACTTGAATGCCTTTGATCGAACCAAGTTTTAGTTTTGATGACATGTTTGTTGAAATTTCTTCGAAACAAATCGAGATCAGGCCATTTTGGTTCAAGCAATTCTGGGTCTATTGGTAGCGTTCCTCTCATACGGCGTCCCATAAGCAACTCTGATGGCGACAATTGCTGAATTTGAGGCGAGGAGCGATACGCCAGTAAAGCGATTTGTAAATCGGTTGATTTCAGAACCATGTTTTTGGCAATGTGAACCATCGCCTCGGCGAAACCATTAGCCTGCGAATGTTTTGGACTGCAATGAACAACAGTAAACCCCATTTCTTTCCCAAACTTTTTCATTTGGAATGAAGTCAGATTACTACCAGCGTCACACCTTATTGTTTCTGGAACCCCAAACTGAGAAAATAATTGTTTTAGGTAACTGATTACATCTTCTGTTCTCATTTGTCGAGGAAACGGACGAATATCCAAGTATTTCGAAAAGAAATCTCCCACTACCAAATACCAGATCCCTTTTGCCTTGAAGAAATCCATGGCTAGAGATTGCCATGGTCGATCAGGCAATGTAGACGGTAAAAGAGGTTCCGGCCTTTGAACCCTCGTCGTAGCACATTTACGACAGTTTGATACTTTTTCTCTTATGTTTTGGGTAATAGCTGGCCACCAAACACATTGCTTTGCTCTCTCTATGCATTTCGATTCCCCACCATGGCCATCATTGTGAATACGGTTCAAAATTTCAACTTGAAGCTTAGGTGGAACTACGCATCGATTCTTATACTTAATTAAGCCCTCCTTAATCCAAAGATCGTTTTTGAACTTTGAATAGGGAATAGTTCGAAAATCAGGAGTCTTTGGCCAGCCATTCTTGATATACGTTGTTAGCATTCCGAAAATTGGGTCACTTTCTTGGCCTTTCAAAACCTGAGCCATTCTGACATCGCTAACATTGGCATTAAAAACTTGGTCAACGAAAATTTCAATGTCTGCATCGTTCAGTACATCATCATTGCTATCATTTTCAAGATTTCGAGGGGCACGAGAAAGAGTATCGGGAATATAAAATTCCTTTCCAGACACATATTCCATTTTGTAGTTGAATTTGAGCATTCGCATCCTCATGCGTTGGATTCTGGCACTCAAATCCGCTAGAGGTTTTTTCCCAAACAAGGTCACCAGAGGTTTGTTGTCAGTGCGCAACACAAAAGGTGCCCCAATCAAATGGTCTTCGATTGCTTTTCGCTTGCAAGTCCCAAGTATTTGTCGTTCAAGATTTGAATACCGTTTCTCAGTATCAGTCAAACTCCTTGACGCGTATTGGACCGGTTTCCAACAGTTTCCTGCCTTTTGTTCCAAGACGGCCCCTAACCCCATTAATCTGGCATCAGCAGACACTCTGATAGGCAAGTTTGGATTGTAAAATGATAGTAGGGGCGCTGAACACAGCATGTTTTTTATACGATTGAAGGCTTCGTCATGGCACTTATCCCAAATCCAGTACCTGCCTTTCTTTAAGAGGTCTCTCAAGGGTTCGGTTTCGTTACTGAGTCTTGGGAAAAATTTTGCATGGTACTTAAGCATGCCAAAAAAACGTCTCAGAGCGGAAAAATCTGTAGGGCGAGGAAGGGTCTTAATAGCTTCCAGTTTCTCGGTATCTGGTTTAATTCCATTTTCCGAAACTATGTGGCCCAAGAACTTGACCTCATTGACTGCAAATACACATTTTCCCTCGTTTAATGTGACCCCTTCTTTAGCTAGTCTGGTCAATACCTTGTGTAATCTTTCATCGAGCTCTTCTTTATTTTTTCCAAATATTAATGTATCATCTAAGAGGGTTAGAACACCTGGGATTCCCTTGAGAATACTGGTCATGGTCCTGTGATAAAATTCTGGTGCGCTAGAGATCCCCATCGGCAATCTCTTGAAAACAAAACGCCCGTATGGAGTTAAAAAAGATGTTAGCTTGGAAGAATGTTCGTCTAGTTTGATCTGAAAATTAGCTCTTGTTATCAATTTTTTTAGCCGCAAATTATACATTTTTTTTCAATTTCAGCTGCGATTATAAGCGCTTTTTCTTAATTTTGCCCCAAATTCGCGTTTTTCTTGAATTTAGCCGGGAATTATAGTTTTTTATTCCATTTTAGCCACGCTTTTGTCTGAATTTTAGCCACGCGAAGTGTCATCGAGAAACCAATTAGCGATTTTTCTTTAAATTTAGCTGCGAATGAACATTGTGTCTTAATTTCGCAGCCACGAATTACCGTTTCTTATCAATTTTAGTAATTTTGTTCAAATTATAAGTTTTGTCAATTTCAGCCGTGAATTATTATTTTTTTCTTTCAGTCATAGCGTTTTTTCTCGAATTTAGCCACCACGCAGTTGTCTCTAGAAACCACTAATGAGCGGTTTCACTTTTTTTTTTTTTTTTTTTTTTTTTTTTTTTTTTTTTTTTTTTTTTAGAAATAGAACTTTTTATTCCAAGGGAATTTTACAGTTAGGCTGGTTCAGTATGAACTAATATGACTTGTTACATGAAGTTAGGGACAACTCATCAATTGCCCTAGACCAGAAGTATTATTATTATTATTATTATGGAATTTTGCTAAAGTAGTTAAAAGATGAAGAGTATTATAGTTGGTAAGAAAATAAGTGCTCTAAGCGAAAATGACTAGATTCATAACACATTTACATATCACAGTTAGTTAGCTACTTCTGCGAGCGAATCCTGCAGTCGTTTTCTTTTCAGGCGACGCATAGGGGGTTGTGGTGGAGGACTGGATGCAAGATTCTGCAACAGTCGGTTCGAGTGTTGAACCAAGGTCGTGTGTAGAGTGGTGTACGCCTTTTTCATCGTCTCGGCAACTTCACTTAGTTCCAAATCGGAGTGCAGTACTGAGTTGCGTATGAACCAGTGTCCTCCAGTCATTATCCTTAAGGCTCGGTTTTGGACAGTTTGCACTCTTTTAACGTGACTTTTCACTGCGCTTCCCCAGATTCCGCAAGCATACTGCCAAATAGGACGTACGAGGGCTACATAGATATGCCTCTTGAGATGAAGAGGTAATGCCGATCGAACATTTAGAAAAGGTGACAGTTGGGCCAATCTGCCGCGGGTTTTGGTAACGAGATTTTGAGTATGAGCAGCCCAGGTGAGTTTCTTGTCGAGTGTTACGCCAAGATATCGAACTTGCTCGCTGTAGGGAATTGTTGAACCATTCAAAGTGATAACCGGATGGGGGGAGATGCATTTTAGGGTGAACATAACTATAGATGATTTAGTGGGGTTCATTGAAACTCGCCATTTATGGCACCAGCTGCCTACTCTGTTCATATAGTTCTGAAGGTTGACGCGAGCTTCTTCGCAAGTTTCAGATTTGCTGAGAGCCGCAACATCATCCGCGAACTGTGCAACGGTTATATTTTCTTGTGTAGGGAAGTCACTAGCGTATATCAAGTATAAAAAGGGGCCCAGTACACTCCCCTGTGGTACTCGTGCAGTGGCTGCCCTGGACGGCGAAACTGCGTGGGCGCATTTGACCGAAAAAGTCCGATTAGACAGGTACGACTGTATCAATCTGTAATATGTGTCGGGGAGTTCGTTTTTTATTTTGAAAAGAAGACCGGGATGCCACACTTTGTCAAATGCCTTTTCTGAATCCAGGAAAGCTCCGAGGCATATCTTTTTGTTCTCGTATCCGTCCAGAATTTCGTCGACAACACGATGGAGCTGTTGGGGGCACGAGTGATTCTTCCTGAAGCCGAATTGTGAGTCGGGTAGGAGATGCGAGAGGTATATGAGAAGTTTTGGGAGTAAGAGCCGTTCAAAAATCTTCGAAAATAGGCAGAGTAGGCTGATGTGCCGATAGCTAGTGGGGTCACTAGCATTTTTGTTGGGCTTTTTGGCCATGATTACGTGAGCGTGCTTCCAAGAGTGTGGAAAGTGGGTGGTCCGAAGCATGGCGTTGTACACTTGGGTCAGATACACAATACCTTTCCGAGGTAGCGCCTTGAGCAGGGGCTGAGTTATTAAATCGTGGCCAGGGGCCTTTTTTGTCGGTGATCTATTGATAGTATTCCTAACTTGGCCGGGGGTGAAGTAGTCATTGAATGGAGACAAGATTAGTGGCGCCAAGAGGTGGTCCGTGACATTTGTCGTGGTACGGCTGTCGCTATCAGGGTGCGGCGAAAATTGGTCGCTAAGAAGTTGGGAAAAAAGAGTACACTTCTCCGAAGACGATGAGTACCATGTCTGACCCACGCGAAGAGGGGGAATAACACTCGCCTCCTTAGTCAATGCCTTGGTCTTCCTCAAGAGGGACCATCTTTAGAAGTCAGTGCGCTAATGGTGTTTTGGGTCATGACGTTCCTTTCATTTTTGAGTGCCTGACTCAGTTCTCTGGATGCCCTGTTGTATCGTTGCTTAGCTTCAGTGTGTTTCGTTCTGATCCACTCAGCTCGAGCTCGCTTCTTTGTTGTAAGCAACTGTTGTACCACAACGGAAGGCCGGAAAGATTTTGGACTGTTCACCTGGGCTCCTGCGCCAGAAGCTTCCTTTGCTGCTAAGTGAATCAGCTGGGTGAAGGCTGAAACGGCCGAGTCAATATCCCTTGGGCTTTTAAGGGGTACATTTAGTGTGATCCTGTCCGATATTATTTCACTGTACTTCTTCCAGTTGAATGGATGTTGGATAAGGCTGAAAGACTGGCCTGGTTGTCGATCAGTAACGAATTGAGTCAGTGTAGGTAGATGATCAGAATTAAGTTCCTTCAGAACATTTGGTGCAGGGTTTACAAAACGATGCATATTCCTACCTATGAAAAAGTCCAAGACATCAGGCGAACGACTTGCATCGTGAGGGTAGTATGTGGGCTCCATTGGGTATATTACGTCCAGGCAATGTGAATTTATGACTTCAAGTAGCGTTCTCCCTCTGGGATTGGCCAGACGAGATCCCCACCTAGGGTGCTTGGCGTTAAAGTCACCCCCGAGGAGGAAATTTGTCTTCATTTCGTGAAGAATACCCCAAAAATCAGCTGTTGACATCCTATTTTGTGGGGCTGAATAAAAAGCTCCTATTTGTAATTGATGGCCCTGATGTTGCAATGCAATCCTTGATACCTGGTACTCAACCTCCTGTACGCACGGTAGTTCATCATGGGGAATTTGATTGTTAATTATAATTGCTGAACCGCCTTTTCGGTCCCCACTAGGATGGTCACAACGATAGGTTTTGTAGCCTGGGAAAAAAAATTGCAATGGGGGTGCCAGCTTTGTTTCCGAGACCAGAAGTATTCCAATGTTGTGGTTTTTTAAAAAGAGTTCCAGCTCGTAAAACTTGTTATTAAGACCTTGTGCGTTCCAAGTGCAGACGTTAATTGTGTTGAGCAGTTTTTGTGAGCTCATGGCTTCTTAGTTAGGAGCACGGGCAGGATTTGGGTTAATGTTTGGAGCAGTGGTTGGAGGATTGACAGTAGGGAATCAATTTTACTCATCATTTTTTCGAATGGAGAGTCAAGTGCACTTGTTTGAGGAGCATTTGAAGTCACGTCTGAGTAGCTTCTGCCTCGTGTGGGAGTGATTGGGTGGGTGCGGAGGGGCAAATTGGTTGCTGCTGTTGGCTCCCGCGGCTTAGTTGTCTGGTTGGATGGCTGGCGCACGGTAATCCCTGAGTTTGGATTTATTTGCTGCATTTTTTTATACACGGGGCAGCCTCTATAGTTGGCCGTGTGTTGGCCGCTGCAGTTAACGCAGGTGGGAGGATCATTGGGTGTCTTTGTGCAAGCTTCTGCTGCGTGACAATTTTTCTGTAATCGTCGATGGTGTCACAGTTGATTTTAACTTTCCCCTCCGACGTATGATGACGAAAGTTAAGTACGTTGAGTTTAGAGCAGTCTTTTATAAATGAGTTTATGTTGTTGACGTTACTAACGAATATTGGTGGGGGCTTTAGCGGTTTATCTGGAGGATTTTCAGTTTCCATTGTATTAATAACATTGGTTTCAGAGAGGTCGCTGAGTGGCTGAAATCTATTCGAAATTGCAAACGGCGAATCTCCATGAGTTACCTTTAGTTTTTTTGCTGACTGGTTCCTTTCGGGAGGTGACCTCATGGCGAGGGGTTTGGTGAGGGGTGGAGAGTTCACTTCCTCTTTTTCTCGAGTGAAAGAGATAACAAACAATAATAGACAAAGTTCTTAATCGAATCGTCGAGAGATCCGAGTTCGGAAGAAAAAACAAAATTAACAAATAAATAAATCAATAATAATTAACAAAGTAGTATAACGTTCGCGTAGAAATCGCGTTTGTTAAATTACTTTCCGATTAGACAAGATCTGCTCATGTCCAGAGCACGGAACCGACTCGCGGTTTCACTCAAATTTCAGCTTTGAATGGTCGCTTTTTCTTAACGCGAATCCATGGCTAAATACGAAAATAACGGTAATTCACAGTTATAATCGAGAACATATGCTAATCCACCGCTAAAATCGCTAAAATTCGCGGCGACCGAAAGGGATGCGCCTCTTAGTGACTCACTGGCCCCCCCGGTAAGTCCTAGCATCTGCACTGCCTGTGCCTGAGGCTTGAAATCATCTCCTGTAAGTCTTCTTATAGGGAATCTGCCACGCCCCCCCCCCCTTCGTAGGGTGGTAAAGAAAATAATAGGTGCTTGCTACCTTTATCGTGACCTTCTTACGTATGTGTTTTTCTTCTCTTTTTTCTTTATTCTATGAAAAGCTTCGTGATTGTAGTAGGAGGAAGAGAGGATTTCAATTATCTTTTGCTGATTTTACCTTCGTTCAGGGATAGTTAGCTTTTGGAAAAATAGGAGTTTTCAGGGAAAATCATTTCAAGAATATAGAAATTGAACATTAGCTTATTATTTTTCATTGTTGCTCTTCAGGTGGTATAGCTTTATTCACTCTGTGGGTGGGTTTTTCTTTTCTATTTTCAGACCGCCCAGTTAGCTGGATGCTTTTAGCTCCGGCTCTAACGCCTAAACGAACGTCTAGCGGAGCCAATAATCCAGGAATTAGGCTTTATAAGTTCGAAACGAGTACAGGGCAGGTGCGTACATTTATTTTTTTTTATCTGACAATCCTCCATAGTTTGGGACATAATAACCTCTTAAATCCCACCCCTGTACACCTTTACCGCTTTTTGACAGTTTTTTGTTGTTTTTTTTTCGCAGGTTCTCGACTATACGCAATACTACCTTGATTTAAATGCCGCCAATTTAAAGGACCAAGCAGACTGGCAACAGGAGTACAATCTCACGTCGTACTACGGCCTCACCGAAGTGACGGCCGCTTCCCTTCATGAACTCGCTTCAACTTTCACCGAACACAATTCACCATTTTTCCACAGGTGAGAGAAAAAAAGAGTCACCTTATGGGGGTGAGCGCATCACAAAGGGGTGTTTTGATTGTTTAAAGGGGGCAGGGGGAGATGGAGGTTTGATAATTTAATCCGATAAATAATTAATAAGGAACTATATGGGTTTGTTGGTATTTGGGTCAGACCTTTCCCCTCTGGCTTCCTTTCGATCACCGTCCTAACACTCATAAACATTCAAAGGGAAAGATAATTCTCGGCCTTCCTTCTTCCTGCTTAAGAAACTTGTCCCCCTACCCCCTCCATTCACCACCCCTCCCCCGGCGTTTATTTAATCGTACCGTTCTTTTACCCTCCTCTTAAAGTTCGTGGTCTTGAAACTAGATTTCAATCGGTTTTGAACGCAGAAGAGAGTGCATTGTGGTGAAAGGAATGGAAGGGGTCAGCGTAAGGAAGTTTTCAACTTCCCCTGTCGTAGCAAACTTAGCCAAGCGGCCAACAAACATTGAAGCCCTTCGGTTAAAATTAAATGAAATTATTATAATGATGGAGAGAGGGGGAGAGTACTTCATATAAACGATTAAATCCCTTTAATTATGGCGAATTTTATTACCAATGTTTCATTCCATCATCCATTTATTTGTGCGTGCGTGTCCTGCGTACGCCAGTCGACAGGGACTTAGTAACTAAAAAAATGAGTTCTTGGGGGCCATAATATTTAGAGTTCATTTCATGAAAAATCCGATCTCGGATTATGTCCAGAATTTGACCGCTTGGCTAATATCTAGGGCTCGGGACAAACGCGCTAATTCAGATCCAAACGCGAACATTATTGGAAAATCGCGGAAACAAATTGGACATACAATAATTCGAAATAAAACTACAAAAGCGCAAACAAAATGCAGCAAATGTGTGGCTAAAATGGTAAATAAAGCGTTAATTTGCGACTAACATTGAGAAAATGTGCCAATAATTCATGGCGTCTGACGTTTGAAGGCAAGCTCGGCTAAAATTAAGAAAATTTTCTAAATCAAGGCTATAAAAGGAACGTTGGATTCGAGGCTAAAGTAGTAGTGGAGAAAATACTCCGATTCGATATGGTTTTTCGATGCAACGTCCAAGGCCCAAAATGGAAAAAAAAAAAAAAAAAATCGCCGATTATTCACGCGACATATGACGGCCTTTTTACAGCCAAAATTGAGGAAAAACGGTAATGTGCTGCTCTTGAGAGAGAGGGGGGGGGTCTCAAAAACTTGCAGCAAGGGAAAAGGCGCTAACGCTCGTGCTAAAAGTGAAAAAATTAACAATCACTAATAAATAAAAAACGCTAGTTCACACTAACATGTGGAGAACTCTCCGCGATTCACAAATAAATTAGAGGCACAGCGTTGATTCACGTACGTTAATGTGCACCTAAAATATAATAAAATGCGCCAATTCGTGGTGTTTGAAGGCAAATTCGGCTGAAATTGACAAAATTTGCCAATTAAAGCTTAATAAAAGCGAAGAAAAAAAAACTGCTAATCCACGCGGCTATAATTGAAAAAACACGAAATCACAGTTTATGGAGTCTTCGCTTTCTCGAATCTAGGGGAGGGCAACTGCCCACCCCGTGTCACCCCTTTGGCTACGCCCAATGCTGGGAAGGTTGTTGTAAGTTACGGAAAAAATGAGACAGTGAAGTGAAGAGAGTCACGATCTACATCAACAAGTTATGCTATGCACTTCAAGACTTCAACTGTAGTGCTTGTCTTGCCTATCCGTTTCGAGGTTTCTTGATTTTTCTCCAATTGCTGGTTGATTCTCACCGGGTGGTGGTTCCTCGCAGTACTTTGGAGAAAAATATAAATGCAAAAGGTGGTGATGGGAGGGGGGTTTGTACCAAGAGTCCGGGATCAGAAATGGTGATCTGTGATGTCTCATTAGAGGCAGATTATTGTTGTTCGGAAGGTGTGACTAAAGGACTACAGGACATTTTGTTTGTCTTCATCGAAAAAACGAGTTCCCAGGTCGTCAGTTTTAACCTAAATCCATATTTTTAGGGAAAACGTCAGTTTTGAAGTGAAATTGTCAGATTTGGTGTAAAATATCCAGTCTTGGGGTAGAATAATTACTTTTGAAGGGAATAACCACCAGTTAGAGGGTGGAAAATCGTCAGTTTAGGTACCGAAACGTGAGTTTTTAGGATGAAATGGTAACATTTTGAAAATTAAAACTGTCATTTTGGAGCAACAGTTTCGTAGTGACACGTCACCGTCAGCTTTGGCACGAAATTGTCTGTTTTGGTGTAATCTCGTCTGATATGGGAAGAAACCGTCAGTAGTGTGTTGGAAATGTGAAAAATCTACTTTTGGGGTACTTGGGGTCAGCTCTGGCGTGAAATCTTCTGTTTTGGTGTAGTATCGTATTCTATGGGAACAAATCGTCAGTTTTTTTGTTAAAATCGATAGATTTTTCAAGGCAGAGTCACCAACTTTGGAGTCCAATTTCCAGTTTAAGGGTAAAATCGTCAGTTTTAGTGTATAAGGTGAGTTTTGGTGTGCAGGCACGGATCCAGAGTCGGCTTAAAGAGGGGGCTATATTGTGACTCCATCCGGTCCCCGCATCTATACCAATACCCTGCGATTGTAATCCTCAAAATTGGGCTTACTAGCGAGCGAAACCCGGGAAATTACTTTTTTATTGAGTGAAACCAGCTAATAGTGGTTCTTGGTGCGAAAAATCGACGTAATCGGTCACTGAAATAGGCCACCCTGCGAAATTTAAAGGGAAGGAACTATGAACGCGACCGGTGATAAGTGCTCTGGGATTTACTGCCTGAAAATCCTAATTTAACGTGAAAGCTTTATGGTGCAAATGTAAAAAAACAGTTTGTGAGCTGTGTAAAGTGCTCAGAAAACTTCCACATTAGCTGCTTCAAGAGGTATTCGAAGAACAACTACATAACTGAAGATATTGTGTGCTGTGATGAGGGGGACGGGGGTGATAACGGGCTATCCTTCGATCCCGTGAGTAACATCGGCCCTACTTGTCAAGAAAAAAAGACCAATACTACTGGGATGGTTGAGTTCTTGAGGGAGGCGATCTCGGGATTGAACACATTTGAGGAGAAGAATATTGACGGGCTTGATAATAACAAGCTACTCGGACAGCTGGTTGCTGGCCAGAAATAAATTTCCCGCACACTAATCGTACTGACTACCTTATTAACTGATCATTCTCAAATGAGAGAACAACTGAGTCGTGTTCTTCATGAAAATGGGCTGCTTCGTGAAAAAGTGAATGTTCTAGAGTCCCGTCTGAGCGACGTGGAGGCACGAAATTGGGTGGCTGGGGCCGGCTCAACTGCGGAAATATCTGCTCCTTGTGGCAAATTCTCTGGAAAGACAGGCAATGATGCAGTAACTAATGCCAGTGACTCTGGGAGCGACGGTGATCAAGCTGATACCGCAGGAGTCATCAATATCGCATGACTCCAAATTCAAAACAAAAACAAAGTCGTGAAGAAGACGGGTAGGGCGGATGAAATTTCGGCCTTTCCTCCTTCTAGTGGAACGTTGAAGAACCCTTCCTCGTTTGCGGCGGTAACCGTGAAAGCCCCAACAACAAAGGCTCAAGATGTGGGAAAAACACAAGTAACAAGAAAGACAAATAGTAAAAGTAAAGCTTTCTTTGGATCAGGAGAGGCAGGCGATGGCTCTTTAGTTGTAGCTAAAAAAAAAGGATTATTCGTTTCACGGTTCTCACCTTCCACGAAGGTATCTGATATACTTTCTCTTCTCTCTCCGCTGGGCATTAATGATGCTGAATGTTACAAACTGCCAACTAAATTTGACACGTATTCTTCATTTCGAATTTTGGTTAGCGAGTCACTCTACCCGAAATTAATCGAACCTGCATCATGGCCAAGTGGAGCCCTCATTGCGCCTTCTCTGCCATTCCCACCGTTGCCGTCATAGACCAAGAGCCAGTGACGTAAAAAGTGCAACCATTTGCATACTTTTCTTACCCAGCGCATAAAATCGAGAATAATTCCCCAATAGTGGGAAAAATTGTCTGCCTCCATTTGGACGTGACGAAACCGGTGGCAGACGGCATCAAAGATTCACTTGTGGAGAGAAGTAACAAAAATTCCGGCCAGACGGCAACGACGTTTTATTCTCGTGATAACGCATTGGAAAATATTGGGAAATGAATGCCTCGCATTGAAGGCCTCTGTCAATTGAGAGATGCCTCGAGATTTCCGCAGCCCGCCTCGTCGGCCTCGATACTATAGTCTGTTGTATTTACAGGCCACCCGGGTCGATGTTTTCGGTATTCATTGATCAGTTTGCCTTTCTCTTGGCGAAGATGTCCGCTCAGAAAACCCAGCTTGTACTCGTTGGTGACGTCAACGTTGATTTGCGGAGCGATAGCTCTGAATGCCACGCTCTACTATCTGTGCTTATGGAATTCGGTCTTCGATCTACAGTGGCGGAACACACAAGAGTGCATTATAATGGCACTAAATCCACGATAGACTTCATTTTCACTAATTTTCATCCTAGTCGGTGCCATAGCGGGGTGATTGCTGAGAGTTTTTCTGACCATCGTGCTCTGGAGTTTAGCTTCACGCCACCGGACCTTGGCCACGGATCGCGTTGTCTCGTCGGCTGCTACGCCCCTCTAACCTTGATTCTCTGGGAGCCTCCCTGTCTTCCCCTGGGTTTTGGCTGGGCATGTATGCGACTGCACCCAATCAGATACCAGATGTATTTTTGAAGACTTTCCTACATGCGGTTGACGTCTCCTGCCCGTGGAACTCAGGAAAGCACAGACTGAGGAAGACCCAGAAATATGCTTGGTATAGACCAGAATTGGCGTTGAAACGTGCACGATGTGAGACCTTCCTTCATCTCGCTCAGTGCGATCTGAGCAATGCTAACGCGTGGAGATCTGCCTTGACGTCGGCTCGTAGGGAGTACCGGCGGAGTCTCAGGCAAGCTAAGATCAAATATAATGACGACCTAATAATGAATTCAGTCAACACGTCTCAAACAGCCTGGAAACTGATACGTGATGAACTAAAGAGCTCTTGCCACAACTCCGAAGGAACTGATGGAGCCGGGCTGACCGCCAACGGTTTCAATTCTTATTTTATTAACTGTGCTGCTCGTCCCTCTGGCGAGGTTCCGGAGTCACCCGATCCCCCCAATAGCCAGATCAATTTGAATGGCTTGGACGACGGTTTTGATATAGGCGAATTCTCTGTGGAAGAGGTTCATTCGGCCATTCACAAGTTAAAAGCGAATAACTCGATTGACGCCTATGGACTGACTGGGAACGTGTTAAAACACGTTGCTGGGCAAATTGCAGAGCCCCTGTGCCATGTGTTTAATAACTTTGTACGTCTTGGTAGCGTGCCACCGTCGTTTAAACTCGCTCGGGTTATCCCAGTTCCAAAGAAGGTAAAAAGGATTATGGGGACTATCGGCCGATTGCCATTGAGAGTGTTCTGCTTAAGGTCATCGAGTTTCTGGTTGGTGAACGTCTTTCGGCGTTTTTGGAATCTTCCGCAATTTTGTCGGATTGTCAGTACGGTTTTCGTCGTGGCCGGAGCACCACCACGGCTGCTCTTGATCTGTTGCGGCGGTGTCTTCGGGGTCTGGAAAATAAAGAGAAGGTCTCTTTGCGTCTCTTTGACCTTTCTCGCGCATTTGACATTGGAATTGGTTACCGGGGCTTCATCATGCGTGGAAGAATGGTGCCAGATAAATCACCTTGTCCTTAACTCCGCGAAGACGCAGGATCTCACATTCGGGCTGTCCTCCAGCAGTGCCGACTCTCGAAGCGTTAATTTCCTGGGAATTGAGTTCGACACTCGTCTCTCTTGGGAGCCACACATCGACGCGTAGTGCTCTAAAATTGCGAAATCCTTATTTGTAGTGCGACGATTGTCTTATTCTGTTTCGTCTTGGATTCTCCGCACTGTGTATTTCTCCCTTTTTCATTCAAGGATGTCTTATGGAATAACAGTCTGGGGAAATTCGCCGCATGCACTGAGAGTGTTCAAAGCTCAAAAAAAGGCTATCCGACTTCTTGCTCGGAAGCCCCCCCGAACTCCTTGCCGAGCTCTCTTTAAGGAGCAAGGTATTCTTACCTTTTATGGGGCATTGATCTTGGAGGATCTGTCCTACACACACCTGCTTGCTCAACGGGGAGCGCTGCAGTCTCGCAAACACGATCACCAAACGCGATTTAAGGATGACTTGGTTCCTGACCGCTGTCGACTATCGCGAACAGAAGCATATGATCCCTCAGTATTAGGACCTTCTCTCCATAACCTTCTTCCGGCTGCTATGAGAGAACTGCCACAAAAGACATTTCGGTCACAAGTCAAGCGTATTCTACTCGATGCAGCGCCCTATTCAATAGAGGACTCTGTTTCCACTTGTCGCAATTGTTGAGAACGACGTTCTTATATTTGACAATGTTTTACAAAAGACTGTTGTGTGAACAATAAATTATTATTATTATTATTATTATTATTATTATTAAATTGGTTAACAGGCATAAAAATTTTCCGAAATTAGCTGTTCATAAAATTAAAATTCTCCTAACGAAATCGACAATTGACAACTTCCTCGTAAAATTGACAATTTCCTCATAAAACGTACAATTTCCAAATAAAACATACAATTTCCTCAAAAAATTCATGATTTCCTTACAAAATTGGTAATTTGATCGTAAAATTGACAACTTCCATCATGAAACATACAATTTTCCTATAAAATTGACAAAATTCCTCTTAAATGTGGCAATTTCCACTTGAAAGCGATAATTATCTGTCAAAATTGACAATTTCTTCATAAAATTGACAATTTCTTCATAAAATTGACGATTTCCTCATAAACATACAATTTCGTCATAAAATTCTTGATTCCCTTACAAAATTGGTAATTTGATCGTAAAGTTGACAACTTCATCATAAAACTTACAATTTCCTTATAAAATTGACAAAAATCCTCATAAATGTGGAAATTTCCACATAAAAGTGATAATTTCCTTTCAAAATTGACAATTTTCTCTTAAAATTGACTATTTTATGAGGAAATTGTCAATGTTATAAGGAAATCGTGAATTTTATAAGAAAATTGTATGTTTTATGAGGAAACTGTCAATTTTATGGAAACTGATGTGCCCCATAAAATTTACTATTCTCTCATAAAACACTCCGTTTCCTCATAAAATGTATTATTGTCTCATAAAATTTACAATTTCCTCATAGAATTTAAAATTTCCTCGTAAAATTGACAATTTCCTCATGAAATTAACAATTTCCCCATAAAATTGATACTTTCGAAAGATCACCAATTACTGTATTAACAATAATCACCGAAAGGGCAATTTCCCATCGAGTCATTTTTTTTTTTTTTTTTTTTTTTTTTATAGACAACTTTATTGGACTATTATAGTCATGTACAGTTAAGCTCATGATGTTGATAGCAATGTGCTATCTGACATGAAACATGTAATGAGGTTTCAGCCCATTGGCTGGCCTCAATTGTGATTGATGCACAGTGAGCTCTTAAATTATATGTTGTTCACATCGAATTTTTTAAAATGTTTGTTTAAATGTCTGGGCCTCTGCGCGAGTGCCTCTACTGGACGAGATCACAAAACTGGATCGCTGTGGTGCTTTCTTTTGAGCCGTCTTTGTGCACGCGGTGGTGGTAGGTTCTCTGCAGCTTGCCTCGCGGTAGGGTTTGTATGCACTGTCATCGAAGCGTGCAAACGCACGTAGCTCTTTTTGATTACGTCTTCAACGTATGGTACGTTAAGGTCGCGGTGCAAGAGGGAATTTCTTACGTACCATGGGGCTCCTGTTATCAATCTCAGCACTCGATTTTGAAACGTCTGCACTCTCTGTACGTGTGTGCGCGCAGCCGATCCCCATATTTCACAGCCGTAGGTCCATATAGGTCGTATAACTGAGAGGTAAACTAGCCGTTTAAGGTGGAGAGGGGCTCCAGAATTTTTGCCCAAGAGAAATTTTAGTTGTTTTAAGCGGAATCTTAATTTCGTTACTGTACTATTGACGTGGTCCCTCCAGGTGAGTTTTTCGTCTAATATTAAGCCAAGGCATTTTTCCGTTTGGTCTTTTGGAATTATCTGGTTGTTTAGATGCAAGTCTATGGTGGTGGTGTTCAGTTTTAGCGTAAACTTCACAGTTTTTGATTTTGAGGCATTCATTTGGACTCTCCATTCCCTGCACCATCTTTCTACGTCTGAAGTGTGAAGTTGTAGGCTGTTGTACACGTCGCTACACGATCCCGAGCTCAATATTGCCACGTCATCAGCAAAATGAGCCAGCGTAATGTTTGCTGAATTAGGGAAGTCGGAAGAGTATATTAAATATAAATATGGTCCGATACAGCTACCTTGTGGAACGCCAGCCGATATGTTTCCAATAGACGAATAGGAATTTCCACACCTCACCACGAAGGTTCGTTGTCTGAGGTAGGACTGTACAACCCTGTAAAACGTATCAGGCAGTTCCTTTTTTATTTTAGCTAGCAATCCTTCGTGCCATACACGGTCGAACGCTTGATTTGTGTCGAGGAATAGACCCTGGCAGACCTCTTTTTTTTTTCAAATGTGTCCAGAATTTTGTCCACGACTCTATGGAGCTGCTGTGGGCACGAATGCGATTCTTTAAACCCATATTGCGTGTATGGGATCAATCCGTGGAGATGCGAGTGAAGATGTGGTATTACCAATCTTTCAAATATTTTTGAAAAAAGCGGTAATAGACTTATTGGTCGATAGCTGTGAGCGTCATTTTTTGGCTTCCCAGGTTTGTGAATCATAATTATCACAGCGTGTTTCCATGCTTTTGGAAAGTAGCCGAGCCTTAGTATACCATTGTATATTTGAGTCAGGAATACAAGGGTTTTACGAGGAAATGCTTTTAACAGTGGTTGCACAACGAGGTCATAGCCGGGAGCTTTTTTCGTAGGAGACCTGTCAATTGCTTTTTTAACTTGCGCCGGAGAGAAAAATGATGAGAATGGCGTTAGTTGCAGGGGCTCGTCAACGTACGATAATATTTCCGATACTGACTCCGTGCACATGACAGGATTTGGGGAGAACTGGTCGGTAAGAATGTCTTTGAACAGTTCAGATTTTTGTTGCTCAGATGTGGCGTAGGTACTGCCGTTGCAACGGAGGTATGTTGACGAATTCCTTCGTTAGTGACCTGAGGGCTTGTTCTATAACTTTAACAACAGTAGTTAACGACAGTAAGTCATATGCTTTCATTAATTAAATCGACGAAATTGAATGAAATCAGGTGATTGACTGTTGGTATCAACTGTTGCTAATTTTATAGAACAGGGGCCCTGGTCTTCTTCCACAACGTGCCATCTGTGGGGTCCAGGGTTGACAAGTCCCGTCGCGTGGCTTCATTTCTCTCCTCTCGGAGGGCTTGGACAAGTTCCTTTGTAGCCCTGTTGTAAAGCGTGGAGAGGGAATCTGGTTTGTTGCCAACGTTTCCGGCATTTTTTTTTAATTTCGTGTAGCCGCTTTATGAGGGGAGATCCGATGTTCCTCCTGAACTTCCTGTCGTAGTTAGTCGGCTTGTTAGCACTGCTATCAATGTTCGAGGCTATTTGAATATTCCTCGTTAACTCAGCGATTGCTATGTCGATATCTCGATTGGTTTTAAGCGGTAGACGAAGATTGGTAAGGTCTCCAAGTGTTGTCGAATACGATTCCCAGTCGAAAGGCTGCTGGATCAATGTGGCTCGACGTTGATGCATTTGAAGGCTTAGACCGACTTCCACCGTGACAGGCAAGTGATCAGAATTCATTTCATGAGCAACTTGAGGAATGGAACAGAAATGTTTGATATTGTGACCGATAAAGAAATCAAGGACGTCTGGAGTGTGTCCTTGGTCAGAATAGTAAGTCGGTTCGTGAGGGAAAATTGTTTCCAAACCCATTCTTCGCCTCGTATAATTCGCTTCCTCGTGGGTTATTAGTATTGCTTCCCCACATGCCATGTATACAGCTGAAATCACCACCAACAATAAATCTGGTTCCTAGATCGTTGAAAAGTACCGAGAAATCGTGTGAACGAATAGTATTCTCAGGGGACGAGTAGAAAGCCGCAATGTGATATCGAAGCCCGTTTAATTTCACTGCTAAGCTCAGACTTGATATTCATTGGTAATTTGAGGTGGTAATTCGTCATGCTCAATAATTTTTTTTAATGCATAGGGCTGAACCTCCCTTTCGATTGCCACTAGGATGATCGGCGCGATAAACTGTATAGTTTGGTAAGAAGAAGTGAATATGCGGGGCCATTTTGGTTTCTGAAATCAAGAGAATATCCGTATTATAAGTTTGTAGGAAGTTCAGTAGAATATGATATTTGTTGTTTAGCCCTCTTGCATTCCATGTGCTGATTCTTATGGGGGGGTCGTCTCGAAGATTCATCTTGATTTTAATAAAACACGAATAATTTGAGATAAGGCTGTTACTAGCGGCTGCAGAATAGAAATTAGTGAGTCGATTTTATCCACTATCCTATTCATCATGTTTGGCTCACCGTTTAAAGAGGCTACTTGAGCATAAGTTGCTGACATGCCCTGATGACAATGCGGGGCAGTCGTAGGGGTCGGGATCATATTATATTTATCGTTATTCTGCCTTCCTGGCGGGTTATTTGTATTGTGGTTTAGGTTGATACCTGTTGCTCTGACATGCCGATTTTGTGACGATTGAAGATGTTTGTAAACGGGGCAACCTTTGTAATTCGCCGTATGCTGCCCTTTGCAATTCGTACAGGTAGGAGTCGAATCCGATTGCTTCACGCATTGAGATGTCTTATGCGGTTCGTCACACTTGACGCACCGTGGTGCTTTATGACAATAGTTTTTGCTATGACCGTAGTCTTGACAATTTTGGCATTGAATGATGCTTCTTTTAGGTTTCGGTGGCTCCACTTTTATGACCCCGTTGTACAGCCGCCTTAGCTGATAAATCTCTTCATTTTTTTCATTTGGTTTTAAATCCAGGAAGAATAGAGACAGTGGTGACTTTGTAACTGGGTGATAGACGGGCAGCATTTGTGCAGGTGTATACCCTAGGCTGGTAAGTTCTTCCATCATAATTTTCGTGTCACACGAGTAATGAAGTCCTCTTATAACTACTCGGAAGCATTTCTCACTTTTCATTTGATAGGTATGGAACTGGGCCTTTTCCTTTTCAAGGAATTTCGTAATATTTCTGTACCCTTCAATTTTTTCAACGACTAATTTAACTTTATTTTCACCAACTGTAGAGTGCCGGTAAGGTCCGGGGTTTAATTCGGTTATTTTCGTAATTAAGGCATTCATGTTGTTTACATTTGAAATAAATATGGGCGGTGGTTTTTCCGTTTTACTGTTAGTGGGTGATTCATCTGTAGTCATTGTTTCCGTAGTTTCTAACGGGCTGAACGGGTTGGGTGTAATAAAGCTTCCAACTTCTGCGAAACGAGCCCTTTTAGTGGCCGGCTCTTTGGTTCTTTTATCCCCATCACGGGTACTACATCGAGTCATGAGGGAAAATTAATAAGTTCCAATGACCAAAATTAAAACTATTGAGGATAAGTTACAATTTCATCGTGAAAATGACAATTTCCACGTCAAATTGACAATTTTTTCAACAGTTCTTAAATTAATTTGACAATGCGGAATGCTCTAATAAAAAATAATGTCAATTTGCTAATAAAAATGATAATTCCTCGTGAAACGGACAGTTTCGTCCTAAAATTAACGATTTTTAGAATATTTACGATTTCCTCTTGAAATTAACAATTTCCATTCAAAACTAACAATTTCCTTACAAAATTGAAAATTCATTCAAAACGGACAATTTTCGCATTATATTGACAATTCCTGATACTATATATCATTTTCTTCATAAAATTGACTATTTCCTCAATAAACAGACGATGTTCTCATCAAAATGTCACCTTTTAGACTGTAAATTATTAATATTGTTAGTATGATCGCTTAGACGCGGAGTTTCAGTTGGACTTACAGACGCTGAAGATGGCGAGCAGCCGAAACCGGTTCGTTTCTAACGCACCTCAACGAGGGAAGACAGACAACGTAGGCTCCTACGGCTACAGTTTCTTGCATGCATTATGTTTAAAAGCTTAAGATGTCTTAAGTATTCTCATAAAGCAGACAATTTCACTATAAAGCCCTGTACACACGGAGACTTTTCTGTCCTGTCTTCTACCGTAGCTGGTGTTCAAAGTAAGTTAAAAACATTAAAAGTGAAGTTTTAGGTTGAATTATTTTTTATTATGCCCATTTTGAAGCCCATGGAGGGGCTTAGTATGAAATTATTCGCACATATTTGAAGTATTGTAACGGGGGGGATTTTTGGGGCTTTTGGGACCGTTACAGGGGAGACAGGACAAAATAATGAAATCACGAGTTAACGCTCTAACTTTATTAACTTAACTAACAATCAAAACCCTCTTAGAACTTGTTAACTACCGGGGGGGGGGGGCACAATGACACTGAGGGAACTAACCGAGCGGCCGAGGCACACTCGAGCCGGCGGCTGGCGATCGACGCTTTCATTTCGGCGCTCCGTCCACCTGGAAAACGCCGGCGAGTGTTCGGGCCGGTCCTCCTTGGCATCGGTCTCGGTTTGGGTTCGGCGAGATGGGCTGAGCTGGCTCGTGATCGGGTCGCCGCCAAGTGTAGGCAGGGGAGGATCGGGTAGTGGTGCTTGGAATGGGGGGGGGGGTTGGAGGTTAAATTTAGATGGATGTCTTCCAGTGCGGTAGAAGTATCCGAGAAAGGTGGGCCGCCCGGGACTCCATTGTGTAAATAAATACATTAGTGTGTATATAAATACATAAAATAAAATGGGTACCTATACATTAAATAAGCTAATAGTATTTACATATAATAGTGTCTGTAGTATACATATATGTCCTTTTCTTAGACCTAATTTTATTTACAAAATTAACCATTAACTAAATATAGGGTTATTTAACTAACTTAGGCTAATATAATTATATGTCCTACTAACTAAGCTAGCCTAATCGAAATCTTTCCCTGAAGAGCTCAACGTCATTTTTTTTTTTTTTTTTTAATAAACTATCCTCACAGCGATAAAATTTGGAATTTAAAGTACAATTAAAAGAGGGGGATGGAGTTTTTTTTATTTTTTTTTTTTTTAACTAGAAGCTACGACGATGATGATGATACGAGGGGGTGGGTAAAGTGAAGAGAGAAAATTTCCAATGTCCAAAATGTCCAATAGGCTAAAGAAGGTATAAAATAATCTGGAACAGAGAACTCGAAAGTGCATTAATAGTAGTCGGGGATTTTCATTGTAACTTGATCGCTTGCCGGCGAAAGAAGACTCAGTGAATATGGAAGGGGCAGGGGGAAGGGGGAGAGGTGTAGAGTGACATTCACCCAGTAATTCTTGCTGACAATGTTACGTGGTTGTGTAGAAGAAGAAGGGAACAAGGAAAAAATAAACTACGCTAGGGGGGAGGAGGTATCAAATCGCTTGTAATTATGTAATAAATTCCTCCGGGTGAAAATAGGTTTTAAGTCGTTTGCGCCCGTTTGACAGGACCTTTTGGAGGATTTCGGAAGGACTTCGAGGATATGAACGAATGCCATTTCCGAGAGAGTTTTTGGTGAAGGGCACTATCAACGTAGACGGTACTTCCGAGGGAAAATAAGGGCTAGTCAGGCGCAGGACATACAACCTAAGCATTTCAGTGGGCGAAATTGATAAATGCAGAGGGGTAGCTGCGTTCGTTTTAGAACTCGGCTTGTGGAAGAAACGCCCATTAGGTTCGGGGAGAGTCATCAGGTTCAAGGTCAAATCAGGGTTTGAGAGACAGTCCCTAAATTGGCCCGTGTGAGACGCTGGAGTGGTTGGGGTTGTTAGGAGGGTTGTAATGGATTTTGGCGGTGAGGAGGAGATGGGGTTCCAGGGTATAGTGGTGGGCTTAGAAGGTGGATTTAGGGTGAGAGGGTTAGGGGTCATTTCTGGTTCAGGACTGTGTGGGGAACAGGAAGTAGGGAAGGCATCCCCGGGGGCCGCTTGTGGAGGTGGGGAAATGGTTCGGGTTGTGGCAGGGGGTGCAAGGGTCGGTCTCACCGAAAGTTGTGGAAGGGGGTAATAGTGTCCAGGGTTTGAATCCTCGGGGAGGTTGGTAAGGCATGGAAAAAGTTGGGGGGATGCTGCCGTGTGGTTTGCTGGACTCGGCTCGGTCAGAAAGAGACGAGGAACAGTGCAGGGCATGAGAGGTGGATTAGTAGTGAGGGAATAGGGGAGCATTTCGGGTTCAGGGCTGGGTGAAGGGCTAGGAGTAAGGCAGACATTCGCAGGGTCTGGTTGCAAATGTTGGGCTATGGTGTTCACTATCTGTTGGATTTTTTCATGAACACCGATAAGTTTTCTCGCTTCCACTGCTATCCTGTCCATCTCGTCATTATAAGCCCTGAGGAACGCTAGGGCTTCCAGCATTTCACCTTGTGGAAGAGGGAAAATGGTGATCGGGAAGAGGAGAAGGAGAGCGATGTGGAGGCTGTTGAACTAATTTCTGCTTTGGAGCGAGCAGGGAGGGGGGTGTTTTAATTAGTCATAGCCAAGGAGAGAGGGGGAAGCGTGCGCGTGGCGGCCGCGAACAGGGAAAGGAAAGCGAAATTGCAGAAGAGGGAAGAGCTATGACAGGGGGGGGGTTATTGCTAATAATTCCTAAAGTAGCAACTTGAACGCTGGGGTTCTAGAGAATAAAAAAATCTCTTACCTTTTTCAAGTCAGATGGCCGGCAGTGGACGGTGGGGTTCGACGACTTCTGACACCAGTTTGTAACGGGGGGGATTTTTGGGGCTTTTTTGGGACCGTTACAGGGGAGACAGGACAAAATAATGAAATCACGAGTTAACGCTCTAACTTTATTAACTTAACTAACAATCAAAAACCTCTTAGAACTTGTTAACTACCGGGGGGGGGGGGCACAATGACACTGAGGGAACTAACCGAGCGGCCGAGGCACACTCGAGCCGGCGGCTGGCGATCGACTCTTTCATTTCGGCGCTTCGTCCACCTGGAAAACTCGGGATTGGGTAGGAGGGGAATTTAACCGGGTCGCCTATTGCGACACTTGCCGTGCCGTTCAAGTGAGCTTTGGTCTCCTTGCTCATCCCTCTGTCCTATGCCGTAATGTTAGGCAACCTCGGGACCGGCAACCTTTGTCTCCCTTGCGTAGCGCACGTTACAGTATGTGTATTACCCCCTCTCTTAAATCCCTCTGCTGAAGTGAAACAAAAAACCAAAATGCTTCGTTTGAACACTGAAATATATTGCCATATGGGCAGACAAGTACTTGAGCAAGAAATGTCCGACTTTTTTCCAGATTTGTTTCAAGACCTTTTTTTCAGGCAACATTCTACCTTCTAGGGGTTCGGAGAACTGAACAGGTGACACCTCGACCCCCGTCCTTTCGCCCCTCGTCTTCTTTCCTCTTCTTAATTCTGTATTTATTACATTACCTACTTAATTAACATGTGGCCATTAATGTGCGTGGGGGACACGAGATTTTTTAAAAAGTCAAACAGTAAAAAAGTGCGTCGTGTGCCTCCCGCACAGAATATCGCGCAAAGAATGGGGGCCCAGATTGGCAAAGACGACTCTTGAGTCTTGGCTGTTATGCAGGGTGCGGAGCTGTAATTGCTGTCAAGATAGGTAAAGCCTGCGCCATCTGATGGCCACAAGGTTGAGGGTCTGGAATTCTGAACCCTCAACTTCAACTTACAACACGAACAAGAGCACTTTGTGGTTAGAGCCTTTTGTGGTTGGAGCATTTTGTGGTTACAGCTGTCTGTGGTCAGACCACTTTTAGGGGTTCAATGTTCTTTATACTTCAAAGTTTTTGTGGTTAGAGCAGAGCGTATTTTGGTTAAAACATTTTTGTGGTTATAGAGCTTTTTGGGTTAGAGTTGTTTGAACTCAAGGACGTCCTTCGCAACTCCCCTGTCCTCTCTATCACGACACCTCAAGTCGGGTGTCCAGATCATCAACGTCGGGTGATCAGTCGTTGAAAGAGTCTTCATTGTTCAGTAATTAGAAGTATATTGAACTTGACTCAATAAACTCTACATGCAAAGAAGGTGAGGTTCCAGTTCCGTCAAGTCGAATTTTATTATGTTCTGCGGAATGAGCACGAGAAGCTCGAACTCGTGGACTGAATCTCTCCTTCATGCCCTCCAAGATTCCTTTGATTGATCCTTTGATTCAAAGAAATCTTCAACATTCTCAGTCTGAGGATCCGGTCCTTGGTTTCAATAGATTGAGAGTTCAACAATACCTTGTTTCTTCAAACATTGTTCTAAACTCTCGATTTGAGTTTCTTTTAACGGATTCATAAAAAATAATGCTTCCTCCGCTCTTTTTTCTGTTTTCCAATCATACGGTGGATGGGGGTGGCGACTGCCTGTCCTTTCACCCCTCGTCTTCTTTTCTCTTCTTAATTCTGCATTTATTAAATTACCTAATTAATTAAAATGGGGCCATTTAGCGTCGCGAGCGATAAGTGTCGTGTGGTCGTCGCGACAATTATCGCTGCGACCATTTATTTTTCGATGCACACGAGCGACAAGTGTCGCAGTGACCGGCGATATTTACCGCCGCGACAGTTTCATAATTATGTTTACGTAGCAACGGCGCATACACCCAATACTCAGACAGTTTTTCGCTAGCTATCGTTCGCAATGGACCCCCGAACAACGCAAAAAGAAAGTTATACCTTCAATTTTAGCTTACAAGTACCTCAATAGGAAATTAGAATCAATTAAAGAAAGTACTGGGTTCATCCGTACAACCTTGAAAGATCCGTGAAGGAGGCTTTCAATTCATGCTTTAATGGACCTCAAAAAAATTTTCAATTACTTTCGGATAATATTTAGTGAAAATTTATTAATATTAATATTTATTGATAAGTAACATACAAATAACATCCACCAGTGAAACCCCAATTTATCGGGCTTTCGACATCTATAATTTTCTCTGCTATGGTGAATGTAGCAGTCACCGTTGAGTTTGGGCTTTCGATCTAGGATTTGGGCTATCGAAGTAACGTGTATAGTCACTGAAAGCCCACTTGGGCTTGGGGAAAGCCTCCCTCATAGAAGCGTATAATATCATGCGCATGGGTCACGAATAAATTATAACCGAATTTAGTGGGTCGCGAGCCGCAAAAGGTTGAAAACCACTGCTCTAGTGTGTACAGGCTGTTATATTGTTGATTCATAACAAGAAACATTACCGGCGAAGCCAGCCGAAACATTTTTTTTTTCTTTTCTTTTTTTCGTGTAATGACATACCACGATAGTCTGGAGCCGCCTTTAGGTTAAGAATGACTCCTAGGCGGAACACTAGCTAGTCAGCCACTCCGCCACAAATGACGATAATTGTGCTACACGGGCTGTATAAGTTGAATGTGAAGAAACAATAAAAAATAAAATAAAACACTCCTCTGCTTAAGTCATTTAGAGTCTCGTCACTCATACCTCATGCCTCGAGTCGCGGCAGAGATACCCAGGAAAAGGAAAAAGCTCTCTCAGACGTAATCGACAGCCGTCAGAGGGACAGTCGATACAGATACTCATAGAACGACGTGAGGTATTTCTCTGTCACATCAGCCATTAAGAGGTGCCAAAGGCGGCTCCACACATGCGGTATTCGACGAGCATCTTATTCGCCGAGCACCGAGCAGATGCTCGTCGATTTCCTAGTGGTGTGGAGGGGTGCCCGGTAGTCGGTACTTGGCGAATGCCGACTACTCGTGCTCGGGGATGCTCTGGCCAGTGTCGGTTTTTTGCCCACTTCAAAGAAGACGAATATAGGAGGCTATAGCTATGCGCGGAACGAACTCCGAATGTGTGGGTCAACGAGCTCGCCACTTGCCGATTACCTGGACGAGTAGCTCGGCGTCCGCCGAGTTGCTCGGTGCTCGGCGAATACCGCATGTGTGGAGCCGCCTCAACATTGTGGAATTACTAGGAATTGAAGCGCTTTTATATACTGTTTAGTAAGATTTTGTAGGGAGTTTTTTTCAACTTGGGGGGGGGGGCCGATAGTGCGCCCGATGTGCCAGTACTGTTGTTCTGCATTGAGCTCAGCTATAGCAAAACGCAAATAAAGAGGGACCAGACCTAGCAGAATGGAGCGCTTCGCCTCATAACGGGTGGGCCAAGGTTCGCCAAAAACACTGTTCTCCACAACTACCTTGACATTCCCACAGTTGAATAAGTCAGCAAAACAACCATAACACCTGGACACCAGAGGGAGCCGGACCTGCTCAACTGAACTATGCTGAGCTATGCAGGGTACAGGGCTGTAATTGCTATCATGACAGGCAAAGCCTGCGGCATCTGATGGCCACAAGGTTGCGGGTCTGGACTTCTGAACCCCCAACTTGATCAGTCGTTGAAAGAGTCTTCATTGTTCAGTAATTAAGTATTATTGAGCTTGACTCAATAAACTGTTCATGCAAAGAAGCTGAGGTTCCAGTTTCGTCAAGTCGAATTTTATTATGTTCTGCGGAATGAACACGAGGAGCTCGAACTCGTGACTCGACGACTGAATCTCTCCTTCATGCCCTCCAAGATTCCTTTGATAAATAGTACGAATACTGTGATTCAAAGAAATCTTCAACATTCTCAGTCTGAGTATCCGGTCGATTCTTCATCCGCTGAGTAATACGAGGCAGCGAGGCTCCTTGGTTTCAACAGGTCGCGAGTTCAACAATACCTTGTTTCTTCAAACATTGTTTTAAACTCTCGATTTGAGTTTCTTTTAACGGATTCATGAAAAATAATGCTTTCCCCGACTCTTTTTTCTGTTCTGAATCTTACGGTGGATGGGTGTGGCGACTGCCCCAACCACCAACTTGTAGCCACCCATGCCTGCGTACATCACCAATTCGAAAGCCAGTCTGTTCATACTGGCAGCGAGTGTAATTTACGGCGAGCTGTCTCATTGAAGAACAAAGCCGGTCGTCCACTGGAAGCGTTTTAAAGCGGAGCGACAACGAGCGTACATCTAAATGGCTTGAGTGGACGATGCGTCGCATTCAATTCAAGGCTTTGGAATGTACACTCGTTGTAGCGCCGCTCGAAAACGCTTTCAGTGGACGACTGGCCTAAAGGAAATGGCTACAAATAAAGAACGCTTGCTGCGACGATGACACTATACTCCTCCCTCTATCATGATCAAGATTTGTGCTCGATATTATCCTAGCTCCGCCGTTGTAAAAGAGCTTAAGAATCCCCCCCTCCCTAGCAAAAAAACCTCTAAATCCGTCCCTGTTACCGTATGAGCATTATTCCGACAGAAATTGTTTATTTTCAATGGTTTCAATGGTAGGGAAAAAGGAGAGATTTTTCCAAAATTTCTCCGTTTTTTCTTGGGTTTTTCATAGAAACATATGGTTTTTATAATTTTTGACGTCACAACAAACGAACATTCCTAAAAATCTTAAGAATTTCATGACAGGACAGAAAAGTCTCCGTGTGTACAGTGCTTAAAATTGATCGTTTTTTCGTGAAACCGATGAGTTTTTATCATAAAATTGACAATATGTCACCTTGAAATGGCTCTTGGTGAAGCATTCCGCATGTTTGTTGCCCTTGACGCGGCATGGGGCATTTGGCGTTTATATAGTTTTCTCATTGTGTGCCGCGAGGCCTTTCGAAAGAGGTTTTTTTTTTTTTAGAGTTTGCCCTTGACGTGACCTTTCGCATAAATGTTGCCCTTGAAGCGGCGGCGGCGTTCAACGTCCCTGTGGCCCCTCCCTTAGATCCGCCGCACTGTTTTGGCGGTAAAATCGCCAGTTGTGTCGTGAAAACGTCACTTTTGGGGTAACACTTCGGCTTTCGCTCGAAATTTTTTTTTTTTAATCAGTTTCAGAGTAAAATATTCAGTTTCAGAGTAAAATCTTCAGTTTTTGGGTTAAAAAATGTAAATTTTTAACGTTTGTCAGGCAAGAAGTTGAAAATCTGGACACCCTGTGTTGGAGGGCTAAGCCCTTTCATACAAGTATCAATATTTTTATGGAAAACATTGTCAGTTTTTTTTTTTCGACAGAAAATCATAAATAGAAGGCTACAAAGATATTTACAATAGGAAAATGTTAGTTTTTGACGGATTCTGACCCTTTTTCAAAATGGTGAAAATTCAGTTTCTGAGTGTGTAGAAGGGAAATAAAGTTCACCAAGTTTCGAACTACTTTTGACAAGAGAGTCGCGTTTCTCTGGCCAAAAATGGTTTACCAACACAACCACCTGAACGCATTATAGACAGTAGGCGAACTTTTTGAAACAAAATAATACGAGACCCCCCTCCCCTCACCCTTTCTACTTCTTTAAGTATCATTCGAGTTTGTAATGTTCAAGGGGCATACGCATGCGTCCAAAGGACACGAGTTGGTATCGTATTTTGTTTGGAAATGAGTAGTGAGGAGGGAATGAGTCAGTTATAGAGAATAATTAACCCACTCGCGGTATCAAATTCCGCACTATAAAAAGAGGAGAGCCCACCAAATGTGTGATGCGGAGGGAACGTTTTCCGTTAAAGTGATGCGCCGTATTTTGTTTGATCGGGCGTTGGGCCTTGATTAAAAGAAATTCGAGGTTTTGTAGTGGAAGAATTGTGGTGGAGCTTGAACATGGTTTGAGGGTGAGCAAGGAAAGGGCAAAGAGAATCGAATGGAGAGAACAAGAAGAAACAAAGGTAATTAAGAAAATTACAGTGCAGGAGGGTAAGAGAACTACGGAGGGAGGCTTCAATCTCATTTGGAAGATCCCTTCCCCATTGGTCTTACTTAGCGCTTTAGAAAGTTTCTTAATTTTAGCACTTTTTACTGGGAAAGTTAAACAAATATACCAAAAATTCATCCCGTGATGTGAAAATGGTTGGTGGGTGGGGGATGTAAACTTACGATTAGACAAACGCTCAGTGGTTTTTGTGGAGGGTGTTTTTAATGTTTAAACAAAAATTCTGGTTTGCAGGTACTTCGAAGTCAATTCAGTCAAAATGTACAGCAGTCCACGAGCAGGAGGCTGCGATACAAGTTGCGCTCAAGCGCATTTCTGCGCCGTGACTCGTCTTGAATCCGCTTCGTTCAGAAATTGCCTCGAAGCCGCCGCCAGTGCTCTCGCCTCGTCGGGAGCACCCTCGATCACGTCGCTCACATTTCCATTGTTCCTCAAGTTTGTATTCATTTTACACTTTTTCGTCATTTGATAAGGCTCTCCGCCCGTCCACTCCACCAACACCACCCTGCCCATCGTTGTTCCTCCACCTCGTGACGGCGGAACTCTTTTAAAACATGAGGTGAATGTCTATACATATATATTTTTGTGTGTTTATACCGTGAATGTTATGGATATAAAAGCCTCACGTAACAGCTTCTCGTAAACAGGATAGCAGAAGGATTTATTGATCGATTTTTTTTTCTCTCTCTCTCCTTTTTATCTCATATTTTTCATTCCAACGCCTCTGTTGTTGACAATATTCAAAACTTCCTTCTGTGATAACGCCGTTTACGCCACCCCCCCCCTCTCGGAATCCCTAGTTTCTTTCAGTCGAGAAACAAATCTCCTCCACCACCCCCTTCCACGAACAAAAAAAAAATTGTTTTTGAAGTTTGCTCAATTAAAGAATATTTTGCCACGTTTTAATCAAATAGAAATGTAAATCGTGCGAAAAAAAAGTCGGAGTTTTTTTTTTCCTGGAAGACAGATTCGATTTATTTAAAGAAAAACTCTGACCGGCGGATGGTAGTAAATGAAATGGGAGGGGGGGGCGACGAAGGGGGTCTGTTTGTTTTTACCGAGTTAATTGAAGTTGAAAATGGGTCCGGTTGAAAGGTATTCTGGTGAGGGGGTAGAGGGGGGTGGTGAAACGGACAGAAAAATATTAGCTTTCAGGAGGGGAGGGGGGTTCATGAATGGAAAACCAGCAGAGGTTTGTTGGGTGGTACCCGTTAAGAGGTGGAAGGAGGGAGGGGGGGGGAGATGTAATAAATTTGATTGAAACACAGAGAATGAGAACGAAACATTCAATTTATTTATACGAGAAAAGCTATCTCGCAGGGGGTGGCGAGGAAAGTTCCTTCAAAAATAATAATTTTGATTGGAATAATAAAATAACGATATTTGTGTAATTTTGAACCCCATGTATACCAAAAATGTAAAGAAAAAGAAAAAAAAAAAAAAAAAAAAAAAGTTTAGTCGTCGGAAAAAAATAGCGCTAAAGTGTTAATTTGCACGGACGATTTTTTGTACGTAAAACATGAAATAGATTTAAGCGGGGAAAAAAGCCTTTCCAGGGCTATAAAAATTCGAAATTTTAAGTTGTGATTCCTTTTAAAAAAAACTTAATTTCGCTTAAATGTACATAATAAAGTTTTCTCTATCTAAATATACATCTTTCTCTTTTCTGAGAAGTTCGTTGTTGCTAATTATGAAAAAAAAAATATAATGGAATGTGATTCGTGTAGCTATTTAAATAATGTCGTATATTTGTTATTTCGTTTATTTGTTTATTTACTTGACTGTCAAATTTTAATTAAAATTAATACCGTCAAAGTTGCTGTGAAAAACAGAGGAAAATACGATTTTCTGTGTCTTTTTGGAATTCAAGCTCAGCGGCAAGAATTTCGTGATTTTTTTTTTAATGAAATTGAAGAATAATTCACCTGGAGGTAGTGTGGGGGGTTGTATTTTGACATCCGATCCAATGGTAGCGTTATAAGAGGATAAGAAACCTGGGAGGGTTGATTGGTGCGGTGAAGGGGTGGGGGGATTATTATGCAAACACGATAATTACGCCGGACGGACTATATTCCTAAGGTAATGGTGAGAAAGGGTTGGTGAGGGGTGGGATTGCGGTGTGCTCGAGGTGGCTATGCGGGTTGTTTGTTGAGAGGAAGCGAGGGGGAGGGGGGGGACAGTTCACTTCCTCCGGCCACTTCCCGTCAACTATAATTTATTAAAATGGGGAGAGATTTTAGCGAGCCTCTGCGCCGTTCGTCTCCGCGATCCGCGCTTCTGTTCGTTTGAAAGAAAAGCACACCCGCGCATTATCAAAATCGCAAAAAATGCGCTACTTGCAGCCGTTATAATCAGTTAATCGCACACTCTGTAAAGAGACTGTTTTCGTTCCCCGTTGCCCAAATTTTCATCGTTTCGATATCTTCCATAGCACAGAACCGTCAAAATCACACTACAACGACACACTAGAACTGAGCTAAATCACACTAGAACGAGGGGGGAAACAACGACTAAGAAAAAATGAATTGCAGTTCCCTCTTGCTGAGTTGCCAGAAAAAAAGCGGAGACGTCGCAAGAGATGGATAGAACCATGGGCGTAGCCAGCGAGGGGCAGGGGTGGGCAGTTGCCCTCGCTCCATAAAACAAATTTTGTATTTCGCTCCATAAAACAAATTTTCTGGATTTTTCTCAACTAAAAAAACGAACACATTTTCGCTCATCGGTTGCTGACAAACCGATTTTGAGGGTCGGCTCAACTTGGAAACCGATTTTGCTGATTTTTCGCACTAAAATCCCATTTTCGCAAGGTTTGACAGCAATTTCGTGTGTTTGGGTTAGCTCAAACGGTGTTTTGACCGCTGTGCCTTACAGACATATGGTGGGAGAGAAACTGCCAGCTCTATTTACCGTCTCAGGTCTAAAAATTTAAAGTTTAGCTCCAAAAGTATCACTTTTCGGGGGGGGAGGGGAGTTTCAGTTTTTCCACATAAAATCCGAAATAGAAGGCTTCAAACGACAGTTTTCCAGCAGATATTTATTTTTTGACGGATAGTGGAAGTTTATGTGCAAATTTAGTCTCTGATGACCGTGAATTGACGCGATTCCAACCTCCAGATACTGTTGTGTGCAAAAAGGCAATGATGCATCTGTTATTTTCGCCAGTGAAGCTGCCCACAGGCGTGGATCCGCAATTTTTCCTCAAGAGGAGTTGCACAGAATCCCCCCCTCTTTTTTTTTACTCGTGAATGAGCACTATTTGTAGCCTCACATTGACGTTTTCCCTTAATTTTAGCTGAAATTGTGTGTTTTTTCTCAATTCCCCCTCGAACTAGCCCATTTTCTTCATTTTAGCCGTTAAAAGGTCTCAAAAAACCGTAAAATAACGCATTTATTACGGCCAGCACTGGGCATCTGCTACAAACCGCGAAAAGGTGCGTTCTGTCAATTTCAGCCGCAAAAGAGCAGTCTCTCCTCAATTTAACCCGTGAATGAACCCTATTTTTCAATTTTAGCCACGACAATTCCACCAATCAACAACAAACGGTGACAATAATTTTGCCAATTCGTTTTCCCTGAATTTTAGCCGCAAATTATTGCTTTAATCTCAATTCTGTCTTGACCAATTTGAAAAGGTCCACATAATCCGCATGTTAGCGAATTTCATTAATTTTGATCCAGACGTTGCATCGCGAACCTTGAAATTTTTGAAAACTTTTTCAAACATGTATGCGCTAGGTCGCGCTTTTTCTCGATAGTACCCACAAACTTGCTATATACGTGTATAATTAAACAGTTAATTAGCACTTTTTCGCAATGTTCACCGAGATTTTGGTTTGAAAAACCACGAACTGGTGCCTTCTCTCAATTTTTTCCTGCGTGAATGAGCTCCATTTCTGAATTTTAGCTGTGAATGGGCGTTTATCCTAAATTTTAGCCGCAAATGAGCGATTTTTCTTAATTCTACATTGAACGAGCAATTTTTTTCTGTCAATTTTAGCTGTGAAAAGAGCACTGTAAACCGTGAATTAGCGCATTGTCTTAATTTCGGCCTGGACTTTGGATCGCGAAACCGCAAATTGGAGTGTTTTCTCAATTTCAATCGCGAATAATGAGATTTATTTCTCAAACTTAACGTGAATCAGCGCTATTTCTCAATTCTAGCCGTGAATGGGTGTTTTCCCTGAGTACTAGCCGCAAACTGTCCTTTTCGTGGAATTCATCCGCGAACGAGCACTTTTTCTCAGGACGTGGACCCCCCCCCCTCCCACAACTCTGGATCTGTGCCGGGCTGGCTACGCCCGTGGATAGATCGATTTAAAAACTTTAAAATAAGTTGAAGAAGGTAAGAGAAATAATTTATCAATGCTTTTGCTTTTTTTTTTTAAAGACAGTAGCTCAATTGGCAGCGTGCTGGACAAGAATTCCGTAGGCTGCGGGTTCGAATCCCACCAGGGTGCCCATTTTTTTTAAAACTCGAATCGTGTTAGGCTACTGGGGTTTAATTTCAATAATTTTTACGTCGCTCTAAATTATAGGTTTTTCTCAATTTACGAATACGTTCTTGATCTGCGAATTACGGTTGCTCTCCATTTCAACGGCGAATGAGCGGTTTTTCTCACTCTTTTAGTCGAAAATCAGAGTCTTTCATCTAGTTTAGCTGTTAAGGGGGAGTTGTACATCTTCTTTTTTCATATTTCATCCCTAAAAAAACTGTAAAACGCACATAAGCTTTTGCCTTGAAAATTCACACTCTTTCGACGACTTATTTAGGGAAGCAAGATCGTACGGTTGTGCGGAATTTCCTGAAGATTTAAATGAGCCCGTGAAGTCCCAGGATTGGTGCAGAAATACGGCGGTAATTTACGTAACGCGGAGTAGGCGAGGTATGATTGGAGGGGGGTCGAGGAAACACATGTAGAACTCCCCCTTAATGAGCACTTTACCTAAAGTTTTAGCCGAGAATTAGCGGGTTTTCTCCGCTTCAGTCGCGTATTAGCAGGCCTTCACAAATGTACATGCAAATTAGCGTATTTTGTCAATTTTAGTTGTGAATCCGTGGCTTTTCTTTAATTTTATCGCCCTCAACGCAATGTTGTCAATATTAAACCACGAATTAACCGTTTTTACTCAGTTTTTAGCCTCAAATTAGCGCTCTTCGTCAAGTTTATAACAGTGATCGAGCGCTTTATTTCAATGTTATCCAAGATTTCACTCAGTTTTAACCAATAATTAACGCTTTTCCTCAATTTTTGACACAAATTACTGCTATTGCTCAACTTTGAGCCCGGCGAATTACCAGATTTCCTCAAAATCGATCCACGATTTGACGTCCCCCCACCTCTCCATTAAAGCTGAAAATGAGCCATTTTTGTCAACTTTTGCAGGGAATTAATGATTTCTTTCGATTTTAGTTGCAAATTAGCGCTTTTTCTCAAGCTTAGCTGCTAATGAGCACGCTTTGCTGGGAATTATAGCGGGTTTTCTCAGTTTCAGTAGCCGGCCTTCTAAAAATACGTCCTTGAATAAGTGTTTCTCTTCAATTTTTACCGCACCCAATTTTAGCCCAGGCAAATTAGCAGATTATTCTCAATTTCATCCTTGGTCTGAAGGTTTGTTTAAATTTATCTGTAAATGACAGCTTTTTTGTCAACATTATAGCCGCAAATTAATGATTTCTTTCAAATTACATCAGTGAATGTTCGCCGTTTCACAAATTTCAACCTCAAATTAGCGCTCTTTCTTGAAATTAAGCCGCGAATGAGCACTCTGTCTCAATTTTAGCCGGCATTAGCGGTTTTTTTTTTTTTTTTTTTTTCAGTTTCGGCCGCGAATTAGCATTCTTCCCCATTTTATAGTTTAAAATGAGCACTTTTGTCAACTTTTGCCGTGAAATAATGATTTCGTCCAGTTTCAGTTGCAAATTATAGCGTTTTGTTTGCAATTTTAGCCGCCAATTAGCACTTTTTTTTTCAAGTATAGCTGCAAATGAGCGCTTTATATCGATTTTAGTCGGGAACTATCGCGTTTTCTCGGTTTCAGCCGCGTATTAGCGGGCTTGTTAAAATTAAATCCAGTAATTAGCGTTTTTCCTCCATTTTTGCCGTGAATTAACGTTTTTATGCCTATTATAGCCCCGGCGAATTAGCATATTTTCTCAGATTTTTCCAATTTAACTGCAAATGAGAGCTTTTTGTCAATTTTAACCGGAATTAATGTACATTCTTTCAATTCTAGTTTCAAATTAGCGCTTTTTCTCCATATAGCCGCAAATCAGGGCTTTTTCTCAAGTTTAGCTGCGAATGAGTGTTTTATCACTCAGCTACGAATTACGATTTTTACCCAATTTTAGCAGCGGCTGTATATTAGCAGATTTTTATGAAATTGATACACGACATTGCGGGTTTTCCCGTTTAAGCTGCAGCAAATGAGCGCTTTTTGTCAACTTTACAGCCGCGAATTAATGATTTCTCTCAATATTAGCTGCTAATGATAACTATTTCTTGATTTTAGCCACAAATTAGCTTTATTTCGTAAGTTTATCTGTGATTGAGTGCTACATCTCAATTTTATCCGGGAATGTAGCTGATTTTCCAAGTTACAGAGCCGTGTACGAGCGGGTTTCGTCTAGTAGATCTGTGGATTAGCGTTTTTTCTCAATTTTATTCACGAATACAATTGTATTCCCTCGAATCACCTTTATTACTCAATATTAACTCTGGTGAATTAGCTAATTTTCTCCAATGTATTCGCTAGTTCGCGTTTTGTTTGTTTGTTTGTTTGTTTGTTTGTTCATTTCTTTTTAGCTGAAAATCAGCAGTTTTTTCCCACCCTAAGTCATCCCGCGCCTAAAAATTCGCCATTCTCGTCTCAAAGACGACCAATATGCGCCTTTGGCTTGACGGTCTATTCGAACCCTGAAAACGGCCAAACTGACTATTCGCGCCTCAAAATGGCAAAACTTATGATTCGCTGAACTAAGCTAGCTAAACTGGCTGTTTGCTCACTAGAAATAACCAAACTGGCGTTTCCCTGTCTAAATTATGGCAAAATGCAAATTTATGGCCCTGGAAATGCCTAAAAAGCTTATTCCCGCCCAGAAATAAATGCAAAATCGATAATTGGCGTGCCAGGAATGGTCAAACTTCATGGCCTTGGTTGGATGGACTATTTGAGCCCTAAAAATGACAAAAACTGACTATTCGTGCCTCGAAAATGGCAAAATGACTATATTTGCGCTAAACTGACGAAAATGCTTAAGAGTAGACGATTTCTGCCCTGAAAATGGAAAAACTGACAATTTCTCTCTAAAAATGGCTAAACTATAACTAACCACTCGGACCCTAAAATTGCTAAACTCCAGATTCACGCCTTGGAAATGCGTAAAAAGATAATTCCAGGCATGAAAATTGCACAATCAACAATTCGCGCGTCTTGAATAGTCAAACTAAACCGTTCGGCTTTGGTTTGAATGACTAGTATTGCACTCCAAGGCAAAATTGACAATTACTAGTTACTTGAAAATGGCTAAAATAGCTATTATTTCCGAACTAAAAATTGCCGATCTTACTTGAGAAGAGTCAAAATGGATAAATTTACGAATCACGCTCTAAAAATGCCTGAACAGGAGACTACTGTCCTGAAAATGGCAAAAACGGCCATTATAGAGCGAAAAATGGTCAAACTAGCTGACCATTCTCACCTTGGCTTGGGAAGTACTCGCCTTTAACTGGCAAAACTGACTCTATGCGCTCTAAAATGATCATTATGGCTGATTTAAGCCTTGAAAACGTCAGAACTAGAACTATGTGCCCTGAAAATAGCTAAACTCGCGATTATAAGCGCCTTGAAAATGCCTAAACAGGCAATTCCTGCCCTCAAAATGGTTGAAACGACCATTGGTGCCTGTAAAATGGCTGTGCTGGACATTCCCTTTCTTAAAAAAAAAATAGGAACTGGTAATTCCTGCTCCAAAAACTGCCAAAACTGACCATCCGGACCATAAAATGGCAAAACTGACGATGCGTGCCCTGAAAATTTCGCACTCTAGATTACTATACTGACAGTTTGCGCCCTAGAAATGGCAAACTTGCCGAAAGGGCAAAACTGACGATTCACGCCCGTGGGAAAAATTGCACGCTATTGGCAATTAACGCTCTAAAAATTGTCAAACTGGTCATTTGCGCCGTTTACATAGGCTACAGATGGTGTTAATGACGATCCGCACCTTCAGAAAAAGTAATTTGCCCCAAAAAAGTAAAAAATTGGCGACTTATGTTAGTACCTGAGTCGATAAACTGACCACTGATGTTTACGAGCCGAAGATGCGGGGCCGTTCCCACCTTACCAACTGGACCACCCCTCTTCCCCTCTCGCATGGTTACACGCAGCCAAAGAACTGGATAAACTGACTACTCTTGCGTTATAAAATGACTTGCCTGGTGCTAACCACCGTCAGGCTAATCACAACCCGGGAAATGGTGACGCTTATCATTCGTGCGTGATTCAAAAATGGCCTAATTGAGGCTCCGTGCCTTGGAAAATGGTTAAACATCAGGTGATTCATGCCCTAAAAGTAGCCAAACTGGTCATTTGCGACTTGCAGATGGCTTAACTGACGATTCGTGCCATTAAAACGCCTAATCTGACTTGCTGCGCAGTAAAAAATGGCCAAACTGGCTAATACCACCCTGCAGTGGAGCAAACTGGCGCTGAATCGTTGTGAGGTCGAATGCCAGTTCTTTGGCTGTTGTTCGAAAGTGGTAGCAGGAACGGTTCGTTTCAAACGACCAAGGTGTGGAAACCGGCCACTGTAGAGGTGTCACGACGAACAGGCAGTTTGTGGCGTGAAATTGAAAGTTTTGGGAATTTCACGAGTCACTGAAATCTACGCGCTGCCCCAAAGGAGGGGGGCTGTAGCCCCCTGAGCTCCTCCCTAAATCCGCTTCTGCGCGCATATTGGCACTACTTCTCACATTCAACCAAGAATTAGCGTCCTTGTTCAATTCATGCACCGCGAGTTGTTTTTTTCTCAATTTTAGTTGTGAATGAGCGATTTCATTCAATTTTACATTATGTCGTTGATTTGTATCTCAATTTTAGCCTCGAATTCACGATTTTTCTCAATTTCAGCCAGCAATGCGCGCACTTTCTCACAGTTTCAGCCTCAAAATCGCTTGTTCTTAATTTTTATCCGCGATTCAGTAATTTTTCTCACTTCTAGCCGCAATAAATAATCGTTTTTCTATATGTTTGCCGCGAATTAGCGGTTTTCCCCCATTTTATTTCCAATTTTAGCTACGAAGTTGTCCCTATGAACCACACAACGTAATGAGCGCCTTTTCTCGCGAATTCGCGCTTGAGTCATGAATGCGTTTTTTTCGCAGTTTTAGCCTCAAATTATCGCTTTTTCTCAATTGAATCCACGAATTAGCGTTGTTTCTCAATTTTAGCAGTGAATTGGCACAACCCACGAAGTAGCGATTCATCAGGTCAAGAATTTTTAGCTTTGAATTGCCTGTTTTACTTGATTTTACCTGCAAATTAGCGCTTTTTCCCACCCCTTTCGACGGCTTTCGGCTCTCTACCGGGGTCATTTCACGTTCTGTGTGCAACGGGACCTCATTTAGATATTTCCGCCCCGGTGGGCAGTAGCGTACCGAGGTAGGGGCAAGGGGGGCGGACCGCCCCGGGCCCCCTATCAGACGGGGCCCCCGAAAAGCTTAAATGAAGAAAATTGAAAATGTTTGGGTTCTATATTCATGGATGTAGGTACGTGAAAAGGTTGGACAGTTGGACAACGATTTTTGCTCCTTCCTACGAATTTCAGTCTCTCCTAACATTGCAAGTGAAATATCAGCCAAGAGTTTGGACTGAATATTCGAGAGCTCCGATAGCATTTCTGGTGTCTCAAATTTTGGAAAATTAGCGCCTTCTTGAGGATAATTCCCGGCTAAAATGGAGAAAATACACCATCCCCTGTTTCGTTAGGTCCTTGAGTGCACTGATGTGCTGATCGTCAATAAGCAACTTGCTAACGTGGCAAAAACTTGCGCTAAAATTCATGACCATAACTGCGAGAAAGCGCTGATTCGTGTTTTCACGATCCAACATTTAGGCCAAAATTGTGATGAAATCGCTGATTCGCGGTATATAGAGGCCATTCTACCGCTAAAATGTAGAAATCAATGCAAAAGTTTTGTTTTTGGGCCTAGAACTCATTCGCTTCTAAAAATAGGAATATTGCCTAATCTGCGGCTAAAATTGCGGAGAACGCCAATTCATGGCTAAAATTGAAAAAAATCGTGAATTAATGGGTTGGAAGCACTACTGCGCTGCTACAATTGAATAAAAACGCTAGTTTATGGCTAAGCATGAGGAAAATCACCAATTCATTGACTTACTTTACTCGCCTTCGCGTCTTCTGAAGGCAACTTTGTGGCTAAAACTGAGAAAAACGGCAAATGCATGGCTATAAGTAAAAAAACACCGCTGATTCGTGGCTAGAACTGAGAAGAAGCGCTAATCTATAGGTAAAAGTAAAACAAAATTTCTGATGCGAAAATGTAAAAATGCCACTTTGCGGCTTAAAGGCTAAAGGATAAAGGCATAAAGGCTTATTTTCAGCCTAAATTGAGAAAAAAAGCTAATTCGAAGCTAAAAATCGCCAATTTGCAGATAAAATTGCGTAATACGCCAATTCGTCGCTAAAATTGAAAAAAATAGCTAATTCACATGTTAGAAACTCTACTACGCTGCTAAAATGAAGAAAAAGCGCTAGCTCGCGGGTAAAATTGAGGAAAATCCCTAATTCGCGGCTAAAATTGTGAATAATTTAACTTGCATCAAACAATGAAAATTCGCGAGTTCGCGGCTTCTGAAGGTAAATTGAGAACAAGCGGAAAAAACCGCTGATTTGTGGCTGAGAAAAATCGCTAAATTATAGCGCTTGGCGAACAAAAAAATGCGATTTGTGGAAAAACCCTGCTATTTTGCTGCTAATATTGAGGAAAATACGTAAGAAAACGCTAATTTTCAGCTCAAACAGGGAACAGTGCTAATTTATGCTAAAATGTAGAAAAAATTGCTTTGCTGCTAAAGTGGAGACAACTCAACTTGGGGGGCCTCCTTTGGAGATTTCCGCCCCGGGCCCCGATAGGTGCAGGTCCGCCAGTGCCGGTGGGTGTTGCTTCGCCACTGTATCTTCCTGTTATGTAGGCTACACTAAAAATCATCGAAAAAAACCGTTAAATTCGAAATACCGCTTATTTAAACCTTATTTCGGATAGAAATCAGAGTTTTGCCTGCTGATTCTTGGTGAAGGAAACAGCAGGCCAAAAACTGCGCTGCTTCAGGGACTCAGGGAGGCACTCAAGATCCATTGCAGACCGGAGCATTCAAGAGCTCTCTATATTGTGGTCGGGCGTGGTCCGTTTTCCTATCGATTTCTAAGCTTCTATAGACTAGAATTTACCAAAAATTATGTATTTGACGTTGTATACCAAGTTGTGGGGACGGGATCTGCAAAATCATTCCAGTTTGCGGTAGCACCCTTTTTTACCGACCCCCCAACCCCAACCCCAACACCTCTACTACAACCACCGGGGTGGTGTCAAAATTATGAACGGACCATATTAATCCGATTCACGCCCATTGCGTGAAACTTTAATGGCTTGTCACACGCCCCATCACTCCGATAAATGGTGGAAAGACTAGGGGGCGCGTATTATTCTTCTGAAGTTAAAGCGAATTCTCGGATTATAAATGTATAAAGGGGCTGTTTTCACTGAGTGAATTGACCCCTACCTCTGTACTATTTTAGGGGTGTGATGATGGTAGCGTTAACCATTCGTAACCACCACCACCCCCACCCACACAACCTAAAAAAAAGGAAAGAGATAGCTTTGTTTTAACAAATAATGTAAATTCTCAGGCCGTAATCCCCGCACCAACACCCTCAACTACGTTCCAGCACAACCCTTTCCTTATCCCTTTCTCAGCGACAGACCAAAAAAAAAAAAAAGTAAATAGAATTTTGAGACACGGTAAATGGAAAAGATAGAAAGAAGACTGGCATTTCAACGAAAGTACTTCGACAGTCTGACCATCGAGGTTTTGAATTTTTTAAAGCTCGTGTGGAAAAGGGCCCGAGAAAAACCAGGTGGTGCGGCGGTCCCGACGGCTGTGAAAAGGGCTCGTTGATGCCGACCATGTGTTGTGGGGAGGGGGTGATGTGAAGAGGTGGAATATGTTTAGGTCCAGAACTAAAGGAGTTTTCCCGGTCACCTTTAATGCTCTTCCTCCGCTCTTCATCGTCCCTTCCCCCCCCCCCCGCCATTTCGTTGGCTCAATGCACCACGGTTAAAACTTTTCTTTTCTTCTTCATATGGAACATGTAGTTAACACTTGTTATCGACGCATACTCTGTTACTATATATCGTTGTGCGAGGCGGCACCCTGCAGGCCTGGGCAGTACTTAAGTGCTGCTACGGAATTGTAATGGCATGTACTTTATCCTTTTCCAAAGTACTCAAGTACTAAAATAATTGATTGCATTACCTTTTAAGGCAATGCTACATCACATGGCAGTAATCAGAGACAATATTCGTTAGGCCTATAGACATCATGGCCGGCCTGTTCAGGATCCGCGCGTACTAGAAGAAATGACCGGAAAAATTGCTATTTCGCGTAAAAATATTCAATAGACACTTGCAATTTCGTGAAAATAAAGACCAGAAACATCGAATTTCGCGTCCAACTGTCCAACCGGATATCAAATACACGTGTACGAGAATGGGACGTAAAATCCTCGTTTTTCTATCTTTAAGGTTTTTGGGGAGCCCGGGAGTCTGTCTAGTGATGCGAAAAGCAAGAACAAGACCAAGACTTGACAGTCTTGGTCTTGGTCTCGCAGGCTCAGTCTTGCAGTGGCGTAGGTAGGAATTTGTCCAGGGGGGGGGGTATCAGATTGAAATCTTCTAATGGTGAGGGGAGGGGGGAATTTCACATTTTAGTCATTATTCCACCCATCCAGCACACTCTTGAATATTGTGAACTCTCACTCTCTAACGACAAACTCTTCAAGAATCAACTTTTTTTTTATTTCTCGTCTTTTTTATGTCTCACGAATCACGAATAATAATCTTCTTTTTTTTTTTCATATGGGTCCTCTCTTCTCATATGGGTCAACTTCATTTTCTGTTCGATAACACGTCTCGTCCATTCTGACACGTCAAATCGGCCCGATTCGACAATCCACAACATTCGGGAAGAGACTTCAGTGAGGCGTGAATCCTTCGCGTGATTTCGATTTTTTTTTTTTTTTTAAAGAAAAAGTATAGTAAAAATTAAAAAAATAAACAAAGAACAGCAGAAAAAAGGGAGGGTAGACAAAATGGGGAAATGGGCTAGTACAGCACGAAGTCGTCAAATCTTTTTGGAAGACGTCTGTTCCGGGGTGGTCGAGTCTAATTCGGAAAAAGTGATTCCTCTCTTTCTTCCTCCTGTTCATTACTATTGACCGGGTCGTCATCTACTAGACGTCGATATCTCTCGCTTACTTCTTGTTCTCCCTCTTCGCCGTCACAGGGGTCCTGTTCCTCATCCTCCTCGAACATCTCGAAAGGCTTTAAAGCAGATACATGAGCATTTGTTATGTAGTAGTTACCCCGGTTCTGGCGGAGGGCAGCTACTTTGTACGAGTCCCCAGAAAACTTTGCTACAACGACTAATGGTCCCTTATACTTGTTTTGAAGTTTGGCCGACTCCCCCGTCTGTGTTGGAGCTCGACGCAAATATTACTAGCTGACCAATTTCATATTCTACCTGCGGCCTGTGGTTGAAACGAGCCTTCCACTTGCCGTGAGCTTCCTGAATTTGGTCTCGGACTCGTTTCTGGATTTCTTCAGGCGGCGTGTATTCTGCGTTATCCAGTTGATCGGTCACCACTCGCAACTCGGAATCTCTTCTCCTGGGAAAGTAACCGAAAAGGGTTTTAAAGGGTGTCTCACCGGTCGTTGCATTGGGAGCATCGTTTAGACAGTGTTCGACGTCTCGAATGTTCTCATCCCATTCTTCTCCTTGCTCCATCGACGCTCGAATGACCGGCACCACAGTTCGATTGACTCTCTCGACCTGGCCGTTCGCTCGTGGATGACGAACACTTATGTGGGTTACCTGGATCGCCTTTCCAGTACAGAACTCAAGAAACTCTCGAGATGTGAACGCCGTTCCTCGATCACATATTATTCGCTGTGGAATACCGAAATCATCGATTAGTTTCGAAAGGGCTTGGACTACTGAGTGAGATTTGGTCGATTTAGAAGGGAACAATCGGGAAAATTTTGTGAGATTGTCAACGACGACCAATAAAAAGGCGTGACCTCTTTTACTTTGCACGAAGGGTCCTAAATGATCTAGATGAATGACTTCGAACGGACGTTTTCCGGATTGAGGATGCAGCGTCCCCGGCCTCACACCTCCTGGAACTTTCAACAAAAGACAAGTTAGACACATCCGAATGTGTTGCTTTGTGTATCTTCGCATTCCTGAAAAATAATAATTTTGCTTCATTAGGGCGAGAGTTCGATCGAGTGAGAAATGACCTCTTTGATCGTGGAACTTGACAACGAGGCTTTTACGAAAACTTTTGGAGATTACAAATTTTAGTTCGCCAGCATCCTTCCGACATAACAGTCCGTTCTTCAAGGTGAATCCGTCTGCTTGCTTCCGTTCCTCTTCGTCTCGTTCTTTAGCCGGCTTCTTCAAAGCTTCGACTATTTTATTCAAGGTGTTGTCACTCCTTTGGATTCCAGCTACGTAGTCATTCTCGGGTGTTTCTTCTTCAGCTTCCGTTGAAGTCCAAAAGCCTTGAATTTTAGCATCGGTATCTTGGCTTGCACTATTCGAGCTTACAACGTCCACGCGTCGATCAAGAATCTCATCCACCGTATCATGTGGTGCATCTACTGGACCACGACTGAGAGCATCGACGTGTTTCATCTGTTCGCCTGGGCGATGCTTGATTTCGAGGTCGTACTCGGCTAGCAGCTCACTCCATCGCGCGATCTGGGGGTTCTTCGTTCTATTGGCTGAAAGGTAGGTTAGTGCCTGACAATCAGTCACAACTGTAATGTGAAGTCCGAGGACCATTGGTCGTAAGCGGTCAAGACACCAGACAACCGCCATGAGCTCCAATTTAACAGCCGAGTATTTGCTCTCTGCCGAAGTAGATTTTTTTGCTAAGAAATTGCACGGGATGAAGCCGACTATCCTCGCCTTTCTGAAACAGAATACCCGCTAAACCTGACGCACATGCGTCGGTGTGGAGTTTGGTGTAAGCCTCCGGATTAAACACAGCTAGGATGGGGTTGGAAAGTAATTTAGATTTTAATTTTTCGAAAGCTGAGATTTGAATTTCTCCCCAGTGAAACTTTGCGTTTTTCGAAGTCAAATCGGTTAATGGTTTTGCGATAATTGCGAATTTATCAATGAATCGCCGAAATAACCCATCAGCCCCAAGAAACGACGAACCCCGTGAGCGTCTTGTGGAGGTGGAAATTCTTCGATTGCCCTTTTTTTCTCTACCGGTTTAATCCCTTCGGCAGTTATTTCGAAACCTAAATATTCTGTTTTGGAAGCTCCAATTCGGTACTTTGATGGATTTAGGGTGAGACCCGCCTCCCGTAGTCTTCTTAAAACGCTTCGTAATCGGTCTGTCATGTCCCCCCAGTTGATTGCGGGCACCAAAACGTCATCCATGAAGCATTGAACTACCGTATTTCGGAGGTCCCCAATGCTAGGTGCATCAATCGCGTGAAATTAAATGGAGAATTCATCAGGCCAAAAACCATCCTGGTAAATTGACCCGAATCATCAGGCGTTAAACGCCGTTTTCTCTTGGGCTTCGAACAGTACCTGAAAAAAACCCGTGAGAAAGATCAAGAGTCGAATATACCTTACTTCCGGCCAAGGCGCTCAGCTGATCTTCAATATTCGGCAAAGGGTATGGCTGTCGGACTGTCTGACGGTTAAGGGCTCTAAAATCGACTACCATTCGCGGTTGGCCATTCTTCTTTCCAACAATTAAAACAGGGCTTGCATACGGCGACCTCGTCTCCGTAATGATTCCGTGACTCTTAAGTTCGGCAACGATTTCTTGTAACTCCTGTCGCTCTTTGGGTGACGCTCGATAGGGTTTTTTGCAAAGTGGGACGCTTCCGGATTTCTCGACAATGTCCATCTGTAACAGATGAGTGCATCCAAGTTGCGTGATATTATTATCAAAACTAAACCTGTCTTTGTATTCAATTAATAAGGCCGCCAATTCTTCCCGTGGTTCGTCTGGTATACTTGCATCGAGCATTCCCAGCAATGTCTTTTCGCGGTCTGGGTCTCCATAGTCGCTGCTTTCTCGCGCGATCGCTGTAAATCCCTCTAATCCTGGAAGATTAGGTATTTTGCCGTCCACGTCTCGCTCGATAGGAGGGGGTTCAATATCCCGGAAAGGGGCGTTTTCGGATTTTATGAATGCTGAACTGCCATCGACACGCACTAAAACCGTCCCTGGGGCGTCAATCCAGCTTCGTCCGACAATGATGGGCTGTGGGATCTTCATCACCCGAGAATTTGGCTAGTAGAAAGCGCATGAGGTCTCGTGATCGTAGGCCTTCGATTACTTGTTCACGGACGTCGGAAAAGGATAAAGACAACCGTCGACACAAACTAACTTTATCGAGAAAGTACTCGATTGTGCTCTCCACCGGTCTCTGAATTCGAGCTGATACAGCCTTCCACCGCTCGGAAATTGACAGCTCACCTCCAAACGTTCTTCGGAACCGAGCGACGAAATTGCTCCAACCCTCGAACTCTCTCTCGTTGAACCACTTCCGAGCAGGCCCTTCGAATTTTGAACGTGCCGCCTCGAGCCAATACTCCTGCGGCCAACTATTTAATTTTGCGACACCTTCGAAAGTTCTCAGCCAATCAGATGTCGAATGCCCCGAATCTAGGCCAGAAAATGAAGGGAGTAACGATCCCAAGTCTGGAACAGTTCGGACTGCTTGGCTTCTCGACTGTAAAATTAGATTATTCTGATTAATTAACAGACTCAGCAACCGGTTAACGTCGAGTGGTTGTTCCTCTATCGACGTCGCTGCATCGTTTCCGGCCGACCCGGCTTGACTGCCATTTTCGTCGACACTTCTTCCCGTAGACATCTCTTCTGCAGGCCCACATCCCACTTCTGAACTGTGAACTCTCACTCTCTAACGACAAACTCTTCAAGAATCAACTTTTTTTTAATTTCTCGTCTTTTTATGCCTCACGAATCACGAATAATAATCTTCTCTTTTTTTTCATATGGGTCCCCTCTTCTCATATGGGTCAACTTCATTTTCTGTTCGATAACAATATGGACATCTTGCTGGCCTCATCATAGCCTCAATCTCTCAGTTAGGGGTGATTTTTGGACTCCACCCGCAAATTAGCGCTTTTTTGGCCGAGTGTATCGTTTTTATCAGTTTCAGCCGGCGGTTTTGCCCCACCCCCTCCCATAGCCATGAATTTGCGCATTTTCTTAACGTTAGCAGCAAAGTATCATTTTATCCCGTGAGCTATGTTCCGATGTTTCATAACTATCCACGAGTTTTAGCGTTTTCCTCAATTTTAGCAGCATATTACAGATTTTTTTAAAATTTTTTACCAGGGGATTAGCACTTTTCTCAGTTTTAGCTGGAAATTAACGTTTTTATTAAGTGTTTTCCACAATATTAGCTGCAAAATAGGGGCAATTTTCACTCATTAGGAGTTTTTTTGGTTCACCATACGCAATGCATGAGCGATTTTTCTCAGTTCACTCGCGAATTAACGGTTTCTTCGCCTATTGCCATAAATTGCCGTTTTTTTTTCAATTTCAGCCTGAAAAGTTGCCTTCAGAATCTGCAAATTGACGGAATTTTTCTCAATTTCGACCACGAATGAGCGCTTTTTTAAAATTGTAGCGGCGACGCGTTGTAGCGTTTCAACCCCTGTGAATTAGCGAATTTTCTCAATTTCAGTCACAAACTGGCGTTTGGCGCAATTTTAGCAGTAAATTGGCGATTTTTTCCATTTTTATCTTCAAATTATCAATTTTTTCAATTTTTAGGCTTAAAATTAATCTTCCATCCATTTCTGTCAAAAAATCATCATTTTTAAATTATAAATTTCACGACACTTAATCCGAAATTGTGACGTTTCACAATTTTAGCCGCGAATTTTCGCTTTTTCTAAATTTTAGCAGCGTGGTAGCGTTCCCAACCCGTGCATTACCTACAGGGTTTTGTCAATTTTTGCCAAGAATTGGCGTTTGGCTCAATTTAAGCTGCAAATTGGCAATTTTTTCCATTTTCAACTGAGAATTAGCACTTTTTCCCAGTTTGAACTGAAAATTAACGCTTTTCTTAATTTTAGCTGCGCTAATTGGTGATTTTTTCAATTTTAGCCGCGAATTAGTGATTTTTGTCCAATTTTAACCTGAAAGCTTCTTTCATTTGTCAATATTGTAGCGTGTTTTCTCAACTTTAACCGCGGGGTTTACCCAAGTACAACACTTTTGCGTTGGTTTCCACAATTTATTGTAGATTGGCCTCCATGTACCGCGAATCAGCGCTATTTTTCTTAATTTTAGTCTGGAAGTTACTTTGCTAGACCACGAATCAGCGCTTTTTAGCAGCTATAGCCACGAAGATTACCAATTTTTGTCTGATAGAGGGTCCGGGGCGAAACCCTCCCCCCCCCCTGTACTTCGGTACACTACTGCGTTGGGTCTCAAGTCCAAGGAAAACGCTCAGACAAAGCGCTAAACATATGTGTCTGAAATTGCGAAAAAGTGCTCGTTTGTGGCTAAAAAGGATAAATAGCGCAAATTCACAGCTAAAATGGAGAAAAAGTGCTAATTCGCAGCAAAATATGAGAAAACTCCGAATTCACCGCTAATATGAATTGAGAAAACGCCAGAATTCGCGGTTTCTGAAGACAAATTGGTGTCCACAATTGATACAATGCCATGATTGAACGTTATAGTGCGTTGGAATTATTTGATTTTAGGGGTTTTCTTCATTTGTATTCACTCCTAAGAAAATGACGAGGGGGGAGATAGGGTTGAGGACGTGGCTGGTGACAAAAAACAAGAAATACGATCGACATCGAGAAAAGAGCGGATTTACGCCTGATCTCACAAGTATCGAACCGGATGTTGAGAAGCTGGCTAAGAACCATCAAGTTTAACCATCCCACTGAGTTAGGCCTATTTTCACCAACAAAATTGATTTCGTTTCATCGACCCATATGAATTCTGATATAAGTATTTACATTGTAAACGAGATTAGTTGTTGATCTTGGTTTAAGAAGTTGGTGAAATCGGGCCTTAGTCTCACTATCGTTTGTTCCTATTTAAAGATTTGCTTTATATTCACCCATTTCCCCAGAAATTTGTATATGGCTACCATTGTTATTTCATGAAAAACGCAACAAAATACCCCCCGCCAACCCATAACAATTACAAAATGTTGCTGAGGGGGGGGGGTGAAATTTGTATTTGATCCTAGGGGGGCGGCCGCTCTAAAAAGGTTGAGAACCACTTGTTTAGAGCGATTTGACCAGCTCGGGCAATTCTGCTATAACCCCCCCCCCCCTTAGATTCACCTATAGGGCGAATACTTGCGATTTTTTACTTTAAAAAGGCAAAAATGGCGATTCGCGCATTGAAAATGTCGAAGCCCGACCTTTCCCCCCGAATGTTCCGGCCTGATAATCGTAGATAAAATCGACCACTCTCGCGCCGGAAATGGTTAACCTGAACATTCGCTCAACATGGTTCAATACTGACTATTTGCGATTTACCTCAACGGACTATTCATGCCCGAAAAACCGGCTAAAATGACCATTTGCGCCCCAAAATGGCAAAATTGAAGATTTGCAGCTTTAAAACGCGGCCTTCAAAATGGCTAAACTGACAATTTGCGCGCTAAATATTGCCAAATAGTTCCGGCTCCGAATAATTTGCATCTATGCGCACTAAAAATGGCTAAACTCCGACCGACTCAGTCTCGGTATCGGAAAAACCGTGTACAATAACGCCAAAAAATGATTATTCTTGACATAGAAATGGCCAAATCGACGATTCGTGCACCCCAAAACGGCCAAAAACATGCAATAAAATACCCATACAGGCCCTACATTCATAATTGCCTACACAGGCAACTCAGGCCAGGAAAATAAATTGCAAAACCAAACGTTCGTGCTCGAAAATGACCAAACTGGCCATACCTCTCTCTGAAAAGACCAAACTTAGCACCTGCGGCTCCATACATGACCAATCTGACCACCATCAGACTCTAGAATGTCAATTTGAAGATTCATGCCGTAAAAAAAAAAATCGCATCGACTATTCCACGCCATAAAAAGGGTCATGGCAACTGACCATTCGCGCCGAAAAAGTGGCTTATTGGTTTGACGGACTTTTCGCTCCGAAAAAAATGTATTGTTGGACTATCGTCGTTTTAAATTCGTACTCCAAAAGTGACTAAACTGGGTAGATGCGCCCCAAAAGGAGATTGAAACGTGTCCTAAGAACACAGATTGGTGTTTTTTTGTCTGTGAGAGCGCTTTTTGCCGAATAAGCGTCTTCAGAGCCCTCTCCTCTTTCCCGTCAAACAGGCTAGCTTTTCTTTAAAATCATTCTGATTTTTTTTTTTTTTGTGCAATAATCGCAAGAGTCTTGCACAATACTCTTGTTCTTGCGCAAGACACATTCCTGGAGTCTTGCAGGAAGTCTTGTTCTTGCAGGGTAAGTCTTGGTTTTGGTCTTGCATCCACAATCAAGACTTGGTCTTGTTCTTGTTCTTGCTGCAAGAGCCTTGCGGGACTGCAAGAACCAATACCATTCTTGCCCATCACTAAATCTGTCCCCTCTCGGCACAACCTCGGGATGCTACTGACTGAGCGGGATTCCACCCCTATGCTCGATGGCTTGCCCCCGAAAACCGAGTCAGGTAGGGCCCGCGCGGCTCCCCACGACTGAAAGATAACCGCTGTGAAGACAAATCAGGGGGGGGGGAATAACGCCACGGAGGCGGCTCGACGCCATGCCGCTGCCCAGTTCAAACATCAACACGGCTCACTCGGTTTTGCCGAGTTCGGTCGAGACCTCTGGGGTCAGGGCCAGAGTTTGTAGTGCACTGGCTATTTTCATGATTGTATGATGGGTAGAAACCACCCAACACCATTCGCGTTCATCACAAAAAGCCAATATTTCATCATTTTTGGGCTCCCGTCAACAGTCAACTTGAGGGGTGTCACTCGTTACTTGCTTGGCTCCACAAGTCGTAGAGAATTGGGGGGTAGCCGCATGGGCTTTAGGGCGGCAAAAAGCAGATCTGGAACTGTCTTGAGCTGCTTCAAATAGCCGAACGACGACGGTCTACACAACACTATTCTCGTGTGTTTCAGAGCTGTCCAACCCCCTCCTCCAGCCGAAATTCAGCATTTTTCTCAATCTTAGACGCGAATTAGTGAATATTAGCCTTTTATTAGCAGTTTTCCTATACAATTTAACCGCAAAATAGCGTTCTTTACTTGCCAAATCCATAAATTTACAATTTTGTCGATTTTACCCGCAAATTAGCGTTATTCTCGCTATTACTTTAGCCGGGATCAGCTATTTTTCTCTTTATCAGCTGCGAGTTAGCGTTGCTTTCTCGATTTTACACAAGTGAGCACATTATTTAGTCCATTTTGAACATGAAATTTTCTTCTGCGGGTGCCGGAAGCCACGAAATGACGATTTCTCAATTTTAGCTGCGAATTGGAGTTTTTGTATAAAAAAAGCAAACAAACAAACAAACAAACAAAAACAAAACAAAAAAAACGTGTTAACCTTTTTCGTGTGTTTGCTATCTTCTTTTCGGGTTTTTTCGTTCGCGCTATTTAGCAGTTCTAGTCAAAAAGTTGCCTCCAGAAGGCGTGAATTGGTGTTTTCTCAATTTTATCCGAAGTTCAGCATTTTTCTCAATTTTAAACGCGAATTAGTGATGCTTAGCCGTTTACTAGCGCTTTTTCTACAATTAACCACAAAATAGCGCTATTTCTTTCTAAATCCGCTAATTAACGTTTTTTCCTCAGTTTTAGCCGCAAATTCAAATGTCAGCCGTTCATAAGCGCTTTTTCTACAATTTATCAGCGAAGTAAGAGCCTTATCTTATTTTAACCGGGATTTAGCGATTTTTGTCAATATTAGCCTCGAATTAGCGTTTTTTCCAAATCTTAGCCGCTAAATCGCTATTTTTACCAATTTTAACTGCGACTAGGGTTTTTTTATTATATTTAGCTGCACAATAGCGCTTTATCCCAAAGTTAGCTGCAAAGTATAGCGTTTTTATTCCATGAATTAACGCATTTTGTCCATTTTAGCCGCGATTTAGTGTGTTTTCTCAACTTTAGTCGGAAATTAAGCATTTTTTTTCAATTTTAGATGTCAATTAGTGATGTTTATCCGTTTACTAGCGCTTTTCCTGCAATTTATCCGCAAAATAGCGCTATGTCTGTCTAAATCCGCTAATTAACGTTTTTTCTCCATTTTACCCGCGCTATTTTAATTAGCGTTTTTTCTTGATTTTAGCCGCAAATTGAGATTTCAGCCGTTTATTAGCGCTTTTTCTACAATTTATCCGCGAATTAGTGACTTTTTGTCAATAATGGCCGCAAATTAGCGCTTTTTCTTAATCTTATCCACTAGATAGCCAATGTTCTCAATGTCAACTACGAATAGCGTTTTTATTATATTTGGCCGCAAATTAGCCCGTTTTCCCAAAATCCAAAACGTTATTGCCTTCAAAATCCGTGAATTAGAGTTCTTTTCAATTTTAGACGCGAATTAGTGATTATTTAGCCATTTATAAGCGCCTTTTCTATACTTTATCCGCAAAATAACGCTCTTTCTTTCGAAATCCGCAAAATTTAGCGTTTTTCTTCATTTTACCCGCAAATTAGTGTTTTTCATGATTTTAGGCGCAAATTGAGATTTCAGCCGTTTATAAGCTTTTTTAAATTTATCCGCAATTTAATTCCTTATATCTTATTTTAACTGGGATTAGCAATTGTTGCCAATATTAGCCGCGATTTTCCAATGTTAGCCGCGAATTAGCGCTTGTCCCTTAATCTTAGCCGCTAAATAGTTATTTTTAGCAATTTTAACTGCGAATAGTGTTTTTATTATGTTTTAGCCGCACAGTTTCCTAGTTTTAGCCGCTAAACAGTTATTTTACAGTCCCACGAATTAGCGTCTTTTGTTCATTTTAGCCGCGATTTAGTGATTCTTCTCAACTTTATTCGAAAATTAAGCAATTCTCTCAATTTTAGACGCCGATTAGTGTTGTTTAGTTGTTTCCTAAAACATTTCCTGCAATTTATCTTTCAGTGAGCGCTTCGTCTTAGTATATCCTCTTTTCTTATTAGCAATAATGTTGGCGCGAATTAGCACTTTTTCCAAATCTTAGCCACTAAGTAGTAATTTTCATCAATTTTAACTCTGAATAATGTTTTGAATTATATTTTAGCCGCAAATTAGCGCTTTTTCCCAAATTTAGCCAAGAATTTGCCTTCAAAATTCGCGAATTAGTGTTTTCTCAATTTCAGACAGAAATTAGTGATTTTTTAGCCTTTTATTATCGCCTTTTCTACACTTTATCCGCGAAATAACGCTCTTTCTTGCTAAATCAGCAAATTAGCGATTTCTCTGCATTTTACCCGTAAATTAGAGTTTTTATTTATTTTAGTCGTTTAATAGCGCTTTTTCTACAATTTATCCGTGAATTAGTGCCTGGTCCTAAGCGCCTTTTCTATACTTTATCCCCAAAATAATGCTCTTTCTTTCTAAATCCGCAAAAATTAGCAGTTTCATGATTTTAGGCGCAAATTGATATTTCAGCCGTTTATAAGCGCTTTTTTATCATTTATCCGCAATTTGATTCCTTAACTTATTTTAACCAGGATTTAGCGACTTTTGTCAATATCAGCCGCGAATTAGCGTTTTTTTCCTAATCTCAGCCGCTAAATATCTATTTTTTATCAATTTTAACTGCGAATAGCGTTTTTATTTATTATATTTAGCTGCAAATTGGCGTTTTGTCTCAATTTTAGCCGCGAATTATAGCGTTTTTATTCGACGAATTAACGTATTTCGCCCATTTTAGCCCCGTTTTAGCCCCTAGTGCTTTTTCTCAATTTCAGTGGAAAATGTGTGCCTTTTTCAACTTGTTCCCGTGAATTGGTCATTTTTCACCATTTTCGCGACGATTTTTTCGCCCACTTTTAGCCATGAATTACGTTTTTCGTCTGTTTTTAGTCCTCGGACTTGGCCCAAGAACAGCACATTAGCGAGTGTTTTTGTTTTTTTTTTTCAAAATTATATCCGCAAAATGACCTCTATACACGGCAAGTCGGCGACGTTGTCTAAATGTTGCGTCGAGAAACTGTGAATTAGTCCTTTTTTCGTAGTTTTAATCACGAATATCAGCTCTTTTTCCAAAGCCCAAGTGTAGCACTTGAGTGTGGATTTTCTATTTTAGCCGCCCTAGGACCTAGGGCGGCTAATTTTCTCTATTTCAACCGCGAAATTGCCTCCAGTGGGCGTGAATTAGAGTATATTCATAATTTTATTAGAGCGCTTTCCCCCTCCACAGACATTTCGTTTCCCCTCCCACCACGAAATTGCTTTTTTGCGCTAGCCATAGTCCCGCGAAATTGGGTTTTAATTTCATAGCTTCAGTCATGTCAGCCCACTGAGATTGCTTCTGTACGACGTACGGGCCAACTCCGCGAAATTTCATTCTTGAACAAGTCGAACGCGAAATTGTTTCTTTGGGTTAAAGGCCAATCGCACCGCCCGAAATTGTTTTCCACAGTGAACCAAAAACCTGCGAAATTGATTTTCCGGATAGCCAAACCCGCGAAATCGGTTTTTTTTTTTAACTACTACTCCCCGTGCGAAATTAGTTTTATCGGTGCGACTAAGACTGGCGAAATTGGCAAAATTGGTTTCGAACGACTAAACCCAGCAAAGTTGGTTTTATGAAGTCTGTAACTGCAGCAAATTGAAGGTTTTTAATTACCAAATCCCGTGAACGAATATGGTCAGTTTGGCCATTTTTGAGATCGATAATTGAAAATCTGACATTTTAACGGCATTTTTGCAATTTTTTAGGATCCAAATCGTCAGTTAAGACATTTTTAGTGTGAATTGAGTCAGATTTTCCAATTTTTGACATGAATAGTCAGTTCGACCATTTTTTTTTTTTTTTTTATGGCTTGAATCGTCATTTTAGCCATTTTCCAGGAGCCTATATGGTCAGTTTGGCTATTTTTTGGAGAGCTCAAATGGTGGGTTTGGTTCATTTTCAGGGCATCAATATCGGCAGTTAAGGCGCGAATCGTCAGTTTGGCCAATTCTTAAGGTGGATTGAGGGAGAATTGAAAGTCTTACATTTTTATGGCGTTTTGTCTTTTTATTAGCTCACGAATCATCATTCTGGCCATTTTTAAGGACCGAATGGTCAGTTTGACCATTTTTCGAGCCCAAATGGATGATATGACCATTTTCAGGGTTACGGAAATAGTCAGTTTAGGCATTGCGTTTTCATGGCGCAATTCTTCGGGTGAATTGTGTTATATTTGCCAATTTTTGACCGTGACTAATCAGTGTGACTTTTTTCAGGCCACGGAATGGTCATAATAGTCGATTTTATGGAATGGTGGCGGGGAAGGTTGGGCGTGTCTCAGCAGTCTTCATTATGTAATGATCTCGTCGTAGGGGTGATGTTGATGCGAAGGGGGGGGGGAAGCTCTTTAAAATTAAGGAGTCCTGCATTTATTCAAGACGTTTTATCTCAATTTGAAACACTTTGGAGCTCTCAAGCACGTTTTTACTAGAGCTAGAAATAATTAAATTGTTTAATCGATGAATAATTTAATCAAGTAATCAAGTTACAGATTTAATGAGTTTAATTTATAAGTGACAGGATAAAGTGCGTGAGAGGATCTTATCTCCTTGATGTACAGAATCTGTCAAGTCACAACGCCCTCCCATTATTTTAGGCAGGAAAAAAGTTGAACGAGTTAAAAGGTGGCAATTGGCCGGTGGGAGGGGGGGGAGGTGAGAAAATATTTGGCTAAGGAGAATCTCAAAGGTGAGAGGGCCCATTACTTACAAACTTGTTCAACTAGTGGCCAAGTTTTTAAGAGGTCGAAAAGACCATTTCCCCTTCGCGTCTTTATAGCGCCCGGTGTTGTTGAGGGTGCATGGTGGAAGGGAGAGACCCTTGGGAAAGGCCACCTTTTTGGCCCTTTCCCTTCTATTTCATTCTCTCAACCTAAAACGATGCACGTATGCATATAAAGTAACCCCCAAGAAGTCCCCCTTGTCACTTCTTTCACCCTTAATCCTTTCAAAGGTGTTTCCACCGTAATTATTTTATTGGAAAAGAGTGAGAGGAGGGGGGGAAAAAAGCTCTTAAGAGCAACAGCTACGTGAGGGATGAGACCGTGTCGTAAGTTTCTCACTGTTTCCCCCGGTGTGGTGCAATATGTGGCGTTAAAAGAAACAGCTCGGTGTTATGTGAGTACTGAGTATGAGTGGAGGGGGTTGCTAAAGAAATAAATATAAAAAGAAGACCTTTAAAAGAAAAAGAGAGAGAGAGTGTGTGAGAGAGCTCAACTTCACCGCGGTTTCATTGCTGGAGTGAGAAGGATGAAATATTTACTGACCTGTAAAAAATAAAACCTTCGGAAAAGGAAAACGTTGAGACGCGAGTTTTATTTCTTTCTGATAGAAGCCATGAAATATCTAGAAAAAAGGGAGCATCTTTGTATGATGAGAGAGTCTGTAAAGGAAAATGAAATACGATTTAATTTAAAAAATTGAAGGCAGACAAGGATGGTTTTTTACAGTATTGACCTTTCGAAAAACCATCATCATTTATAAAAAGTTTAATTAAGCCGCTAGTACCCTCAAAAATTTGTATGTGAAGCAAAAAATTATGCTCTAAAAAGACGAGCTTCGAAGAAGGATTGGGGAGGAAGGGATCGGAATATAAAGCGAGTACCTTTCAAGTCCATCACATCACCTTTCCAGCATCTGCCAAGACAAGAAACCTTATAACTAATGCCTTCGGTGTGCAAATTTCAAAATGGTTTCATCCTTGAAACCACGTCTTAGGCCTCATCTCTCCCCTCCCTCCACACCCTTCACAACCATTTCTGTATATACCCTCACACGCCCCCCCGCAGATCCTTTCTTTTGTAGCTGATCGTGATATCTCAAACCCCCCCACCACCACCACCACACAGACCCACGCACAATCCGCTTCAGAATTCCGATTAAAGTTACTGGTTAACACAAAAGAGAGCTGAAAAAACGCGAACACTTGAGAAAAGAGCGTTACTCCGCACCCCCCCCCCTATCATCAAGACAACACACCACCGCGACCAGCTTCTGTCCGTCATCTGGAATAGCTTGTCCCCCCCCCCTTGTGACGTGCGTATATTTTTTACCACTTTGAGGGTGGGGGTCAAGAAAGAGAAGCTGCGTTTTTAGGAAAATAGTGAAGAAAGATGTTGGGGGGGGGGGAGATGGAAATGATGGTACATTTCCATTTCTTACAGGCACTTTACCCTTGCCCAACACACTTGCGATGAGTAAAAACAACGTTTGGGTCTGGGTGTGTGTGTGTGTGTGTGTAGGTCGTGGGCCATAAATTTGGTTGTAAGAACTCAGGTAGGCCACCCATCCTCGCCCCCCCCCACCCACCATCACCATCGAGCAGAACACTTTGGTCTTAGCAAAAGGCCAACACGCTCTGAATAAAACACTTGGGTCACACTTGGGCAAACACAGGCACTTGGGGCCTGTTCAATAACTTCAACAACATGAGTTAACCACAGTATAACCACACGTTTTCTATTTGTTCAAAAAAATGTGCCCTGTGGCAGCTCAATGCAGTGCCGGCCTCAGACATTCGGCGGCCCCGGGCGAATCTTTCACCAACGCCTCCGTGATGTTGTCTTGAGGAGCCGCGAATTAGCGATTTGTATCCATTTTAGCCGCGAATTAACAATTCATCTCCATTTCAGTAATTGCATTTGTGTTTGTGGCGACCAGACAACATCGTCCCTCCATTTTTCTAATTGTAAATAATGTAAAAAAATATATGTTTTTAATAAACAATCAGTTTTTGGTGTGAAACACGAGAAAATATTTTTTGTCATATAAGAGCGACATGTATCTTATAACTGGTGACCCCCGACATTCGTAATTCAAATCTCTGTTTACCGTGAACAACGAGCCCCAAAACGAAGTCATCGGACGCGTCGCAGTCAAGGTTCCTCCATTCTGGCGTAATCGAACCGATTTATGGCTACGCCAAGTCGAAGCCAACTTCCGGCTCGTTGGCATCACATCCGACGACACCAAGTTTAACCACATCGTCGGCAACCTCGACCAGGCGACGTCACGGAACAAGTCAGTGACATTATCAACTCACCGCCGGAAGTACAAAAGTTCTACGCTCGTCGGAGTTTACACACGCATAAAATGACTCCTCACAGACCTCAAACTTGGCGACCAACGCCCAACGCAACTTCTTCGTGCCATGCGACATTTCGCCAGCAACTCGGTATCTTACGACCTACTCAAAACTCTTTGGCTTCAGCGCTTCTTTTCAGTTTTGTCGGTGAATTACCGATTTTCGCCCATTTTATCCGCGAATTAGCGGTTTTTTTGTCATTTTAGCGATTTTTTACCATCGCGGGGCGGGGAATTAGCGATTTATCTTAAATTGGCCGTGAATTCGTTTTCTTCCTGAGTTCTCAATTTTCTGCCAATTAGCAAACTTTCTCAAATTGCTCAAAACCAATTTTCTTGATTTTAGCAGCAAATTAGCGTTTTTCCTCATTTTAGCCGCTAATTATGGATTTTTCCATGTTTCATCAACAAATTAGAGTTCCTCCAATTTTCGTCGTGAATTGCCTTGACGCTTTTTCTGAAATTGGGCGGCGAATTAGTAATTTTTTTTTCCACTTTCTAGCACGAAGTTACTTTCGGAAGTCGCAAATTGACATTTTCTATATTTTTAATCCGCGAATTAGCGTATTCAATACTTTAGCGCCTCTTATCAATTTTATCCATGAATTAGTTTTTTTTCACCATTTTAGCAGTGAATTCGTGGTTTTCCAGATTTCAGCCGCTTTTTTTTTTCTCAATCTCATTCATGAATCAGCAGCTTTTCTTACTTTTAGCTGCGATTTTTGTCGCTTTTTACTATTTATTAGCGTTTTTTTGCAGTTTGAGCCACGAACTTATGCCTTCAGACAGAAGCTGAAAATTGTCGTTTCCATACTTCTATAGCCACTAAGTAACGCATTTTTTTTTTACAATTTTTTCTCCATCTTAGCTGTGAATACTTGATTTTAGCCGCTAAAGGGCGATCACCCCTCCCCATTTTATCCGTGAATTAGCACCTTTTCTTAATGTTCCCCATGAATTAACGTTTTCTCCTCTTTTAGCCTCTGCCTTGCGCTCTGAATAAGCCGAAAATTCATGTTTTCGTTATTTAAGGCGCTTTTTCTCAAAACCATGGGTGAATTATCGATTTTTCATCGCTATTTTATCCGTGAATTAGCGTTTTTCGTAAGTTTAAACTCGAATTGCCTTTTTTACACTTGTTCTTTGCATTTTGCACTTATTCTCACTTCTGTCCGTGAATCATTTATTCATCTCAATAATTTTCAATTTTGATCTTCATTAAGTGGTCACTTTGAGGAGGATTAGCCACCAACGAGGAGGCGCGAATTGTAGCGTTTTCCATTTGCACAAAAATTTGACATCCAGGCGCCAGAATCCAACGTTAAAAATAATAATTTACCACTGTAGGCCACGGGTGGGCCATTGTGGAAGGCTCAGCGGGCCACTTCTTGGCCAGCGGGCCATGGGTTGGCCATCCCATCCTTCTATAGCGAGATAGAACTTATTTCTATCGCGCTTTTTCTCAGTTTTAGCAGTAAAATAGAGTTTTTTTCAATTTGATCAAAGAATTTAACATTTTTCTTAATTTTAGCTGCGCTAATTGATTTTTCGAAATTAGCCGCAAAGCGTTTTTTTTTTATGGATGAAAAAAGTTAATTTAGAATTAAACGTGCAAAATATTAGAAGTTTGGAGAAACAAGTTCAAAAAACAATAAATCACCATACACAGTAAAAGTGTAAATAATAAGCAGCAAATGCGCAGCGGAAATTGATAGAAAAAAACAACAAAGAAACAATAATTTGAGTCTAAATAAGTTATAATGCACCAATTCATGATGCTTGAAGGTAAATTCGGCTAAAATCTAGAAAATGTTCTGAATCAAGGCTAAAAAAGTGAAAAAAAAAAACAAAAAAAAACTGCAAATTCACGGCTAGAGTGGAGAAAAACGTCGTTTCGCGGCTTAATTGAGTAAAACGTAACTTTTCACGACAGTAAGCACCAAATAAAATAAATATAATTCGGGTATTCGCAGTGTTTGAAGGCAAATTCGGCTAAAATCAAGAAAATCTGCTAATTCTAGTTTATGATGGTGAAAAAAAATGATAATTCGCCGCTAAAACTGAAAAAACCGCAAACTTTGTGGGGGGAAAAAATCATCAATTCGTTAATGAAAGGAAAAAACCTGCAAATCCGCGGCTGCAATTGGGATAAACCTAATTTCGCGACTAAATTGAAAAATGAACAAAAAAAAAAAAAAGAATTCGCCGATAAAAATGGAAAAAATTCCTATTCACAAATAAAAATTAGGAAAATGCGAAAATTCACGTCTAAAATTGAGAAAATGTCCCCCAATTCCCGGTGTTTGACGGCAAATTCAGCTCAAACTCAAATCAAGAACAACTGCTAATTCATGGCTATAAAAATTAAGAAAAAACTTCAAATTCGCGGTTAAAATTGAGAAAATCTGCTAATTATGGTTTTTGACGGCGAATAAGAAACCTGCTAATTTGCCTCTAAAACTGAAAAAAAAAAAAAAAAAACAAACAAACAAACAAACAAACAAACTTGAGGCAGGAAAAATAAAAATTCTCCAATTGGTGAATGAAAATTATGTTTAGGCAAATTCTGATATAATCGAAAGATTGTGCTAAGGCAATGAAAGTGCAGAAAAATGCTGCAAATTTGCGGATAAATTTGAGAAAAACATATTTTCGCGACTGAAATTTTCACTGAAAAAAAACAGAAAAAAAACTCCAAAACACGAATAAAAATTAAGAAAATGCGGTAAAGAGAAAAATCTGCTGATTCAAGTTTATGTCGGCGAAGAAAAAAGACTGCCAATTCGTCGCTATTACTTTTTAAAAAATTGTAAACTTACGGCAGAAACAAAAAAAATCTCTAATTAAGAAAATAAAAATTATGTTTAGACAAATTCGGATAAAATCGAAAGAATGCTAATTTAAGGCAATGAAAGTGCAGGAAAAAAAAAGCAAACTCGTGGATAAATTTAAGAATAACTTAACTTTGCGACATAAGTTGAGAAAAACGTAAATTCGCGAATAAAACAGAAAAAAAACTCCAATTCACAAATAAAAATTAGAAAAAGGCGTTAATTCACGTCTGAAATTGAGAAAATTTCTTCATTCAGAGTGTTTGACGGAAAATTCAGCTATCATCCACAACAAGGGCTAATTCAAGACTATAAAAATAAAGAAAAAAACGTAAATTTGCAAACAACAAAGAGAAAAATCTCTAATTCACGAGTGAAAAAAAATAAAATAAAAAACGCTAATTTGCTGTTTAAATTGAGAGAATGCGCTAATTCAAGACCAAAGTTGAGTAAAGGCGGTAATTCATGCTAAACGTGAATAATATTGGAAATTCGCAGAAACAAATTAGAAAGAGAATAATTTATTCGAAATTAAACAATAAAAGCGCGAACAACAAGAAGGAAATTCAAGGCTAACATGGGAAAATATCGTTAAATTGCGACTGAAGTAGAGAAAAATTCGCCAATTCTTGAAGTTTGAAGGCCAAGTCGGTAAAAATCGTGAACATTTTCTAATTCAAGGCTATAAAAGTGAAGAAAAAGGCTGATAATAATTCACGGTTAAAATTGGGAAAAAAATAAACACGTAAATTCACAGCTGAAAAAGAAAGTAAACTCTAATTCACAAATAAAAAGAAAGGTAAGGCGCCAGGCGCCAATTTGCGGCTTGAACCAAGAGAAGCCGCAAATTCACGGGTAAAATTGAGAAAACGCGAAAATTCACAGCTGCAATTTTTCTAATTCAAGGCTATAAAAGTGAAGAAAAAAACTACTAATTCGTAGTCAAAATGGAGAAAAACGTGAATTTGCAGCTAGAAAAAGAATAAAACCTGTAATTCTCAGCTAAAATCGAGAAAACACGCTAATTAACTGCTATATTGTAATTGAAAAATAAAACAAACAAAACAAATCACATTTTCCGGAGGTAACTTTGGTTAAAATTGAGAAAAAAACGCTAATTCACAGCTAAACATTTAAAATATTGGCAATTTGCGGAAATGAGTACTAGAAAAACGTATTCGCATAAACATTAAATATTCGCAATAAACAACGAAAGTTCAAAAAATCAACAAATCTCTAATTCACAAATAAAAAGAACAAGAAAAACCGCTAATTAATGGCTCAAATGAGAGAAGGCGCTAATTCGCGGATAAAATTGGGAAAATGCGCTAATTCACGGCTATAATTTTGAAGCAGAATTTTGGGACGAAATCCAGAAAAATGATTGTTTATTCGAGGCTTCAAATTGAGAAACATTTATGGATTCACGGTTTATGGTGGCCCTTTTTACGGCTAAAAAGAAGACAGCCCAGAAACGCACTGTTCATGGGGCAAAAACGGTATAAATACAATTCGCGGTTTTAAATTTTAGCCGCGAATTTGCAGTTTTTTTCTTCATTTTTAGTGCATTTCTTTTAAAAAATTCACTATTTGCTTTTGATTTTAGCTTAATTTGCCGTCAAACACCGTGAATGGGGACATTTTCTCAATTTTAGACGTGAATTATCGCAGTTTCCTCATTTTTATTTGTCATTTTTTCCCATTTTTGTCGTCGAATTTACGTTTTTCTCAATTTTAATCGCGGAATTACTTTTATCCCAATTTTAGCCAAATTAGCGACGTTTTCCCATTTTACCATGAATTAGCGCTTTTCCTACAATTCATGCAGTGAATTATCAGTGCCTTCATATTTATAGCTACAAATCAGCGCTTCGTCTTGATTTTAAACCATCGTATTAGCGACTTTTTCACATTGACCAATGATTTTGCGGGTTTTCTCCAAATTAGCGATTTGTCTCCATTTTTTTAGCGAATTAGAACATTGTATCCAATTTAGCAGCAAATTTGCGCTGTTTCGCTGCTTCTGAAGGCAACTTCGGTCCTAAAACTGAGAAAAAGCACTGAGCCCGCACGGATCGGTTCTGCCGGCTGCTTTGTGGAACCTTCTCTTTGCTGCCCTTTTGTGGTTGCTGTAGGGAGAGGGTTTCAAGGGGGTGTGCGTATGTGGCTGACCTTGCGGTCGTGTCGTCGTCGGCTTTTGCGAGTCGTGGACATGGTGGTGTGGGGCGGTCAGATGACTGACTCTCACGGTGTCAAAAACTCAGTTGGTCCTCATGCGGGGCCAACTCTCTCGGGGTAGCCCCCAGGTCGTTCGCTACCAGGGGGCCACGCCTCAAGGGGGAGAGGCAGGGCCACTATCTTGGGGTCGAGATCAACCCGTGGACAGGTAAGCCGCAGCTCGAAATGGTTGAGGAGAAGCTAGAAAGGACTTTCGCTCTCTATGGGACAGTAGCGGGCAATGTGTGAGGCGCGGACTACCACTGCCGAGCCCCTTACTTCAGGGCAGTGTTTATAACCACCCTGTTGTACGGCACGACGTGGTGGTGACACCGGCCCACTAAGGCACAGAGGTCGAAGGCCCTCAGCCTGCAGCGTAGCCATGGCGTACCGGACCGTTAGTTCCGACGCGCTCCACGCGCTGGCGGGGACGCCTCCAGCGGATCTCCTGCTCGACGCATGGGCCCACCAACACCACCTCGTCTCAGTCTTCTGGCCGAGGAGTGGGGGACCACATGGGGCCTCCGCCTTCTTGATGACCTCGTCGTCGAGGCTTGGCAGGCGCGTTGGACTAACAGTCCAACGGGTAGGCGCTTGTTCGGGTTCATGCCCGATGTTCGGACGAGGCTGGTGGTGGCCAAGTGGTTCACCCTTGAGCATGCCGCAATGTCTATCCTTACGGGGCCACGGCTCGTTCAACGCCAAGTTGTGGTTTTTCCGGCGGCGGGACTCTCCAACATGCCCTTCAACCGCCAACTACGTGCTTCGTCGCTGCAGCCTTTGTGAGGATCTGTGGCGGGTGGTATGGTGGAGGCGGGGTGCCACCAGAAGACTCGGCTCTTGTCCGAGACCGGCCGGCGTATGGCCGACTCCTGGTCTTCTCGCGCTCCTGGCGGTGTCTCTCGGGCGCGAATGGCTGGCCACCAGTCGCAGCTAACGGGTCAAGCTGAGCGATGGGACCGGCTCTGCTGGGGAATCCAGGCCATGGGGTTCAGGCCAGGTAAGGGCTGACGACGGCCTAGGTACTGGCCACATCTTAAGAAGATCCCCAGGGAGAGATAGCTAAAAGTAGTGCCAAAATTGATAATGCTGGGGAAAAAAAAGTCAATACACCACTAATTTGCGACCAATATTAAGAAAAATCACTAATTAGCACGACTAAATTAAGAGAAATTCTAATTTGTAGATCAAAGAGAAAAAAAGTGGAAATTTGCTGCTGAAAAGGTAAAAATCGCTAATTTGCAGAAAAAAAATTGATAAAAATCGACAACATCGGTTAAAAACGCAACATCGCCGCTAAAATGAAGAGAAATGAGTATAAAATGAATGAGCCTTAGTATTTGGACCTTCAGATTGGCAAGGGCACATGCGATGGGGTGAAGATAACGTGAAGGTTGGCCCTAAAAATATAATTATATAAAAATACAAATCCCAGACGTAAGTTCTCGAAGCAGTTACACACTTTTTCCCCCCGTGAGGCTCCCATTTGCGAAACATATTACATCAGTCACATCCAACTCACGTTGCTATATTGAATTTCTAACTGAATTTATCCAAATTGAGACTTAATGGCTTCGAAGATTACAAAACGGAAAGTTTAATTTGCGTTATAACCTGCCTCTCACTCTCCCTTCTAACACGGCCACACCCTTCAATCGTTGATCCTAAATACATCAACGAGTTCCCCCCCCCCCAAATCCCCTTTTCTACTTCGATGATGACTAGCCCAACTGACCGGTCTTCATCTCGATATCAGAACCCTACGCTCCTCACCCACACTCTTTTTGACCCACCAACAAACATCCTTCAAACGATATCCCACAAGCCTATTCCTGAGTCATTTATCTTACCCAAGGGGATTTCGCTAAAAAAAAAAAAAAAAATCCACGCACACACACACACGGACGCTTGATGCTCATGTCCAGGGGTGGTGGTGGTGGTGGCGGGGGGTTATAGGGGGCGTGATGGCGAGGATGGGAGACTCCTATTAGGCCCGTCCGCGGAAGAAAATCGCTTGTGGCAATGAGAGGGATAGGGAGAAAAGAAGAAGATGAAGCAGCGTTGTAAGAGATCTCTTTTCTCCGCCAACCCCTTCACCCCTCCAGCCATCTCTCTTTGCCACTTTTCCTAACTCCCTTGAAAACGAAGAGGATTGAAGGGATATTGACGGTGGGGTTTATTTACATGCGTTTGGAAAGAAACCTCTTTCTGTTCGATCTGAAAGGGATGGGGGGGGGGGAGGATAAAAAGAAAAAAAAAGATTGAGACATTTCGGGTGTACCCCACCAACCGTTCAAGACAGCCCTTAGGCAGGGCACAAAAGTCAAATATCGTCGTATTTGCGTGTCCCTAAAAAACAGTTTCTGAGCACTGGATTTTGGCAGCGGGAGGAGGGTGTTAATATTAAGCTGAAAACTCGCCAGTTTTTTTTTTGTTTTTTTTTTATCTTAAAACTCCGAGCCTATTTTAGAAGTCGATGAGAGAGCCGAGCATCCCTGTCGACTTCGTCGCACGTGAGGGGTGGTGGAGAGAGGGTCAGGTTCAATGTAATCACAAGAGAAGACTGAACCTATCCTGAATAACAATACTCTTTCCTCGCTCTTGGAGAATTGTGATTAATTTACCCTCACTCCCTACTTTATCATGCAACGCTTGGCGTGAACGCTTGTTTTGGTTTTCCTTGCTTCACCAAATTATTTCCTTCTATTTATGAATATTCCCGTGAATATTATGAATCCTGAAACGTTCGTCAGGAATAATAATTTTAATTATAAATTATAATAATGAAAAGCATCCCCACCCCCACCCACCCATAATGATGCCTCCGCCGTCTTACTTCCGCACCTGTGAAACTCCGTCCAATTTTTTAGAGCTCGCTATTTTATTTCAATTAAAAACATTCCTCCTACTCTTTTTCCTGGTAAACGGAAGAGAGGGTGATTACAGCATTCTTGAATTTGAAAATTATATCAAACTTCAGCCAAAAATAACTGACTGCGCCTTGACTGACGACTTCTCCAACAAGCTTCATTAAAATCCTGGAGTGATGCTGGCATTCCTTCTTCCTTTCCAACTACATCCTAAACTGCATCATCAACAACCACGGCATCATTTTACTCAAAGATCGGATTTTTCATGAAGCGAACTATAATTGGGTCCCAAAAGAAACGGTGGTTGACCTACAACTATCGGGGCCAGGAGATGAATTCTCCAAGAGGCACTTTAGTCGCTGAATCCCTCGTATTCGCGAATTTTCTCCATTTTATGCAAGTAAACGATTTTTTTCGTATTTTAGCCTTGAATTTGTTGTGACTGGTGGTCAGCCAGTCGCGCCCAAGAGACACTGCGTGGAGGTACAGGCCTTATGAGCCGAGGATGTTAGCTTGCGCCATGGACCCAAACCGGGCACGGAAGGAGTCCCTGTCCGGTTTGCCCGAGCAGGGTAGGTGTCCCTACTCAGGCATGACTGGACCCAGTCCTCTACGCCCCAGCCAAGAGCGCGAGAAGAACCAGAAGTTGGCCATACGCTCGCCGGTCTCGGACAAGACCCGAAGATAGCGGCTCTGCCTCTCCCCTCAAGAGGCGTGACCCCCGGTAGCGAACGACCAAGGGGGCTACCCCGAGAGAGTTGGCCCCGCATGAGGACCAACTGAGTTTTCGACACCGCGAGAGCCAGTCTGATCGCCCCACAACAATCGTCCACGACCCACAACATCCGATCAATCTCCCGGCTTGTCTCCTCCCGGGAGCGCGCCGCGACGACGGCCGCAAGGTTATCCACGTACGCAACCCCCTCGAAACCCCCCCCTCCAGCAACCACAAAAGGGCAGCAAAGAGAAGGTTCCACAAAGCAGTCGAGAGAACCGATCCCTGCGGGCAACCCCTGGAGAGAGGCGCCCGTACCTCCACGCGGAGTCGCACCTCTCTTGACTCGAAGTACGAGGCGATCACCCGAAAGATGTCGTTTGGGAAACTAGCAGCACGCAGCGCCATCATTACCCGCGGCCACCAGACGGAGTCAAAGGCACCCTGCACATCAAGCAGGACCGCTACCTTATATTTCCTGTAAGGGGACTCGACGAGAGTCTGTACCTCATCCAAAGCCGCCTCCGCTCTGAAGTCGCGGTTCACAAGGCAGAATCCTCCCTGGGTTCGTCTCGCTGGAAGGTACGCCTGAGAAAATTTTTCAGCGTATCCTTCACAGTTCTCCCACCCTGCGACTTTTCCAGAAACGGGAGGATGCTTTGAGACCTGATCCTCCCCACGGCGACCCTGTAGGGAGTCCCCCAAGGGTTTGCCGCGAGGCCGTTCTCGACAAACGCCCTCCACGCTGCCCGTTTGATCCGCCGAATTGCCTTTTTAAGGTCCTTCTTCGCGAGAGCATTGCGCCGCCCCAGGGTCTCCCATCTTGGACCCCGAATTTGTTGAAGAGCCCGGCACAACCTACGAGCCCGAGAAGAGAGCTCTGCCCAGAGCTCTGACCACCACAAAACCGCCGCATTTCATGAGCGTGGGGTCCACGGAACAGTGTCGCCCGCGGAGCCCATTACGATGGCCTCCAAGGTCTCAACAACCTCGTTCATGAGCTTCATGTCTGACGCCCCTAAGGCAAGACACGCGATGTTAGCTTCGAAGAGGAGCCACTCCACTTGGGACCTAAACGCTCCCCATCGGGCACACTTGAAATCGAAGCCACCCGACACCGAGCCACCCCCACCTCTGCCACTGACATCAGTGACGATATCGAATGACACGAGGCGTAGCCAAGCGTAGCCCCCAGGGGTCCACGGAAGGTGGGCCCGCACTCGGAACGGTTAGCAAGTACGAGGCCCCGTGCAGACATGAGATCCCGCACCTGTGCACCCCTCCGGCTGCGCCTCCTCGAGCCCCACGCGAGGTCACACGCATTGTATTCCCCCCCCCCTCTCCTATGACCACTGGGATGCCTGTCAGGTACTCCAAGGCATTGCCCAGGGCGTCCAAGAATTCCGCTCCGTCCACCAGCGAGGGGGGCCAGTAGCAGGATATGAGTCCCAGCAGCTGGCCCCCCACCACCACTACCCCCGCCACAGCTGGTGGCACCACCCTCTCCCTAAACTCCCAGGAAATGGTGCGGGCATCTACTCCGAAGGACGACAGCCACCCTCGCGCCCAGTCGGGTTCCTGCAGAAGGAGAATGACTATGCCTTTCTCTCCCACCACCACCCTCAGCTCCTCATGCGCGAGGCGGCTGTGCCCCACATTCTGATGGCCAATCTTAATGGGCCATCAGTCGGTTGGGGTGACCCACCCGTGTCCATCACCTCCACCACCGTCTCTATTGTCACCTCCTCGTGATGAACAGCATCATCACCAGGACTTTCTCGTGCATGCTCGGTGCTCGTGACCTTCCTGCGCGCACCACCCGCAAATACGGGGTAGCCCTGCAATGGGCGAGGCTCTTTGGCATCTTCAAACTGGTCAGCTCTAGACTCTGCTACCTTGGATTGAGGGGAAAATTCTATAACTATAGCCTGGTGAGCTCCCACGCCCCAACTGAACCCTCTGAGGAGAAGGAGGAGGTGGGGGTGGAGGTGGAGGTGGAGGTGGAGATGGAGGTGGAGGAGGAGAGGAGGAGAAGGAGGAGAAAGACACGTTCTACGCTGCCGTCGAGTGCTGCCTCGATCAATGCCCACAAGCTGATATAAAGATCGTGCTCGAGGATTTCAACGCCCAGATTGGAAAAGAAGTGATCTCTCGCCCGACAATCGGCAAGCATATAGCTTTCACGAAGAATCCAACGGTAATGTCTAGAGGCTCATAGGCCCGGCTGCGTCTAGAGGGCTGGTAGTTGGAAGCCAGGTCAAGTTAGCGATCTTTTTACTAGCGATTTTTTTCCAGAGAAGAAAGCGATCCTCAACAGCGATCTTTTTTCCGTCAACGGAAAAAGATGAGGGTGAAGGGGAAGGAAGCGAAGAACAGATAGTGGTAAGGAGGTGGGGTGCATTGACACCATAAACACAAAATAAACGCACACGAACGACATGAATACGGGCAGAGGCACTCAGGGGGCCGGATCGCTATTCGCTAGCATGATAATATCGTTATAAAGTTTCGTGCCACAACCATTTTCTGTATGGAACATCTACAGACACCCCCGACGCAAAAAAACTAACGTCTGTGCCAAGAAGAACCCTTGAGGCTTCCATACACACTAAAAGACGACGAGGACGGCCCCGAGACTGCGCTGGGTGGAGGGAGTGGCCAGCGATGCGCGTACCATTGTCAGAATCCGTGACTGTAGAGCCGTAGTAGCAAACCGAGATGACTGTCAGAGGAGAGGCCTCCTCTGTAAACTGGCTAATGTACTAGAATACAAAGCAAAACAACAACAACAACTCCAAATGGTGTAATTTTGTTACTACTTTTCTCAAGTCTAGCAGCGATAGAGCGTGTTTCCTCAATTTCGGCTGTGAATTATCGCTTTTTCTCAACTTCGCGAACAATGGAGCGATTCGAACCCCTCCCACGATTAAATCAGTGTGCTCGCTGAATGGCGTTTTCACTTTTGAAGAGCCAAATTTTAGCCATTTTCACTCAGCGTTGCAACAATTCAACGATCAAGCTTTGTGCGCACTAGGAGCCATCAGCTTGCAAATTTCGCCAAACTGAAGTCCAGAAACTACGAATTTCGCGAGTGTTTAGTCCCCAAAATGCAATGTCGCGAATATTTAGCCAGGAAACTTTAAATTTCGTGGATATTTAGCTCCAAAAAGTTGCAATATTGATATTCTGTTTTGAGGTTTAATATATTAGTTGGTTAACAGTTCTAACCTTCTCAGTACACACCGATGAGTAGATTTTACCACGCTTGAGTTTTCATCATGGAGAATTTGTCACCGAATGAACAATTTTTAATTGTGTCTAGTTGGTTTACGTTTAACGAACAGCAAGGTTTCATGCATGAAATGGCCATTTTGTGTCAAATGATGCCTCCATTATCGAAGGAATATGCATAGGAGTCTAGCATGCGTCACCTAATAAACTACAGTTGGAGAGCTTAAACATTCGTAATGTTTCCCTTCGCCCTCTTCCATTAATGTTCTGCATAGGTCATTGTTTCTGCAAAAGGCTGTTTTGCAATTCCTTTGCTCACCGACAAAACACCCCCCCCCCCACAACTTTGCTACTCACAACCTCTCCACCCGCCCCCACTGTGCTCTCTCACAGAAGCAGATTGTGTTTCGTTATTAATATACGCTTTCCTCATTCAACCCCGCCCCACCCACCCACTCTCTTAACCTTTTCAATCTCATCACACACATTTCCACCGCCGCCGCCCCTTTTCCACCGTGATGCGTGATGATATATTGAGAACATTTGCCATACTGGAGGTGGGATGCACGCCCGGGTGGCACCGTGGAGAAATCTTCGGGAAAAGCGGAACGTTTGGAGCTGTAACACTCCCTCTGGTAACGGATATCGCATTTATATGCAAATTTATTGGATTAGGCAAATGCGTAAGACGAGATAATCAGATGCTTATTGTGCGTGTGTGTGTGTGTGCACACACACGCATGGGGGGGGGGGGCGCTGGGAGAGTCGAAACCAACACTTTGTGTCTCATGCGATAGGCGGTGGAAAGAACGGGGGTTTTTAAATCCGCGTGTCGAGGATTTCAAGTACGAACGATTAAACCTGTAAAGGGCAATAAATCAACCGTTTAACATTATTTTTTTGTTTTGATGCCTTGCATTAAACGGCAAAAATCGATTTTTTTCAAAAAGATTATTGCGGAAACCCCCTCTTTTCTTCCCATTCCCCTTTCCAAAACCCCTTCGCCTTTGCCAGTAAATTGAAAGTAGCCCGTGTATTTCTTCCATATCGATATACATTGGTAACAATAAAGAAGAAATATGGACAATTTCATTCGTAGTTTAGTCACGCCATTCTCGCTCATATCATCCACCTATATCTGAGGCCGCACCAACCCCTCTCTCCTTTTACGGACGTTAGAAATAGAAATTGGAAGAAGTCTGGGGGGGGGGTGCGAATGGATGTTTGGTGATGAAGAGGGGTGCCAAGGGGGGGGGGTCAGAGGGAGTCGGGCCGCTCACTTTAATTACAACCTCGTACTCCCCCAACCCCCTGATACTCCTTAAGTTTCAAAGTACGCCGCCTAATAATTCATAAAGGGAGAGAAAAAGGTTTTTCTTTTCAAATATGAATTCAATAGGAACGATAACCTTACTCCCATGCCCCCCCCCACTCGATGAACAACCGTAAATAAATTTTACAGGCTAACATAAATGGATTGAATGAAAGCATCATTAAACTTAAGGAAAACTTCGATACTTTTCAGACTTTCTTTTAATGCCCGCTTCCTCTGTATCAGAACAATAGAATGAATAATAAAAAAAAATGCCTTTTTTGTTTCCCATTTCCGCGAAATTACCTTTTTTTTCATTCCACTTTGATGTTTGAAGGCGTCAAAATTAATTTTTCTGCTGTGTGTGGGGGGGGCACCAACCTACTGAATAATTAAGGATTTATGCTGGGAGTCCTATCAGAGGGGAGGGGGTAAAGCCGACGGTATTTCTTCATAAATGGAGCGGATCCAAGGAAACAACAAAATATTACTGTAGCGGTGCGGTGGGTGGTGGAAGGGGAGAGGTTATAAAGTTGATCCCCCAGGGCTAAGTATAATAAAGCAAACGCCCATGGGCTGTGTGGTATTATAGAAGTGGGGAAGGTTGAGATGGTATTGTTAATTAAATCTTATCCCCCCCCCACACACAACGACTGCTCCATCAACCCCTCATCCATAACTCGTAAGTGATATCCTCCCTCAGGACATGACTGTATTAACACCCCTGAAACTGCCAGTAACAAACCGTATACAACCTTTTCAGTTTTTTTTTTGTGTGTGTGTTTTTTTTTTCTTTTTTCAGAGAAATAAAAAGCTCTCGACACTGTTTATCGATTGAATTAAAATGAATAAGCGGGCACCCGCATGAGGCTATAGGAGCGCGAAATTCGCGCTTCATGTCACGCCACAATGATAGAAGAAACGATGTGTTAAAAGGGTGGGTGTGGAGAGGGGGATATTTGTTTTTTCATTTCAAGTATCAAGCCTCAGTGTTGAGAGCTCGGTAGGGGGTGAAGAGAGAAGCTTCAACTTTGTATCCAACCGTTGACGTGTATATACGGGAGGGGCTTTGAAGAAAACAAAAAAAAAGGGAAACTTTAAGGCTTCGCTTGGCGGAAATTACACTGATTGTTTGGCCAATAAACAAGATTAAACCAGAACCAGAAAAAAAACGTAACAGTTTTCATCGGTTTGTAACGTTTTCCGAATGTCCAAAAACCCCCGAAATTGGCAAATTTGCTTGCATTGAGACGCTGAACATTTGTCAGTGCGCTGGCAAGGCCAGCTATAGCCAGAGTTTCACCGCCACAGAAAAAAGGCCCTGAAACTTCCCATTTTGCTTGAATTGAATACTATAAGACCATAAACAGAGCATTTTCGAAGATATTAAGACCCAAAAGTCGCATTGCCGTGGATATTCAGCCATAGAACTGCACTCTTCCACTAAAACCGCGAAATCGGCTTTGAAGACGTGCGAATTTGAGCCGAAAACGCCGGAAATTTCAATTTTGAACAGACAAATCCTTGAAATTGGTTTGCTAAAGTGACGACCCTAAACTGAGAAATGGCATTTGAAGAAGAGAAATCTGCCAAATTGGGGGTTTAAATTACCGAAATGCTCGACTCCTAGCGAACCATGCAACTACCGTCCAATTGCGTTGGTGCAGTGCGTCTCAACGGTTTTTTTTTTAGATCATCCTGAATAATCAGCTTGTCGATTACCTGGAAGTCTCAGGGTTGCTAACCGACGCGCAGTTTGGGTTCAGGCCTGGTCGCGGGACGATTGGTAGGGTCGCAAGGCTGATCTCTGAATGTCTTAAACTTCTGGAAGGGAAGAATCACTCGAGTGCGACTTTTTTTGATATGTCCAAGGCGTTTGACTCTGTGTGTCACCAGCTACTGAAGGACAAACTCAAATTCTACGGTTTGGACTCAACTTCATTGGATCTACTCGTTTACTACCTCGACCATCGGTTCCAGAGTGTCCTATTTAATGATAAGGTCTCAGACGCGTATCATGTCTTGTTCGGTGTGCCGCAGGGCTCAGTTTTGGGGCCGATACTTTTTATTATTTTTACTAATGACCTTCCGTTCTTCTTTCCTGGTTATGGACTAACTCCCGTTCTATACGCGGATGATATTTCCGTCCTGATGCCGAGCTGTGAATACAAGGAAAACTGTATCGCTCTGGTAGATAAATGGTGCCGGAACAACCGGCTTTGTATGAATACCCAAAAAACCCAGCACATTGATTTCTCTCTTACCAAACCGGCTTGCTCTCAATCGTCGGTGAAAATGCTCGGTTTGATGATCGATTCTTCACTGGGATGGAAACCTCTCATTGAATCGATGTCAAGAAAGTTGTCCAAAGCTTTGTTCAATCTTCGACGTATCAAATTTTCTGTGACCAACGACGCTCTTGTCCAGACATACTTTGCATTTTTCCACTGCCACATTGTTCATGGAACCCTGCTCTGGGGTGAATTCTGTGGACATTGGCAAGATTTTCGCCTTGCAGAAAAGAGCAGTTCGGATTCTGAGCGGACTGAGGCCTCGTGACTCTTGTAGGGATGCGTTTAAGGATCATGACATTACGACCGTCTACGCCGTCTTCGCTTTTCAGTGCCTGTGTCTTGCACATGTTGGTGGCGGCTTGCATTTCAGTGACGTCCACTCGAATGAGACCAGAGGGAATCAACTCCCAGTTCCAGGGTCCTTCCGACTGGCCAAAACCTCCAAAAGTATTTCCTCAGCATGGCAACTAAACTGTACAATACCCTGCCTTATGAAGTTAAACATCTCCCTCTCACGCAGTTCAAGAGAAAATTGAAAAATACTCTAGTCAACAAAGTCCTGTACAGTTAAAACGATTTTTTTCTATTTGTTTTAAAATACTATATTGACGTTGTAATGCCTAGCGGCGATAGCAATAAATTATTATTATTATTTTTTTTATTATTATTTTTTTTGGAAGAGGAAAAATGCATTACGCACTGAGCGTGGGATTCCCACGAGACTCTGGACGGAGGAGACCTCTCCGGGCTACCCACTAAAAAACCTCCTCCGTGAGGCATCGCGACATCTAAGGTCATTTGCCTCTGCAGCTCACTCGTCCCTAGCTAGCATATTATTACAGGTAATTATTTCTTAAGCACTAACTATTTATCACTATTGTCATCACAGTTCACAATTTTATCACAGTTCATAATTTTATCACAGCTCAAAATTTTATCTCAGCTTACAAATTTATCACAGTTTACAATTTTATCACATTTCTTGGTAAAAACTCGCGAATTTGAGGGATTTGAGCACTTTTTCTGTGTGGAGACTTCCAGGTGCTAATATTTCTGTAACACTTATTCGAGGAATGTGTTGTCTACGGCTTGCGTCTAGCGCCAGACATTCAGTTAAAATATGCTGCACAGTAAGCGGGGCCTGTCGGCACCTTGTACACAGCGGTCTTCGCTCTCCTGCTAGGTGATACCCATGGGTGATTCGGGTATGCCCCAGTCGTAGTCTTGCGAGGATCACCTCATCCTTCCTGCTCAGCTCTTTCACCTCTCCTTTCCTCACTACTTCTACTATTTTGTAGTGGTTTTTTAAAAAACTGGTTGACCCGTCCCACCGCTCTTGCCAGGCCCGTAGGATAAATCCCTGCAATCGCGTTTTTTCGTCCGCGAGTCGAATCGGGACTGGGTTCCATGGTCGATGTCTAGCGGCTAAGTGGATCATGGATGCAATTTCATCGCGGTCTGTTCTGTTCAGTACCACCGATCGATCCATCGGTGTTGAAAGAAAAGTCAGTTGGTTCTCCTTATTTTTGTACTCATTTATCTTCCCTAGTATCTGCATAACGAGGCAGTCATTGGTGGACTCAAAATTAATCTCCAAACTGACCAGTATTAGAGTATGACCGTTTTTACTATTTGTATCATGGTCTAATGCGCTTGAAACGGCGTAAAAGCTAGCAGTATACTCGGATGCATGGGGTGGGAGTGGAAGAAACCAAGATCCTCGCTCTCTGGTGTAACATATTCCACATACTCCGGCTGGAGATTTGTGCCCAGAAACGTACATATGAAGCGCTCGCGGGTACTTCGCCTCTGCAAGCCGATAAATACTACTTCCTTCGTTGCCAAACTTGAGGGGGTTCAAAAAAGTCGTATCCAAATTCACTGACGGTAACTCCCAGGAATAATACTGTCCAGGGGGTAGCGAGCATATCTTTGATAGTTTACTGCCCAGGTCATGTAGGAGCTCCCTTACCCTGATGAAGTACGGGCGAGTGCGTGTCGAAAGGCTCCTATAAACCTCATACATTTTCCCTTGAACAAAGTCATTCAGAAAGTGCCAAGGTTTTTCCTTAAGCGCCGCAGCAAATTGTAAAAACAGTTGTTGTCGGCGAATTTCCAGGGGCATCCTGGACGATAACACATACAGTGCATCTCCCGGACTGGTACGAAAGGCTCCTAAAGCTATTCTTATTCCCGCCTGGTAGGTCCTGTCAAGCTGGTTCAACCACGATTTCCTTGCTGTATACAATCGCTCCATAGTCCATTTTTGCTCGAATGGTCGAATCCAGGACTCTCAGCAGCAGGTCCGTGCGGGAGCTCCATCTGTGCTTCCCCGATATCCTGAGCAGGCTTAGGTCTCTTTGACATTTAGTATTTACGGTATTTATGTGTTCTTTCCACCGAAGGGCTTTATCAAAAGTTAGACCCAAGAACTTATGGCTATCAACGTATTCAATTTGTTCTCCATTTAGCATCAGAGCAGGCTGATCGTGGGGCTTCCTCAATCGGCAGAAGTGGACCGCTTTAGTCTTCTGCTGAGAGAAATGAAGGCCATTCCTCGCAGCCTCGAGCGCCAGATCGTCAATGGCTTCCTGCAAGAGGCCGATCTGGGACTGATCGACAAAGACAGCGATATCATCAGCGTAAAGAGTTTTGTTAACTGTAGTTGGAATCTTACAGGCTAGTTTGTTTATAGCAATCAAGAAGGTCGTCACACTTAGAACAGAGTCTTGAGGAACTCCGTTCTCTTGATATTTCACGCCAGAAAAAACACTTCCCACTCGAACCCTGAACTTCCTGTCATACAGGAAAGCCTTCACCATGTTTGGCAAATTACCTCGGAAACCCCAATCCCTCATTTGCTCCAACACTCCTTTATGCCACACACGATCAAACGCACTTTTGACATCAAAGAAGACAGCCGTAATATGACTTCTTTCCAGAAACGCATTTTGCACACACGTCTCCAAGAACAGAAGCTGATCTATCGCTGAGCGGCCTCTCCTGAAGCCCACTTGGTAAGGATCCAGAAGTCCCTTTACTTCCAAACACTGAACGAGCCTATGGTTGACCATTGATTCGAATACCTTGCCCAGACAGCTCGTGAGCGCAATGGGACGATAACTCTCTGCTAGATGCGGATCTTTTCCAGGCTTCCGAATTGGTATTATGACAGCGTTCCTCCAAGGTTCGGGGTACAGTCCTGAATGCCACAGTTGGTTGTATAAGGCAAGGAGCTGTTCCTTACCAGCCGGAGGGAGGTGAGTAACAAACTCGTAAGGAATCCCGTCCTGTCCAGGGGATCTTCGCAACTTTACATTTTTGAGAACCCTGTTTAACTCCTTAAGGGTGAACGGGACATTATAGCGCTCAAACTCATCCGTCTTGAAATCAATTTCGTCATCCTCCGCCAGTCGTTTCTCCTCCTGAAAGTCTTCAGAGTAGCTTGAATCGGCTGAAACTCGATGGTAATGATCAGCTAGGGAATCTACTACTACGTCCAGTCCTTCAAGAATAGTTCCGTCCTCTTTCTGCAAGATAACGGGGTAGGGAGATGGCATCGTACCTTTAAGAGAGCGTATCCTTTTCCAAACCTCTCGCGATGGCTCCTTTGGTGACATGGATTCCATGAATCGTTCCCAGGATTTCCTCTTGGCATCACACTTCAATCTGCGCTCTATCGCTCTCTGCTTTTTAAATTCTATGAGGTTTTGGATCGAAGGGTTCCTTCTAAAGGTATTGAAGAGCCTTTTCTTCCGTTTGTTTGCAGCTCGAATTTCCTCCGTCCACCAGGGCACCATTCGGTGCTTGGAAGCCATCGACGCCCTTGGTATCGATGCCTCAGCCGCCCGAATCATTGCCTTCATAAGGTTTGTCACATTTTCCTCCGGATCATCCCTCAAGTTACTGAAATCAATACAGGTCTGATATTTCTCCCAGTCAGCTTTTGCTAGGTTCCAACCTAGCACGAGAACGAGAACTGTGTCTTATAATTAAAGGGAAGTGATCCGACTGGTGCAGCTCTGGGCAAGCACTCCACTCGAGTGAGGGTGCGAGGGAAGGGCTGCAAATGGACAAGTCTATTGCATCAAACGAACCTGTGCTTGAAGTGAAGTGGGTTGGGTGCCCCGTATTTAGTAAAACTAGATTTAAGTCTTCTATGACATCATGCATCGCAATTCCTGCCGCTGTAGTCCGCCGTGAATCCCACGCCACGTTGTGCGTGTTTGCATCTCCCATTATTTAACATGGGGCCGGAAGTTGCTTGAACATATTCCTAAGATCGTCAATCCGCCACGAAGATTCTGGTAAGTAGAAAGAGCACACTGTCATTCGGACAGGGAAATCCATCTGCACAGCAACTGCTTGAAGTTCAGTTTTTATGGCCAGCCTCACTGGTTTCATGTTCTCATCAATATACACTGAGAGAAAAAAATGCCTTCATCGGGTCAATATTCGCCCGAGCATCGGGTCAAAATCATAATGCCCGATGATCAGGTTGAAATAGCCTTAAGGTTTTTCACCCGATTACAACAATCGGTTCATGTTCAACCGATCATCGTGCCAATTCATTAGCCTTTGGATGCACCCGATGAACACTCCTCGGTTTACTTTGGCCTGACCATCGGCCCGAGTTTTAACCCGATGAACATTCCTCGGTTTGATGTTGACTGACCATCGGTCCGAATTCTCACCCGACGCGCATTCCTCAGGTCACTTTGGCCTGACCATCGGTCCGACTTTTCACCTGATGGGAAATCTTTGGTTGGCTATGGCTTTACCATCGGTCTGAGTGTTCACCCGATGCCTATTCCTCCTCGGATCGTTTTGGCCTGACCATCGGACCAAGGTAATTTAGATGATGTTTTTTAGTTGAAACATTCTTATTTTTATTGTTAAAACTGGCCGACTAGTTTCGGGGTATGCATTCCATTATCCAGCCATCCACGTAGAAACAAATCTATGTCACGAGCTAAAATTCCCCCAAAAACTTGAGAAACGGCCGCGCAAAGAAACTTGTTTCTCAAACTCGGCCGTTTCTCAAGTCTCAAGGGTTCTAGGTAATGTTAGCTCGTGACAATTGTGACGGAGATCTGTTTCCACGTGGACGTCTTGATAATAGGGTGCATTCTCCGAAACTAGTCGGCAAGTGTTAACAATAAAAATAAGAATGTTTCAACTAAAAAAAATCATTTAAATTACCTAAAGTTAATGCCAACATTCAATGAACAAATGATAATTTATTATATCAATATTATTTATAATACATATAATATTATTATATCAATGAAAAAAATAAACATTTTAAATTAAACAACATCATTGGTCTGAGTCAGAGTTTTCACTCGATGCACAATCTTCGGTGGGCTTTGGCCTGACCGCCGATCTGAAAATGTCAAACATAATTTATTGAAATTATGAAAAATGATATCATGCGATAAACTACTAGTATCAGTAGAGTAGTACTCACAGATCACAGACCGAACACGTGATGAACGAGAAACGAAGAAGTGGTAAGAAATAGAGGGTCAGATGAAGCTTTCTGGATCCACATGTACACCAACACTCGCGACACTTCAATGCGTTAGGGAAAAAACCGTTACTCGAATCGTGAAGGTTGAGCCCCTCCACTGACCCCCATCGGTTCATAATGAACCTAGCTGCTTTTCTCTTAAGGGGAGATTCGAACGATCCAGAGCTTCCCCATAACCCTTCGAACGAATTAGAAGCGTCAGCGGTTTTTTTGTCGTTGTTTTTTTTTTTTTTTTTTTTTTTTTTTTTTTTTTTTTTTTTTTTTTTTTTTTCATTGGGTGGTGGAAAGTTAGTTCATCGGTTCGTACAACGAAATCGACCGAAGAACAACTGAATTGACCCGATGATATTGTAAATATTAATTCACATATTAAATTTAGTACTTCAATCTTCATATGAAAATTGCCAAGCTAAACGTTTAGGTACCTAATAATATTTATTTTCCTGAGCCATTACAACCCTTGCGCTCGTGCTGCTAAACTGTCTCCAAAAAATTAAACACCTCTTTACTCCAGGCCACTTATTTCACGTCAGCCCAATTTTTCCAGGCAAAAATCCTCGTCAATTAAGCAAAACTCCATCAGGCCGAATATAAGGCATTTATTTTTATTTGTTTGAACCCCCAGGTAATTTTTTTATTACCAGTCTAGGCATCGTGCTGATCTCAATCGAGTCTTCTTTATTTCACTCCATGATTTAACGTTTTCACATGATGTTCGGGCAAAAGCATCGGGCTATTTACCATCGGTTCTTAGCAAATAAAGTAAACAAACCCATCAGACAGTTTCAGCACGCAAAAAAAAGTGAGCCGAAGAGTTCGTTCCGTTTCCGCTATAAGAACGGTTCGAACAGACCTGAACATCGGGTCGCAGAAAATTGATCTATTCTTCGAGCGGTTTCGTCATCGCATCAGCCCAAATTCGGACGATATCTTAATTCCTCGGGTGGGTTTTGACCCGATGACGCTCTTCGGTTCACTTTCGAAACCATCGGGCCACAGGATTTTTCTCAGTGTAAAGGGCCACGCCTCCGTGCCTGCGGCCTCCAGGTCGAGTTACAGCCTCTTTGGAAAACAAAGCGTATCCCTGAAGTTTAAGTTGGTAGCTCTCCGAGAAATGCGTCTCCTGTACGGCTATCAACAGCGGTTTATATTTGTTTACCAGACATCTGAGCTCGTCACCATGCGCATGAATACCACGCGGATTCCACTGAATAAAGACGTTTCGTGATTCTCTTTCAAAGTGGGTCATTCTTATTTAGTAATGGGCATGTATTCACTGCAATGCGGACACGCATGAACGCGAATAGACGTCTCGATCGGAAGCGTGGAGTGGTTTTTAGTTCAAAGTTGATCAGTTTAGGGATAGGATCAACGGTATTCAACCTATCAAGAATACCGAATGCAATCACACCGTATGAAATAATAGCGAGAGTAAATTCAAAAGAAAATTTCATTGTGGATACACACATGTTAGTAAGAGACTTATTTCCTCCTCCCTTTCTTTCTCTGTTCTTTCCAGGAACCACGTGGTTTACCTTTTGGCCACCCTTTTCCGCGTTTGGTTCCTTGGCTCCCACTTATTTCCTTCCGGAGTGGATGTAGTACTTTCTTTCCTAAGTGGTGGAGATCTTTTCTTGATTTTTTTTGGCGGGGAGGAGCGGAAGTTATTTTTGGGGGCTTCGTACGGTTCAAACGTTGGCCCTTTCCTCTTCCTACTCCCTTCCTGTGAACCCTTCCAGTGCCCGCCTCTGACTCGCAGTCGGTGCTATCGGCACTTCTCTCATTCATTACTTTTTTAAAACGACTCGCCAATTATGGGTACCTACCGATTAAATCAGTGAGGCTCTCACGCCGCCTTGGGGTTAAATCAACGGGGTCATTTTCTAGTTCACGCAACGCTTTAGTCATGCTCAAAGTACCTTTCCCGGAAGGAGCATCATTCTTGTTCATCAAAACGCTCGGAGCTTGCACGCCGACCGACTCGGATGCTTGCTCTTCATTGCTACCAGTAAGTCCAATTTGGGTTCCCAGATTCTCGCCGTGTTCGCTTGGGGGGTCCTGACTCCCTCCCGAGTTCCAGTTAGTCCGTCCGGCTTTTTCATTTTGATGTTCAGCCATAATGGATTAATTGTGCATTTTTAACCTACTGCCAGGTCGGGGAGTACTCTCTACCCTGAGTCCAAGATTATCCGTATCCAGTCACAGTTGTCATCTAATCTATTGAGGGAATTGGTAAGAGGGAGGGAGGATGGATGTAGGAAGGGGAGGCCAAAGGCCTTGGGAATAGCTACTGGGCTGGGATGCGTCCCAGAGGCTAGGCTACAGGAACCCGGGTTTGCCAAGCCCGTATGACGCCGAGGCGCCACCCTGCGAGGTCCGGGATGCCTGTAGCTGACGAGACCCGACTCCCGGCTTTTCTGTAGGGGTGTGCTCCCTTAGACGGCTGCCTTACCAGGCTAACGGGTCCGCCTCCCCGCCCCTTTTAGTCGCCGCTTACGACACGCAGGAGATACGGTAGGTGTATTCTAGGCCCCCCTACAGGGCAAAATTATTATTATTATTATTATTATTATTATTATTATTATTATTATTATTACTATTATTATTATTATTATTATTATTAAAATGGAAAAATCCTGAAAGTTTTGTTTTCGAAGACGGTTCCGGCGCGAAATTGGCTTTTGAGGAAGCCAAAATCACGAAATTTGGCTTACTGGTTGAGCCAAACACTCCAAATTGTTATTTGAAAGAGCCCAACCCACGAAATCCGATAATTGAATGAGGCCGACTCCAAAATTAGATATTTTAAATGGCCAAATCGGAGATCTCTTGAAAGCACAAACCGTCATTCTGTAGAGCGCGAATGATCAGTTTGACCGTTTTAAGAGCGTAAATTAGCCAGTGTTTTAATATTCAAGGGGACGCATCGCCCGTTGTGAAGGTGTGAAGTCTCAGTCTGGCCATTTTTGACGCGGAAATAGCCGATTTTGTCACAGTTTCGGAACCGGAATCATCTGAACAGGCATTTTTTATTGCGAGAATCGTCAGTTTTTTACCGTTTTGAGGCAGTATAGAGTCAGTTTTTACGCTATTTTAAGGTATAAATGAGCCAGTTTGGCCATTTTCACTGCGAAAACTGCCCGTTTGGTAATTTCTAGGGGGGTAAATAGTGAGTGAATAGTTTTATACTTTCAGGGTACGAATCCCGTCATTTTAGTCAATTGCAGGATACGAACTCATTTCAGCCATTTTGAGCGCTAATAAACAGCAAAAATTGACAAAAATCACTCATCCACAGCAGAATTTAAGGAAGACGTCAATTAGCGGCTAAAATGATTGTTCTGAGTTCTGTCAACTTATTCTCTTGTGGGCTTGGTTTGTTTTTCATTATATGTATACTTTTTCTCATTTATAAATGTGCTTTAGCTAATAAATAAATAAATGTAGAAAAACGTTAATTCACAGTTAAAATCAAGAAAAACATTGATTTCCGGCCGGCTAAAATTGAGGAAAGTGTTAATTCACGGCTAAGATTGAGGAAAAGTGCCAATCGGCGGTTAAAACAGAGAAAAACAATCATTCGTAGCTAAAATTGAGAAAAATCACTAATCGTAAGAAAAAGCGCAACTTTACGGGTAAAGTTTAGACAATAATCACCAATTCACGATTAAAATTGACGAAAATCGCGGCTAAAATTGAGAAACACGCCAAAACCGCGGCTAAAATTGGTTAAAACGTTAATTCACTGTTGAAATCAAGAAAAAACACAGTGATTCCGGCCGGCTAAAATTGAGGAAAGTGTTGATTCGTGGCTAAGATTGAGAAAAAGTGCCAATCGTTGGCTAAACAATCATTCGTGGCTAAAATTGAGAAAAATCACTAATCGTAAGAGAAAACGCGACTTTACGGATAAATTGTGGACAATAATCACCAATTCACGGCTGAAATTGACAAAAAACCGCGGCTAAAATGGGGGAAACGCCAAAACCGCGGCTAAAATTGGTGAAAAAGTTAATTCACTGTCGAAATCAAGAAAAAACATATTGATTCGCGAACATTTTGATTCGCAACTAAAATTGAGCTAAAGTGTGGAAAAACTCTAATGGACGGCTAAAAATTGACAAAATCACTGATTCACGGAAAAAATTAAGGAAGACGCCAATTTGGGGCTAAAATGTAGAAAAAACCCTAATTCTTATTGGCTCGAATTGAGAAAAATCACTAGTAATAAAAAGCGCAACTTCACGGATAACGTGTAGGAAAAAAAAAAAAAAACAATTCACGGCTAAAATTGAGGAAATTGTAAAAAACCGCGGCTAAAATTGGGGAAAACGTTAATTGGGCTAAAAATTGCGGCTAAGGTTGAGGGAAAGTGCTAATTGGCGGCTAAAATGAAGAAAAACGTGGGTAAATTAAGAAAAAGCTCTAATTCGCGGATAACGTGTAGAATATCACTAATAAAGAGCTAAAATTGACAAAAATATCGCTAATTCGTAATTTGTAATATCGATAATTCGTGATTATAAAATTGGGAAAATGCGCAGCGCTGAATCGCTCACAGCTCGGACTCAGCTAATATTTTTATTTATTTTTTTTTAACGCCTTTTTATGGTTTTCTGTGGAAACTTCGTGACTAAACGTTTGCTACAAACTAAAATTTTTGGTTTCAAAGCGTTGGTTCCCGGCTAATATTGAGAAAAAGTGCTCATTTGCCGCTAAAATTGAGGAAATTCATTCGTTCTTAAAGGCAATCAGCATGGCAGTGTATTTGATACTCCATGGGCAAGTGCGTGGCAAAAAATTTGACAAAAGCGCTAATATTCGCTGTGAAAATAGTGGAAAAGTGCTAATTCGAAGGAAAGAAAAGACAAAAAAGACGAATTCACGGCTAAAAATTGAGAAAAAGCGCGCTACATCGGAGAAAACCTGGTATAATTCACAGCTGAAATGGAAAAAAGGTGTTTATTCGCGGCTAATTGGTTGACAAGAAGCGCTCATTCGCAGCTAACATGAAGAAATAAAACACATAATATTACACACACACACTCACGTAAAAAGTTGTAGGTACTTCGCGGCTGAAACTAGGAAATGATTTGCGGCTAAAATTGAGAAAAACCTATAATTCCCTGCTGAACTCGAGATAAAGCGGTCACTCGCAGCTAAAATTGAGAAAAACGCTAATTCACGGATCAAGGAGAGAAAATCCGAAAATTCGCGGCTAAAACTGAGTAATAATTCGTGGCTCTAGCTGAGAAAATCTCACTGTATTTCCTCGCTATGTGGCTAATTCTAAGCTCAGGAATGCTATTTTAACCACTTAATTTATTTTTTGGGTGAAATCGCCTGTTTGTAGTGAGAACATTAGTTTTCTATTAGCAGTTTTGGGGTAAAAACTTCAATGTAGTGGTAACAACTCCAATTTTGGGTTATAAAACATCAGTAATGGAGTTAAATTGTCAGTTTTGGTGTAAAATATCCAGTTTTGGGGTAAAATAATCACTTTTGGAGTAAATTACCACCAGTTAGAGGGTGAAATCGTGAGTTTTTGGGATGAAATCGTAACATTTTGAAAGTTGAAACCGTCATTTTGGTGCAACAGTTCTGTAGTGACATCTTTTTGGGGTAGCACATCAGCTTTGGAGTAAAATCGTCAGTTTTAGAATAAAATCTCCAATTTTCTGGTTAAAAATAGACAGTTTGATGGTAAAATAAACAGTTTTGGAGTAAAACATTCATTTTTAAGGAAAAACCGCCAAATGTTTTGGGGTAAAATCGCCAGTTTTGTCGTAGCGACAACGTCAGCTTTGGCGTGGAATCGTCTATTTTGGTGAAATGTATCCTCTTACATGGGAACAAATCGTCAGTTTTGTGTTAAAATCGACAGATTTGTCAGGAAAGAGTCGCCAGTTTTGGAGTAAAATATATAGTTTCAGGGAAAAATCGTCACAGAACGTCGTCAGTGTTCAACGTGTGTTTTGGGGGTAAAATCACCAGTTCTGTTGTTAAAACTTCACTTTTGGGGGGTGACAACCTTCCCAACATTGGCCGTAGCCAAAAGGGTGGCACGGGGTGGGCAGTTGCCCTCCTCTAGACTCGAAAGCGAAGACTTAGAGGGGCAGCTGCCCACCCCTATAGATATACCGTCGGAATGTACAAATCCTTCAGGGTCGCAACATTTTGTTACGTTCATGCTCACAAAAAAAAAATAAAAATCTCTCAATCTCTCAAAATTTCTCATGAAACCCCAATTTTGCGAATTTTTTAACCAATTTCGCGCATTTTGCCCTCAAAAAACATTTTAGCGCGTCCGGCTCACTTGAAACCAACTGCTGAAATTTTGCTTTCTCAAAAACGTCAATTCTCGGAATTGTTTCGCGAAAACCGTGAGTTTCGGTGGCTGGAAAATCAATTTTGTGGGGTTGCCTAGTTCGACAACTAATTTTTCTGCTTTTTCATACCAAATAGACCATTTCCGCGGGTTTAACTCATTGAAAACCCAATTTCTCGGATTAAACGCTTCTCCGAAATCTAAAATCGCCAGCTTAGTGATAAAATTAGCAGTTTTGTGCAAAACTCACAATATCAGTAACTATTAGAATCGCCATTTTAGTGCTACAATCGCCATTTTTGTGCTGAATCGCCAGTTTAACACGTATAAAAGTGAAAAATTCGCTAATTGGCGGCTTAAGTTGAGAAAACCCGCTATAAAACTGAGAAAACCTGCGCTAATTCCCGCCTGGAATGGAAATAAAACGCTCATTCGTGGCCTAAAAAGGAGAAAAAGCTTAAATCCGCGGCTAAAATTGGCAAGTTGGGCTTATTGACGGAAGTTGGAAATTTGGGCACGACCCTGTATTGGAGGGCTAAGACCTTCCTACAAAGTATCTATCTGGGGTAAACATTGTCAGTTTTTGGACAGAAAATCCTAAATAGAAGGCTACAACGATGGTTTCCCATCGGAAATGTTAGTTTTTAACGGATTTCGGTGAAAATTCAGATTCTGGGGAACAGGCGCCTATACCTGAGTAGACGAACTACCAGTTCTCTTGCTGGGGTCTCTGGTGCAACCCTGCCAATGGCTGGCTACGCCTCTGCCGTGTTCCGGGGCGAACACAATTTAGTTAATCATTTAACAATTTGAACTCAGGCGACCGGCCGGGATATAATTTCCTCGCAGTGAAGCGCAACTTTTTGAATTAAATCAGAATGAACTACCGAGAGAACACGAAATTATCGTCTCGTCATTAAAAATTGACTGGGAAAGCGAACGCAATTAAGGGGAGGAGGGGGCTAAATGATGTGCTTTGGAGGGAATCTCATTAATTAGGCTGACATCCCTTGAAAATGGGTGGGATGGGTGCGGGTGGAAGACGATTCTTGAAGGAAGAAAATGATCATCACCGAAAGGTGGTTTGGTATTCGACTTTTTAATCCAAGGGTAAACGGGGGTAGATTGGATGAGTGAGAGGGGAGACATCTCAACCCTTTCTCGCTCTTTTAGTAATCTTCATTTCTTAGTGCCTCTGAGCGAAAGAAGGAGAGGAACGTGCTATCATTTTCCCATTCATTACCCCACACACCACCCCGTCATCATTCTACATTCACCGATCCTAAAGATTTCCCGCACTCCTCTCCCTACGCTATCTTCCTTTAAAGGCAGTGTCTTAATATAAGTGATGTGGAGTCAAGCTAGAAACAAAATCTTGAGGGGATCGTAGGGAGGTTTGTATATAGAGAAGATGACTGTGACGGTGTGAGCGAGGGAGCAGGGAGTGACGAGTAAATAGGAAAAGGAAAAAGGAGAGTTTCTTATCTTCTTTCCATTAGAGTTTTATGAATGACGAAGACGTTTCCCTCGGAGTGGTTTTTCCAGTAACAGATGCTCCCAAGTGACCCCGGCTACACACACATTCCATTACTGAGCTAAAACAATCAAACGCCGTTCCCCAAAGTGCCTCCTGCTATAGGAAATATTTTTTTGTTTTAAAACGCGCGAGGAAATTACAATATTCTCCTCACTCCCTCTCCCCTCCCCCGTCAGGCCTTTCGACACTCTTTCGCGAAACCCACCGGCGTCGGGGAGTCATTTTTTTGTATTTGCATAATTTTCTGCGCTGAAAAGTCTTTCTTCCACATTTTCCCCATCCACAAAAAAAAAAGTACGACCTCTAAACCACATCCTTCCCCATTCGAAAGAAAAACAATATGGACTTTACTTAAATGTCTTGGAAAAACTGCCAACGTCGTGAGAGTCTTAAGTGAGCGAGTGAGTCAGGGATGGTGTGAAGGGAGGTGGTGGAGGGGGTATGTGTGCGTACGAGGGAGGGGCGGCTACTTTCATCGAGAAAATACACACCCCTTGAAATGTTTACCCGGGGGAATTTTCTTCCGAGTAAAGTCGGGCTTCCGTCTGTAGAGCTAAAGAACCCAAACGGTTGATGGGGAAGGGAGTTGAGTGCTGTTTGTAAGGTGGGTGGGGGGGGAGTGAGGAGGTGAGAGAGAAGACTCACCAAACCGTGCGTTTTCCCTTCATTCAATTACCGGCAAAAATGAGATTGTAAAGCCACCTCTAGGGGGAATGTTTTTCTCTTCGGGGTTTTTGCGCTACCCGATAAGACTTTAATGTTTCTTGGTTAGAAAAAAAAACAAACTACAAACTGGCTTGACGCTCCAAGTACTAGAAACTGTCAAAACCATCAAAACTTTCCCTTGAGATTAGTGAAACTTATCGGCTTCTAAACGATGCGGCCGCACATGAGAGAGGACGCGACGCAAACTATGGCACAGCGAACGACTTCCCCTTCACCCACCCACCCAACCACTTTTATGATATTGAAAACTTGGATGGCGCAAAGTGTTGTCTCGAAAGCCTCAAAGTAGTGGGAATGGTTGGCGGTGGCGGTGTGGTACAAGTATAGAAGAGACAAATACTAGTTTCTGCCAGTATGGCCATTAACGGAAACTCGAGGCCTATTTCCCCTCGCTTCACCATCATCGCCCAACGTAGAAAGTTGCAATATTGTTATTCATGTGCTTTTGCTAATTCCATGGGCTGAGAGGACGCAATGTGTTGCAGCGTGGGTGTGAGAAGGTGGTGGAGGGGGCTTCGCCAACTTGGAAAACGGCTCTGAAGACTGTGGGAAGGGGGGAAGGGCATTAATTTCTCACAGGGAAAACGACAAACCGAGTGCTGTGCGAACATAAGCTTCGCGGGAAGGGCTTGTTTCTCTTTTTAAAAGCGGCATAGCCAGAGCTTATTATGGATAGGGTGAGAAGGGATCTAAAGGCATTGAAAACAGGGAGTTTATGAACATTTTTGGTTATTGTGTTTCTCTCACTCACTCTCTCTCTCTTTCTCTCTCTCTCACAGCTAGCGGAAAGTCTCTAGTGGAAAGTGGCGCCCGATCGCACTGAAGGTTCGGAAGAAGGGAAGTTACTCAAGCCGCAGGTGTCTTGTTTATTGGATAAGTTTGCCCTCCCCCTCCCAGCACTCCCCCGCCACAACACTTTCTCACACCCCCAACCACAGTTTCTCCCTTGCCATTTTAACTGGCCTTCAAGCTCAGGTAATATCTTCTACGCGCTGTTTTCAAAAAGCTTCCCTTTTATGAATAACCGATTACATGCCTCTCCTCTTTATCCTACGCACGACGGGGGACTTAATCTAATGGGTTGTGGAGTGGCTGGGGTAATGGTGTGAGTGGGGGGGGGGGGTACTTACTATACTGATTTCGGTAAATTTATCGAACGACTCGTTTAATTTCCTTCATCCATCTAACCAATGAGATTTACCTCAACATTATAGCGGAGGAAGTTTTAAAACAGATTATTGTTAGTAAAACTTCCCAATGTTCCTTTATGAATTATTTCAGTAGTGTTAGGCTACAAATTATCGCTTTCATTTCTTCTTGTTTCTTTTATTTTTTACGAGACCGGACCGGGCTAGGGGGGAAAAATACTGAAAACTTCCCCCACTGGGTGAAGGGGTGAAGTTTTCCCTCCCACAGTAGAGGACGTGCTTTTACAATATTTTGAGCCTTGCGGTCAGTGCCGGTTTTAAATATTCACGTACACGTATTCGTCATAGACCGATGAATGTAGATTCTGACTGCGACAAAATTCTTACTCACATCCGACTTGTTCAATATTGTGTATTTTGAGGCGACAAACTCAATAGAATAATTTTTTTTTTTTAGGTAAGTCCTGGAAGGGACCCAAATTTGGACCCGGCAGCCTTTGCGCTTGCATACCTCGAGAACAGCTAAAGATTTCGGAACTTGGCTTGCGTCATTCGAAACACATATCCCTCAATTTACGGTAGGTCGCATCGTGCCCGAGGGGCGCGCAGGTCCGGGACTTCATGTCTACGTGGGGTCTTGTGCTTGCCAACCGGATTGAGTGTGGGTCCACCTTCCGCGGTCATTCCGGGGAGTCGTATATTGATCTTACGCTCTGGGGCGGTACGCCACTCCCCCAGTTATGCTCGTGGGAGCTGACTATGGACACCTCAGCGGATCACTGCCTCGTGTCATTTGACATCATTGGTGGGGGGGCAGGGGCCGGGGTGGTGGTCACTACACGTCAGGCCGGCCTGATTTCCGGCGCGCGCGTTGGGGCGCCTTTAAGGCGCAGTCTGAGCGGCTCCAATTCGAGGCCGACCTCGCGAGTCCTGCCCGGGGTTGTCGGACGTGGAGCTCGCTGACGAGGTAGTAGACACTTTGGAGGCCGTGGTGGTGGGCTCAGCGGACGATACTGTCTCGAGGACCTCCCGCTCGCACGATGCGGCGGTCCCATATGGTGGTCCACAGAGGTGGCGGACCTCTCTTCGCGGGCGCGTAGATTGCGCCGGGCACTCGAACAAACAAGGGGAATGGGCCGTGAAGCAGCGGGGCAACGGTATGACCTTGCCAAGAGGGAGCTGAAAAAGGCCATTCGACGGTCCAAACGGAAAGCGTGGAGGACGTTTGTCGAGGAGGGCCTCTCGGAAAACCCTTGGGGGATTCCCTATAGGGTCGCCGTGGAGAGGATTAGATCTCCGAACGTCCTTCCGTTTCTGGAAGCGTCACAGGGTGGGGGAACAGTAGAGGATACGCTGAGAAATTTGCTCAGGCGTATCTTCCCGCGGGATGAACCTGATGGGGACTTTGTCGGAGACCGCGAGTTTCGGGCGGAATCGGCAATAGTCCCACGTACTGCGGCGAGCGAGTCGTTTTCGGAGGAGGAGCTTCGAGGTGCTCTCGGGGGATGGCGTCGGGCAAGGCCCTGAGATTCTCAAGCATCTGCCCGACTCAGTTGTTGGGGCCTCTTGGACCTTTAAAACCGGTGTCTCCCGCGACCCGGCGTCTCCCGGTAGCTATAGGCCAACTAGCCTCCTGCCATGCGAGAGCAAGGTTTTGGATCGTCTCCTCTTTGGCCGCATGGAGCCCTTCATCATGGAGGCTCTCCATCCACGGCAGTTTGGGGCGGTGAAAGGGGGCTCGACCGAGGCGGCACTTGACGCGGCGCAGGCCCTTGTTGAGGCCCCCTATGGGAAGTTCAAGGTGGCGGTCCTGCTAGATGTGCAGGGAGCCTTCGACTCCGTGAGGTGGCCGAGGGTCATGATGGCACTGCGAGATGCTGGGGTCCAAAACGACATCTTCCGGACGATCGCCTCGTACTTCGACGCAAGGGAGGTGCGACTCCGCTATAGCAGTGTGGAGGTGTGGGCGTCTCTCACGAGAGGCTGCCCGCAAGGGGTCGGTTCTCTCGGCTGCTCTGCGGAACCTTCTCTTTGCTGCGCTTTTGTGGCTGCTGCAGAGGGAGGGTTTTGAGGGGGTAGCGTACGTGGTCGACCTTGCTGTTGTTGTCGCGGCGCGCTCCCGGGAGGAAGCAAGTCGAGAGATCGATCGGCTGTTGCGGGTCATGGACGAGTGGTGCGGAGCGGTCAGAATGACTCTCGCAGTGCCGAAGACCCAATTGGTCCTGATGCGGGGTCGGCTCTCTCGGGGCAGTCCCCTGGTGGTTCGCTACCAGGGGGCCCGCCTCGTGGGTGAGCGGCAGGGCCGCTACCTTGGGGTTGAGATCAACCCGGGGAGGATAGCGACCCCGCCACAGCTTGAAGTAGTTGCGGGGAAGCTAGAGAGGACTTTTGCCCTCCATAGGACAGTGGCGGGAAACGTCTGGGGTGCGGACTACCGCTGCCGGGCGCGTTACTTCAGGGTGGTATTCATACCCACCCTGCTGTACGGCTCAGCGTGGTGGTGATACCAACCAACGAGGGCTCAGAGACGAAAGTCCTCAGCTTGCAGCAGCAGGCGCTGGTGCGGGTAGCCATGGCGTAACGGACGGTTAGCTCAGACGCGCTCCAGGTACTGGCGGGGACTCCTCCTGCGGAATGGGGGGCCGCTTGGGGCATCCGCCACCTCGATGACCTAGTCGTCGAGGCTTAATAGCTCGCTTAATAGCTGTAAATAAGCGCTTTTTCACTATTTTTGACGCGAATATTAGCACTTTTTTCTTCCATTTTTTGCGACGTACTTGCCCATAGAATAGCACACTCACGCGCCTTCTCGATTTCAGCCTCAAATTAACGGCCTAAAGAAACTTGGGTTTAACGCATTTTCTCTATTTTAGCAGCGAAGTATGCCATTAAATACACTGCCGAGTGTGTTGCCTTAAGAATTGGTGTATTTTCCTTAATTTTAGCTGAAAATGAGCACTTTTTCCCAATATTAGCCGCAAACCAACGCTTGAAAACCAAACATTTCAGTTAGTATCAAACGTTTAGTTACGAATTTTCCTCGAAAAACCATGAATGGGCGCTAAAAAAAATAAATAAAAAATAGCTGAGCCTGTGAGCTATTCGTCGCAGCTCTTTCCCAATTTAATAGCTGTAAATTAGCGCTTTTTCACTATTTTTGACGCGAATATTAGCACTTTTTTCTTCCATTTTTTGCGACGTACTTGCCCATAGAATAGCACACTCGCGCGCCTTCTCGATTTTAGCCTCAAATTAATGGCCTAAAGAAACATGGGGTCAGCGCATTTTCTCCATTTAGCAGCGAAGTATGCCATCAAATACACTGCCGTGCGTGTTGCCTTAAGAATTGGTGTATTTTCCTTAATTTTAGCTGCAAATGAGCACTTTTTTCCAATATTAGCCACAATCCAACGCTTGAAAACCAAACATTTCAGTTAGTATCAAACGTTTAGTTACGAATTTTTCTCGAAAAACCATGAATGGGCGCTAAAAAATATTAATAAAAAATAACTGAGCCTGTGAGCTATTCGTCGCAGCTCTTTCCCAATTTAATAACCGTGAATTAGCGATTTATGCCAAATTTAGCTTTTATTAGCGTTTTTCTACGCTTTATCCACGAATTAGCGCTTTTTCTTAATGTATTCACTAATTAGCGATAGCGCATTCCCCTAATTTAGCTGCCGATTAGCACTTTGCCTCAATATTAGCCGCGAATCAACATTTTCCCCAATTTTAGCTGGGACTAAATTTTTGTCTTGATTTTAAATGTGAATTAACGTTTTATTAGACATTTTAGCCGCAGTTTTTGGTGTTTTCTCATTTTTAGCGGTGAATTGGTGATTTTGGTCTACACTTTATCCGTAAATTTGCGCTTTTTCTTAGTGATTTTTCTCAATTTTAGCCAGGAATTATTGTTATTTTCAAATTTGAGGCACGAATTAACGTTTTCCCACACTTTGTCCGCGAGTTAGCGCTTTTCCCTAATGAATCCACTAATTTGCGATTTTTCTAAATGAATTAGCGTTTTTCTCCAATTTAGACGCCGATTAGCACTTGGCCTCAATCTTAGCCGCGAATCAACATTTTCCCCAATGTTGATTTTAGCCGCGATTTAACTTTTTTCACATTTCAGCCGCGACTTGGCCGTGAAGTGATTTTTTTAATTTTTATCCGTGAATTAGCGCTTTTTCTTGGAGATTTTTTTGGTGGCCAGTCGTTGCCTGCACTCACTTTTGCAAAATCAACCACTCGCCCACCTTGGAGCTTTACACCTCGGCTTAACGGACTATTCACGCACTATAAATGGTAAAACTGACTTAATGCGCCCTAAAAATAGCTAATACTGACAATTGGCGCCTTACAAATGATTGAACTGAGTTCCTGCAATTGACTTTAAGGGCGGATTCGTGCCCTGAAAGTATCAAACTGACTATTCAAGTCCTAGAAATGACTACAAAACTGGCAGTTTTATAGTTTTAAGAATATGTACCACAGCACTTTTTCTCAATTTCAGCAGCAAATTATCGCTTTTACTCATTTTTAGCCGTGAATTTGCGCTATTTATATATTTTCAGCCGCGAATTTTCCAGTTTATTTCACTTTTAGCCTTCATTTAGCTCTTTTTTTTCAAGGGTAGCCAATCTTGCTCCAAAAGTGCAGCACATTAGCGTAGAAATATTCGTGAAATTTGTTGTTTCTGATCTTTATTTTCGCAAAGTCACGTGTTTCTTGTTTTGTTTTTTTTTTTTTGAAATTTGAAGTTTTGGGGCTTTTTTTTAGTGTTTTTAGTGGCCACGGCAGCGCTCAAAGTCCGACGTTTACCCCGTAAATGGAAAGTCTACATTTAGCCTCTGGCTTCTAAGTCATTTAGTATAAAATGTTCAATAATCTCCAGAACTGGCCTCTCCCCACCCTATGACTAAAAAAAATGGAGTAGATTCTCTTATTTCATATTAATAAAGTGAACAACTTTATACCCTGAGAGCGAGCAAAATTCAACGTCAAGAATTATGAAAGTGAAGGTCCAACCGAGGTAACGAAGTTACTTCTTTCTAGGCAGTACTTTTAAAGTTATTAACCCCACTCCCCTCACCCCCAATAGTAACCCTTTCACAGAGTCATGCTTAAACCATAACCAGATCTCTTCTTTTTCCACCCCCTTTACCACACACAGTCCCGTATATCGTACGTTGTTAACTCCCTTGGTGCCACAAACTAGAAAGAGACAAGTCTTATGAAGTTTTCTAAATTAAAATTAAATTGAATAAGTCAGTTTTTTTTTCCTCTTCTTTTAATGTTCATAACAAACTTTTACGCCATCCACCCCCCCCCCTTCACAACCATGGCTTCTTTTACAGGATTGAGCTTTGCCGTTTCAATTCCAGAAGGTCGGAGCCTGAAAGTTTTGAGACAACTCTGCTGGTAGAGAACGATGTTCTTCACTTCCACACCTCTGCAATGCCACAACATCCGTCAACTAACCATCCCCCACCCGTTTTTTTTTGTATTAAAAGAAAATAAATAAACCAAAAGTGTGTAGATATAAATTAAATTATGAACTCTATTAATGAACAACATTACAGAACTCATATATGGAATTAAAATGTCTGCTTCTGAATTGCAAGCTTTTTGATTTTTTCTATCTTTCAGCAGCAGGGCATAACGCGTCACAAGGTGATGAGACACGCTGAATGACCAATGAATGTGAAAGTTTCCACAGTAACATACACAGGAATTTATTTGTCGTTAGAAGTAAACACTTGCATCATGCCACTATGGTGGTGGGCGACCTGTTGAAATATTTGGGGAATAAAAAGTAAGTGCACAAGTGTACCTTTCGGCACATGCACCTTTCAACCCAATTTTTTGCCAATTTGGCACTTGAAGGCCTCAATTTCAATTTGCATATGCTTTACTCACCCAAAAAGTCAATTTTACTGAATAGTATCAATAAAAATAGAATTGCACTGGGTGGGCTCTTTCATAAATCCAATTTTGCGGGGTTGACTCTTCCGATAATCTCTTGGTCATTAATGAGCGCCTTTTCTAATTTCAACTGTGAATTAGCGATTTTTCTATATTTTAACCGTGAATTTGCATTATGTCTCAAATCATTTTAGCCACAAATTAGTGTTTTTCTTAATTATATTCCAGGAATTAGCTATTTTCACCCATTTTTGCCGTGGAGAAGCGTTATATCCGGATAGTTAGTCATATTTCTCAATATGTCCCGATTCAGCGCTCTTTTACAATTTTAAATGAGAATTAGTGTGTTTTCTGGCTTTTACTTGAACTAGCGGTTTCCCTCAATTCTAGCCACGGGCTTGGGCAAAAAACAGCATTTTAGCCGTAAAACATGACCTCTATACTCAGCGATTCGCTCAATTTTTTTCTGTGAAACTTGCGGACTAAAATTAAGAAAAAAATCGCTGATTCGCGGTAGATGGAGGCCATTCCACGAATAAATTGTGGAAATCAACGCAAAAGTGTTGTATTTGGACAAACCCCGGAGTTAAAGTTGAGAAAATACGCTATAATTTGACAAATAAAAGACGCTTTCGGATTAAAATTGAACAAAAATGGCGAATTCACAACTGAAACGGCGTAAAGTCACCCATTCGCGTATGAAAAAGGGAATAGGATGCTGAATGGCCGCAAAATTAGCACAAAATACTATTTCACAGCTGAAATTGGGAAAAATCGCTAATTTGCAATTTGCAGATATAAAGTTATAGAAAAACGTTAATTCGCGAAAACAAAATTGAAGAAAATCACTAATTCGCGGCAAAATTGAAAAAATCACCTATTAGCGCAGCTAAAATTAAGAAAAACCTTAATTTTCAGTTCAAATTGGGGAAAAGTGCTAATTCTCAGTTAAAAATGGAAAAATTGCTAATTTTCAGCTTAAATTGAGTCAAACGCCAATTCTTGGTAAAAATTGACAAAACCCGGTAGGTAATGCACGGGTTGGAGACGAAATTTTTGGTTTGAAAAAAAAAAAAGTACATATATAATTCAAATTCGCACCTTCTGAAGGCATTTTTGTGGCTAAAATTCAGAAAAATGGCTAATTCACGGCTAGAACAGAAGCAATAATCTATACCTATAAAAGTTGTATAAAATTGCTAATGCGGTGGTAAAACCGCTACTTGCAGGTAATATTTATCAAATAAAATAATCAGCCTTGTCAAAACTAAGAGGAAGGTTAATTTTAAGCCTAAAAATTGGGAAAATTGCTAATTCGCGGCTAAAAATGGAGAAAATCGCCAATTTACAGCTAAAATTGCGCCAGACGCCAATTTGTGACTGAAATTGAGAAAACTCGCTAATTCACAGGTTTGAAACGCTAATTCGCGGTTGAAATTGAGAAAAATTCTTATTTGCACCAAAACCGGAATATACGCCAATTTGCGGATTCTGAAGGCATGTTTTCAGGCTGAAATTGAAAAAAAAGCGCTAATTTATGGCAATAGGCGAAGAAACCGCTAATTCGCGAGTAAACTGAGAAAAATCGCTCATGCATCGCTTGAGCCATGACCAAAAAATTCTAATTCGTGAAAAGTTCCCCCTATTTTGCGGCTAATATTGAGGAAAACACTTAAGAAAAACGTTAATTTCCAGCTGAAACTGAGAAAAGTGCTAATCCCCTGATAAAAAATCGGTAAAATGCTGCTAAAATTGAGGAAAACGCCAAAACTCGTGGATAATTAAGAAACATCGCTCACGGGATGAAAACTATACTTTGCTGCTAAAGTTGAGAAAATGCGCAAATTCATGGCTATGGGAGGGGGTGGGTCAAAGCCGCTAATCTGCGGCTGAAATTAAGAAGAACGGTGTACACTCGGCCAAAATTGAGAAAAGCGCTAATTTGCGGGTAGAGTCCAAAAATCGCCCTTAACTGAGAGATTGAGGCTGTGATGAGGCCAGCAAGATGTCCAGATTCAAGAGTGAGCTGGCTGGGTTACCCCCCTCCTCTCACCCTTACGTGATTTCAATCTGATCCCCCCTCCCCCAGGACAAATTCCTACCTACGCTACAGCCCAACAGTAGTTACCACTCAGTACCTCTTGTCCATTCTGCAGGGTACGCCCTCGGGTACAAGTACTAGTCTTTTTAACAAATGTAGACGCCCCAGCCCCATAGGGATTTCCGCTCCCGGGCCCCGGTAGGTGTAGTTCCGCCACTGGATGCGGATCATAAAAACAAATTTTTCGGGGCTCGATTACCCCTAAAAAACGACAAATTTTTTCAGGTTTCAAGATTTTCACCCAGTCAGAATGCAATTTTGTCCGGTGTGGCTTTTATTCAATTAATCGAAATTTCGCTGATTTTGCTACTTCTAACCCAAACTTTCGTGGATTTTATATTAAGATTTGCGGCTAACTGAGTTTCCGTTCAGTTTTAGTTTGGTTGAGCGGTGGTTGGGGGGGGAGGGGATGGATGGGCAGCTCAAGCCTCCCGATTTTACATCTTCCAAAGGCATTTTGCAGTCACATCCGCTTGGGTTGCACTTTTATTTCATCTCCGGCTGGCTCTCAATGGACTTACGATGAGTACGCGAAGGAGTGTTGTCAGTTCTGTTGATGGATGGGGGAGGGGGAGGGGGGTGATAGAAACGGGAAAAGAACAGATTTTCTCCAATTTCCTATTCTCCAAAAGGATTGAATGTAGAAGGTCGTGGAAGTATGGTGGGGTAAGGCTTTGTGAGGGAAGGGGAAGCTTTTTTTTTCCTATTGTCCGTTTTAACTTGTCTGTAAATTGTTTTCCTGAACAGAGAGGAGTCGAACGATGAGCAAGCAACGGTGCCGTGGGGGGGGGGTGCACTGGATAAATAAAGCGTTGGTCAGATAGTGAGGGGTGGGGTGGGGGAGAAAAATCGCTACTCAATTTCCGATTCGTTCTGGCAGCTGGCAAGGCTTAGGGGAGCGGGGGGAAAAAAAAAAAATGATCAAGGCCCTTTGTTCATTCACATTTTTTCTGAAACAATATTATATAGAAAATATCATTTTTTCTTTTGTGGACCCAGTCAGAATTTCGACCTTTCTTTTCTATTTTTTCCCCGCTAATTCAAGTCCGGGCGAGAGTACAGAGACGTGTGTAGTTCTTTAATAGAAATACCTACGACTTTTATACCATGAAAAGACAAAAGAAGCAATAAAGGCCCTGAGAAACAAGTACCTCACTGCAAAGTGATCGGTTTAAAACCATTTTTAATTCTCCCGTTTTAGATAATTCCTCGGTCCCCTTCCTATCCCCCTCGCCTAAAACGCGGCATCCAATCCTTGATTTGTGCAAAATCGCTGCCCCAATCCGATGTTTGAGGAATCGAGAAAAAAATGGCTTCATGTTGCATTTGTCTCCTAAAAATTATCGTTCGCACCTTCCACAACATGATTCGGGGTCACCAGCCAGATATGCAAACTTTGGGCTCTGGAAGAGCCAAATATAACCACCGGAGTTGTTTTGGGCTAGTTTTTATGGAGCCAAACGTGGAATTGGTTCTCGAATTTGCCAAAACAGCGAAATTGGGTTCCTCTATAGCGCCGAATCCGCGAAATTGCTTCTATGAAGGCCACGAACGAGTGAAGTTGCTATCTTGAATCCCGTGAAATGTGACTTTTTAATGAGTCAACCCCGCAACTTTGGATTTTTGAGGGAATCAATCCTTCAAAATTGATTTTTCAAAGGGCTAAATCTTTGAAATTTGACCTTAAAGGGGTGAAAACTGTCAATTCTAGCCATTTAACCAAGACAATTCCAGTCAAGACCATGAAGAAGAGGAATGTAACGCTGGAATCAACTGTTTCGTCCTCCTTGGTTGGTCTTTTTTGGTGATTTAAACCCGAGAAATTTGGTTCTTTCAGATCCAAATTCACTAAATTTGTGCTTCGTAATGCCAGCCCCCTCGAAAATTAAATTATAATGTGCTCAACGGGCATTTTGGTTCAGGGTGGAAAGTACATTACACAGTCACTGGCGGACCTACACCTATCTGGGCCCGGGCCGCGATAACTCTATGAGGCTCCTTAGTATCTGCTCTGTATTAGTGCTTTTTCTCACTTTTAGCCACAAATAAGTTGCATTCAGAAGCCGAGAATCGGCGTATTTTCAATTTTCAACATTTATTGGGATTTTTGTCCATTTTATCCGCGAATTAGCGATTTTTCTCAATTTTCAGCAGGGAATTAGCACTTTTCTGAATTTGAACGTAAAATTATCCATCATTTAAGTCATTATTCCATGAATTAGCGATTATTATCCATTTTTGCTACGAATTGGCGTTTTGCTCAATTTTTAGCCACGAATTAGCCCATCGTCTCAATTTCAGTTGAGATTTAGAGTTTTCCTTAATTTCAGCCGCGCTAATTATAGTCCAGTCAACGAATGATTCTAGAAGGAATGAGCGAAAGCAGAAAGTCTGACTCCGGAACCATGTTTGAACTAGTTAGGAGGTTAACATACTAAAAGTCCCCACCCCTAGGAGGTGAGCCCGAGTGGGGGGAGCACAAAGAAGGTACCATTTTTCGGATTTTCACTGATATCTCGAAAACAGAGCATCGTAGGCAAAACGTTTGTGATAATCAATTAAAGCTGACATAAATATCAAAACCTTTTGTCATATGCATGTTTCACTAATTCCTAACCGTTCTCGAAATACATGCCCCGCAAAATTATAAATGTCCGAAAAAAAAATTTTTATTCCACGTTTTCCGTTGAACATTCTTTTATATTTATATCGTCTAAACCGTTTATCCTAGGGGAAAGCCCTCAGGAAGGAAGTTTTAGAGGATTTAATTATCTTACATAAACATACATGCATAAACAAATATATATTGAACAGGTCAAAAGTTACACAAGTTTTAAAAATGTTGGCCAATTTCAACTTTTTTGGTTGAACTGATGTGAAACTTCAATATGCATTTTCTCAATAGGCAAGTTGAGGGACAGGTATGGAAAGGAAAACACCTGTAGTGTGAATACACACTGCTTTACCAGCTCAGGAATATGGGAAACAGGTGCTTTTTAAGCTGGTACAGTGCAAACAAGGTGGATACCTCCCTCAACAACCATCGTCTCCAATGCTTCCTAAAGTCTGCGTCGATCATAAAACCTGGCATTTCATCCCTTCTACTAACCGAAGGAGTCACCCAGGAGCACAGTTTCCGGGTTTCCGGTCTCAAATTTCGTTTGGAAATGCATTGAGCCCTAAAACTGGGGATGGGATCAGAACATCAACAACCACCTTGTTCCCAACTAAACAACCAGCTCCACTGCACCGGTATACTACACCCTCAATCTTATATTATTTCGTCGGTGTATTACCGACCGCAGCAGTGGAAAATTTGGATGCAGGAAGGCATCGATGCCATGCTTCAACATCTGCGAAGCTGCTACGGGAGATGCGTCAATAGGAGCCACTTACTTGACGATCAGGAAAAGGGCGATGATGATGATGACACGGATACAGTTTTAGTCCCATCGCCTCAAGAGACCAGTGACCTAGACGAACAACGGGTTTAAATCTTCCTCCCCTCATAAGTGGAGTGGTTTATTATTTGAGTTTAATCTGATATGTTCAGACTTTTCATATACCTACTAAATTTACGTTCAGCGTGAGCAGAACATGAAAATACGTATATGATACGGTGAAAGACCGACGGCTGGTAAATCTTAGCATTTACTAGTGAATCCTAGCGTTCACCAGCTAGCGTTCGTTAAAGTTCAAATGATTCATGAAATTCGGACTTAGGCCCTGGCCGAACACATGGGCTTGCAGTTCTGTTATCCAAGCTGAACTTAGGGGCTTAAACTCCAATCATAATTTTTGGTATTTTGTACACAAAATCGTTTAAACCCAACGCAACGCTTAAACAGACATTGTCGAGACCTAAGCCTCCTTATACCACTAGAAATACAAGAAGGTTAAGGTTGAAATACAAGAATGTTAAAATTCCGAAATTCCTGGAATATACTAAGATCATCGGATTTTTACTAGACAGTTTTGGTACCCCGTGCGGCGTTGGTCCACTGTTCGACTACGCAAGCCCTCCCACGTCATTGAAATCCCCCCTCCACCAATCAACTTTCCCACGGCTCATCATCCCTTGAAATGAACTGATAAAAAGCAGAGAAGTACATTGCGTGTATGAGAGGGGGGAGGCAGTACATGAAACTACTCTGTACATGTGGATTGTCTACAGTTGAAGGCTTCAGGAGAGAAATGTGTATAGAAAGTAATGGATTAGAAACAGTTCAACCAAAAAAGTTGAAATTGGCCAACATTTTTAAAACTCTTATAACTTTTGACCTGTTCAATATAAATTTGTTTATGTATTCACAATTTCCAAAGATAATTAAATCCTCTAAAACTTCCTTCCTGAGGGCTTTCCCCTAGGATAAACGGTTTAGACGATATAAAAGAATGTTCAACGGAAAACGTGGAATAAAAATATTTTTTTCGGACATTTTTAATTTTGCGGGGCATGTATTTCGAGAACGGTTAGGAATTAGTGAAACATGCGTATGACAAAAGGTTTTGATATTTATGTCAGCTTTAATTGATTATCACAAACGTTTTGCCTACGATGCTCTGTTTTCGAGATATCAGTGAAAATCCGAAAAATGGTACCTTCTTTGTGCTCCCCCCACTCGGGCTCACCTCCTACGGGTGGGGACTTTTAGTATGTTTACCTCCTAACTAGTCCAAACATGGTTCCGGAGTCAAACTTTCTGCTTTCACTCATTCCCTCTAGACCACCTTTTTGAACATTCATTTACTGGACTATTAGTGATTTTTCCAATTTTAGCCGATAGTAAGGCATCTGTTTTACATTTTAGCCCCACATTGGCCATTTCATTTCAATTTAGTTATGGATTAGCACTTTTTCTTAAGCCTTTCACACGATGCAATGTTTGAAGCTATATTGCATGCCGGTTTTTCAAAAACATCCAGTCACTACTAAGGGACTTGTTTATGTTTTTTAGAAAACCAGCAGGCAATATATCTTAAATCATTGTGAAGTGGTTTGGTTATCACTTCTAAATAAGGCGCTTGAGACAAAAAGTATTTATTTTTGACAGAACCCAAAAACTCAAAAGTAGAAATTCTAAAATCGGAACGGTACTAAATTCATATGTTCCTTATAAAACAATGTGGTCGAAAATTTTCACCACATCACCCCCTTGGAGGAGGAGAGCGTAGCTCGCCCAGATCGAAGCGAACCTTCTTGTTTATGTCTGAAGTTGTCGGGTGGGTGAGGGTGGTAGAGTCTACGTCTTCGTGAAGAAAATACGCCGGTTTGACACGGTCGATTGAGACTGTTACGTGTTTATCAGAACTGGTCTTGATCGTGATGGTCTTGTAGACTTTGTCGCGTTTAATGACGGGATAGGGTCCTGAGTAACGATTTTGGAAGGGATGACGAGTGCTGTCATCACGTAACATGACGTGTGTACAAGAGTCGAGATTTTTGAAGACGAAACTACCAGGTGTCGAATGTCGAGAAGTCGGTATTGGTCGGATCTGACTGATGATTTTAGCGAGGTGTTCGATTAACTCAGGAGTAGAATTTGTTTCGGGTTGAGGTGACAAGAATTCTCCTGGAAGTCGAAGACTTTCTCCAAAAACGAGGGTTGCCGAGGTGGTTTGAAGATCTTCCAAGGCGGATCGTATTCCAAGGAGAACGAGGGGAAGTTTTTCGGTCCAATTTCTGTCAGCGTGGCAAGTGATGGCGGTTTTTAGCTGACGATGCAAGCGTTCGACCAAGCCGTTGGATGCCGGGTGATAACTCGTTGTGTGACACACATCGATTCCGAAACGTTTCGAAAGTGTGCAGAAAACTGAAGACATGAACTGCATACCGCGATCAGTAGTGATCTTTTCTGGAACGCCGTAACGGAAATCCACGTGGATAGAAAAGCGAGAGCAACGGTGTTAGCTGTGATGTCAGGAAGAGGAGTTACTTCTGGCCATCGAGTGACACGATCGATGCAGGTGAGACAGTACCTGAAACCATTCGAAAGTGGAAGTGGGCCGATCAAATCGATGTGGACGTGAGAGAAACGAGATGTAGGAGTGTCGAAATGTCCTAGCGGTGAGTGGACGTGTCGCGAAACTTTGGACCGTTGACAAGCAAGACAAGCACGTGTCCATGCCGGAATATCCTTCTTCATTGACGGCCAAACGAATCTTTCGGTGATCAGTCTTGTAGTCGCACGAGCATCGGGGTGGCTGAGGTTGTGTAACTTAAGAAAAACTGAGCGTCGTAAAGGATGAGGAATAAAAGGGCGAGGACGACCTGTTGAGGTGTCACAAATTATCTCAATTCGCGTGCCAGGAACGATGAGTTTTTCGAGAGTAAGAGAAGACGTTTTTGATTCCCAAGACTGAAGCTCGGGGTCTAATTGTTGCGATTGAGACAACGATTCGAAATCGAGAGCCGTTGAAACTGATTGTACTCGAGATAGGGCGTCCGCGACGACGTTGTCAGATCCTCCTACGTGTTGGATGTCGGTTGTGAACTGTGAAATGTATGTGAGCTGATTACGTTGGACAGGGGGCAATTTGTCATGTTTTTGTGTGAAGATATGTGCGAGGGGTTTGTGGTCAGTGTAAGTTGTAAATACTTGGCCTTCCAGAAAATGCCGAAAATGATGAATTGCTTCATAAATCGCTAGAAGTTCTCTGTAGTAGACGGGCCACGCAGCTTGACGAGCAGAGATCTTTTTTGAGAAAAAAGCGAGTGGTTGCCAAGCGTCATTGGTCTTCTGCTGGATGACAGCTCCGATGGCGTGATTAGAAACGTCTGTGAATAACGCCACTTCTGCTCCGGTTACAGGGAATGTGAGGGAAACTGCCGAAGAGAATTTATTTTTGCAGTCGTTGAAAGCTTGTTCGAGAGTCGGAGTCCACGTGATAGGGGTCGAGCCTTTGACGTCGGGGCCAAGAAGGGCGTGAAGAGGAGCTTGAACTTCTGCTGCCATGGGGATATGTCGTCTGTAAAAATTCAACATGCCGAGAAAACGACGGAGACCTTTTGCATCAGATGGTTGAGGATAGAATTGAATGGCGGCGACACGATCAGGCGGTGGGGCTATACCTTCGGCGGAAACACGATGCCCGAGAAAAATTACTTCGCTCGCAGCAAAAACGCTTTTCGAAGTGTTAATGACGACGCCGTAGTGCGACAGGCGTTTGAAAAGAGTTTCGAGATGAGCGATGTGTTCTGCTCGTGATTTTGAAAATATGAGGATGTCGTCGATGTAGACATAACAGAAATCTAGGCCTCGAGTTACTTCATCCATGAAGCGCTGGAAAGTTTGAGCGGCGTTGCGAAGACCGAAGCACATAAATGGAAACTCGAACAAACCGAAAGGAGTTGAGATTGCTGTCTTACAAATGTCCGACTCGTTGACAGGAATTTGTTGATAGGTTTTAACGAAATCAACTAGAGAGAAAATAGTAGAACCACTGATTGAATGAGCGAAATCATGTATGTGTCGAACGGGATAACTGTCAGGAATGGTACGTGCGTTTAGAGCGCGATAGTCGCCACAAGGGCGCCAACCGGTGCCAGTTTTCTTTGGCACGATGTGAAGAGGGGGTGCCCAAGGACTATCCGAAGGACGTGCGGTGCCTTCTTGAAGCATTGCTTCGAACTCTTTCTGTGCGATTTTTAAACGATCACCAGATAGACGACGTGGGCGAAAAGAAATTGGAGGGCCGGAAGCGGTATGTATGTAGTGTTTGGTCGAGTGTTTTATATCCCGAGGTACTCCAGATGGACGAGTAATTTCTGGAAATCGTGAAAGTAACTCAGCGAACGGATGAGAATCGTCGATTGTTTTGATGTTGGGGTACGTCTGACTTATTTTTGAACAGGCGACGGAAAGTCCAGTTGTCCCATCGAGAAGACGGTGAGATCGGCAATCTGGCAACAGATGGAAATGCCCAAAAAAATCAGAGCCAATGATTGGGACGTTGACGTCGGCGACAATGAAATTCCATTGGAAGTTGCAGCGTAATCCGAAATCAAGAGTTAGCGTGACTGAGCCGTATGTGCTGATGTTCGACGTATTCGCGGCGTAAAGATCGAACGAGGTTTTAGGACGACGGTTTGAAAGAAAACGTGCCGGGAAACAACAAACGTCAGAACCGGTGTCGAGAAGAAACTGTTTTGCGGAATTACGGTCGGTAATGAAAAGGCGGTACTTTCCGATTTTGCAGTCAGCTGCCGCCGTTACTGGCTGCTGGTGGCGTTTTTTGAATGAAACGAACAGGGCGGTCTGCATTTTGATGCTCGTTCATTGAACTTGGCGTGGTACCAACAGAATGTCGATTGTGAAGCTGCCGATGGACTGCGAGAACGGGTTGAATGACTTTGACGAGAACGGGAGCGAGAGTGTCGAGCGGCGAGTCGGACTGTGTTTGGAGAATGGCTTGGACAGGGAGCGGGAGACGTTGGATCCACAAAGATCTTAACAGATTTTCATGCACCGGGGTCGGTCCAGCCAGAGATCGTAAGTGTCGGAGGAATTGCGATGGTTTCCAGTCACCTAATTCCTCTTGGGAGAGTAGCTGTCGAACACGTTGAGACTCGGAAACAGAAAGGCGTTCGATGAGAGCGTTTTTGAGAGTTGTATAGGGGTTCTGCGCAGGAGGTGTTGCTACTAGGTCTTCGATTTCGCTGATATATCGTTCGTCGAGTTGAGAGATTAAATGCGAATACTTCGTTGTCTCTTGAGTGATGCCGGCGAGAGCGAATTGGGCATCTACTTGAGAAAACCACAATGTCGGTTTATTTCTCCAGAACGGAGGAAGTTTCGGAGTGACGCGGCTGACAAAGGCGGGGTTTGCGTTTTGAGGAGCGGCTTGATTATCGTCGCCGACCGGTGGAGCGGCGGGAGGCGTCAACTCTTGAATTTGTTGGCGTAATTGAGCGAGTTGCTCAACCAATTCTTCGATGTTGGCCATGTCACGTCGAGCGTCGGGGTCGGATGTCGAATTTTCTTGTTAATGAACGTCGCGGGTCACCAATTTGAAGTGGTTTGGTATAAGGCGCTTGAGACAAAAAGTATTTATTTTTGAAAGAACCCAAAAACTCAAAAGTAGAAATTCTAAAATCGGAACGGTACTAAATTCATATGTTCCTTATAAAACAATGTGGTCGAAAATTTTCACCACAATTGCATCGTGTGAACAGGGCTTTAGTTTAAGCCTCGAAATATCCTTTCGAAGATACGGATTGGCGTTTTCTCAATTTTAGCAGTGAATAAGTGATTTTTTTTTATTTTTATCCGCAAATTAACGTTTTTCCTACAGGTTATTCGCGAATTAGCGCTTTTACTCGATTTCATCGACAGATTAGGCGATTTTTCGCCATTTTAGCCGCGGGCTTGGCCCAAAAACATCGTATTAGCGGTCTTTTGGTTCCTTTTAGCCGTAAAATTGCCACTGAACACCGAGAATCAGAGAATTTTTTTTTCTAAATTATGGTCTGAAAGTTTCATCGAGAAACCAGGAATGAGCGCTTTTTTGCAGTTTTAACCACGAATCCAAACCAATTTTTCCTAATTTTTTGCCGCCTACTCGCCCCAACGTCGGCACATTACAGCGCCTACTCAATTTTATCTGCTTAAGGACCTAAAGAAACTTGGGAATCAGGGAATTTTCTCAATTTTAGCCACGAATTTACTTCCAGAAGGCCAAATTTTCTCAATTTTAGCCGTCAGAATGGCGGTTTCGTGGGATCGATCGAATATTTTAGTCACACTGTTTGCTGATCACCAGTAACGTTCTATTCTCCAAAAGTCGGATGGGCTTGAAAATCGTCGAAAGGAGTCAAGTCACTGTCCAATGGTATACCATAACTCCTTTTCACGTACCTAAATCTATGAACATGAATCTGAAAATAAATTTAATTTAGAAGACCCTTTCTTCGGACAATTATGGGCTTACTCCCCTTCTCACCGCACTACCCTAGTCACAACTGTGAATTCTAGGGAGTGCGGGAGGCTGAAACTAAAGAACTTTTAATTAAAGACTTACCATTTTTTACTTGTTTTGAGCTCCATGCATGCATTTGAGATACATGCACTGATTCGATAGGTGCAGTTTGAGTTCCGAGAGGGGATTCGCTCTTTGCGTGGACTCCCAGGTTGCTCAGTTGGTTAGAGCACCTGCCGCGAAACCAGGAGGTCGTGGGTTAGAACCCAGCTTGGCAGCAATTTTTTCTCGGAGCTCAAACGTAGCCGATTTAGCTTATAACACGTCATTTATCTAGTAAAACTGTGTCTTTAGGACTCGAATTACCCAGGAAAATCAGGAAAATTAACCCAGAAACCAGAGAATTTCATGAAGAGGAGGTAAATTAGGTGAAGGATTTGGAATTTTTGCCTCAAGAATTGTATTTTTCACATGTAGGCATAACTGATCAGCAAAATAGTATTTTCTAGGGGGGGGGGAGAGGTAAATATGAACTGCTCACATTTTTGCTCCCCCAATGCCGGCTGACTTTCGCCGCCACTGATTTTAAGGTATCGTTTTTTATCTTTAGGAAATTCTGCACAACCAGAAGTATCCCTTTTTATACTAAATAATTCGAAGAAAGAGCGTGAAATTTCAAGGTAAAAGTTTAAGTTTGTTTTAAAGTAATTTCTGGGACAAAATTTGAAAAAATCATGCTACTCTATACGCAGAATTTCCCGGATCTTGAAACGAAACGTTAAAATCCAGGATTGGTACAGAAAGAAGACGAGAAAATGGATGGTATGGGAGGGGCATCCGTGCTGCTCCTAAAAGTCGTTTATTTGGGGATCTCTCGAAGATGGAAAAGATCAAGAAAAACATTCGAAAAACATAATTTTCTCAGTTCTCTATACCTTTCATTTTTTTAAATGTAAACTAAAATGATTACAAAATAACTTTTAAACTTCAAAAACCACCTTTCAGTCCCTTATTTTTTACACGGCAAGGAGATAGCTGTAGTGCTCAGGGTATAGAGGAGGCAAAAGAAATGGTTTCGCATTTCCCTTCCAATATCAGATAGTAAAAAGGGGGAAAAAAAGAAGTTGCAGAACCGAAATGGATGACGGTATAGAAGGGAGAGGAAAAGCTTTTCGTGTGGCGGTTCTCTAAAGCCCCCTCACCCCCTTCACCTACCTAGCCCTCGCACGACTCTGTCAAACCCCCTCCGCCAAACTCCCTTTTTGCCCCGGATATATATTTCAAGAAATAAATCATTTGCCCCCGTGGAGTCCGAATGTAAGAAGACAATGACAAAATGAAAAAGGTTCTTGTGAAAAACCGGAGCCCCCCCCCCACCATCAAACCTTTACATCTATCCAGTTCCTCTTAGTATCTTTGTGTGTTCTGAAGGTAGACTTATGTTTCGGATTTGTTTATAACTTTTTTTTTGGGTGGGGGAGGGAGCTCTAAACCCTTTTTTAAGTCAACATTTTTATCTGTAAACGCATCATTAATATATTTTTGAATATTGATCCATTCCCCTTCACCCCGTCCCCTTTTCTTATCCTCTTCCGTGGAATTTACTTACAAAAAAAAAAAGGTACTCGAAGCGTATGATTTCGTTACAGTGAAACTCCTTGACCGAGACTCCCCCACCGCAACCCACCCACCCACCCCGCCCTTTCTCACACAACCCCATCATCAATTGCCTTTAGGCTTCGAATTTCTGTTCCGTTAAAGATACGGGCTTTTCGTTGATAAACGGTTAGTTATTTGATTTCAAAACACAATTTTTACGCCCCATTTGATACCACTTACAAACTTCCTTTACAGTGAGAGGTAAAGCACTAAAGAACCCCCACCCACTCACCAACACCACACACCGAACCACCATCAACGACGGTTTCAGTTTCATTTACAGACGTCTTGATATTGTAACTTAGCTACCTTTTCTAATTATAAGAAGGGAGAGTAGAGAGAGAGAGAGAGCGAGAGATAAAAAGAAAGAAATATGATGCCGGGCTATAAGAAGTAATTATTTCAAGAAAGAATAGTATGTGGCAGAGGGGACGTCGAGGTAGTTGGTAAACTAAAAGGACTCAATCTAATTATTTTTTAATTGTAAGAGGACGTTGCACTTTACTTTAAATCCATGAAAATTTATCAGAAAGGTGCCTCAAAAAACGTGTTTTATTTTGTAATTTAATTAGACGCGTTTACACAATTACGACGACTCCGGGCGAAGTTGAGGCGCTTGAAGCTAATAAATGCCTCCATTGCACCCGAGTCAATCACACACAGCGGAGCAGATTGCGTTCCCCCGACAGTTGATAAGTCGAACAGGGTAGCAAACCTCAAAATCTGTTTTTCAAGCCCCCACCCCCCCCCCCAAACGAGAAATTTCCTACCAGATTCTATATGAGAATGGTCACGCCCTGTTTCATGAAAATGGGGGAGGGGGTGACAGAGTATCTGATGATACGGTAAGGACAATCATCAGTTTCCCGATGGAGCCGAGAGTCGACTCCGTGAAATTGGAACTTTACTGTGGTTGGGCTTACCTGTGGTTGGAGATTTGCTGTGGTTGGACCTTGGCTGTGGTTGGCCCTTTGCTGTGGTTGGACCTTGGCTGTCCTCAGCAAAAGGCCACCCACAGCAATGGTTTAACCACAGCCAAGGTCCAACCACAGCCAAGGTCCAACCACAGCCAAGGTCCACCACAGCCAAGGTCCAACCACAGCCAAGGTCCAACCACAGCTAAGGTCAAACCACAGCCAAGGTCCAGCCACAGCCAAGGTCCAACTACAGCCAAAGTCCAACCACAGCCAAGGTCCAACCACAGCCAAGGTCCAACCACAGCCAAGGTCAACCACAGCCAAGGTCAACCACAGCCAAGGTCCAACACAGCCAAGGTCCAACCACAGCCAAGGTCCAACCACAGCCAAGGTCCAACCACAGCCAAGGTCCAACCACAGCCAAGGTCCAACCACAGCCAAGGTCCAACCACAGCCAAGGTCCAACCACAGCAAGGTCCAGCCACAGCCAAGGTCCAGCCACAGCCAAGGTCCAACTACAGCCAAAGTCCAACCACAGCCAAGGTCCAACCACAGCCAAGGTCCAGCCACAACCAAGGTCCAACCACAGCCAAGGTCCAACCACAGCTAAGGTCCAACCACAGCCAAGGTCCAACCACAGCCAAGGTCCAACCACAGCCAAGGTCCAACCACAGCCAAGGTCCAGCTACAGCCAAGGTGCAAATACAGCCAAAGTCCAACCACAGCCAAGGTCCAACCACAGCCAAGGTCCAACCACAGCCAAGGTCCAACCACAGCCAAGGTCCAACCACAGCCAAGGTCCAGCCACAGCCAAGGTGCAACTACAGCCAAAGTCCAACCACAGCCAAGGTCCAACCACAGCCAAGGTCCAACCACAGCCAAGGTCCAACCACAGCCAAGGTCCAACCACATCTAATTTCAAACCACAGCCAAGGTCCAACCACAGCCAAGGTCCAACCACAGCCAAGGTCCAACCACAGCCAAGGTCCAACCACAGCCAAGGTCAAACCACATCTAATTTCAAACCACAGCCAAGGTCCAACCACAGCAAGGGTCCAACCACGACAAAATTCCAAAAACCTTGGACCCGTGGTTGACTCCTTGCTGTGGTTTGATATTTGCTGTAGTTGGAATATTGATGTGGTTGTCCCTTGTTTGAGGTTAGGCCATTGCTGTGGACAACAAAAGTCCAACCACAGGAATAGATCCAGTGCCGGACTTAAACATTATATGCGCCCCCGGGTGAATCTTTCACTACCGTCCCCATGAAGTCACCGTTCAGATTAAACCACGATTTAGCGTTTCCTCTACGTTAACCGCGAATTAGCGTTTTTCAAAACTTCAGCAATCCTCTCATTTTCATCGATTAATTATATATTTTTCCCCAATTTAGCCGTTAATAAGCGATTTGTCTCAATTTTAGCCGCGAGTTGGCCATTTTCTCAATTTATGCCAACATTTATCGCTTTTTGCTAATTAACCGCGAAGTTGCCTCCGGATGCCACGGTTCGCCATTTTCTCAATTTTCTTTGAATTAGCGAATTTTTCTCAATTTATCTCCCAATTAGCCATTTATCTTTATTTTAACCACACATTAGCGTTTTTTTCTCATTTTAGCCGCTACAATTATAGATATTTCTAAATTTCAGTCACCAACTACAGTTTTTCCCCAATTTTCGTCGCGAATTATTTGGAGTTTTTTCTGAATTTAGCCATGGATTCGCGACATTTTGTCTTTTTCCGACACTAAGTTACCTTCAGAAGCCGCGAAGTTGAAGTTTTCGCCACTTAAACCGTGGATTTAGCGGTTTTTTTTCCTTCAACGCCTCTTCTCAATTTTATCGGTGAATATAGCCACTAATTAGCGATTTTTCAGCGTTAAAATTGTTAGCAGAAGCTTATGCTACGAGGGTTAGTAAGTTCGTAGCCGTGAGAGCCTATTCGTTGAAGCTTTAAGGAAACTTTAGCCGTGAAGTAGCAAGTAGCTACTGTACCATAGGAACTGCTGAATATTGTATTTAACCCACAAAAGCTCTATTCTGAAGGCTCAAATTGAGAGAAAATTCGGCCATCCGTGGGTAAGTTCGCGGCTAAAATATAGAGAAAATGCACTGCTCCCCTGTTATTTAGGCCCTTAAGCGAATATAGACGAGAAGGCGCGCTAATATGATGTTCCTGCGGCAGAAAGTTGGGGAAAACGCGTTAATATTCATGGGTAAACCTGTTGAATAGCGTTCATTCGCGGTATGCCGATGAAACATCCAGACCGAAATTGAGAAAAAATCGCTGATTTGTGTATAGATGCCACTTTATGGCGAAAATGAATTTAAAAAACGCTAATTTACTGTTCTTTTTGGTAAAATTGAGACGTGGTCCGGTTTTTGCTTTTCTACAAGCGCTAGAAAGCAAAAAAAGGTTAAGAAAAAACAAGAAAACCCGCTACGGCTGTACAATAGAAAAAAACACGCTAATTCGGGCAAATTCGCAACTAAAATTGCAAAAAAAATGCCCATTCGCGGATAAAAAAAATGAAAAGCCAGTAACTCACAGCTAATTTATCGAAAAATGCTAATTCACGACTGAAAAAAAGAATGGCTAATTAGCTGCAAAAATCTAGACAAACGCTAATCCACGGCAAAAATTGAAATTGCTAATTCATTAATAAAATTGACAAATTGCGCTATTAGCGGTTAAACTTAGAACAGTCCTATTTGGCGGATACAATTGAAAGAATTCGCTATTAATTAGCGGATAAAATGGTAAAAATCCGATAATTTTTGCGGATAAATACTAGAAAAAACGTTTGATTCGCGAATCATAAAATAAAAAAAATCGGTTGATTCTCGGCTAAAATTGAGAAAAACGCTAATTCCCGATTTAAGTTTAGTAACAACGCTGGCTCGCGGCTAAAATTTATAAAAACAGAAATCCGTAGTTTCTGAAGGCAACTTCGGGTCTAAAATTGAGAGAAAGCAGTCCATAGTTATAAAAGTTTTTAAAAAATGATCAATACGAGGCAAAAATAGTTCATACACCGCTAACTTGCGGCTATTATTGAGAAAAATCACTAATTAGTGCGGCTGAAATTTACGTAAAACGCTATAATTGAGGCTCAAAGTGAGAAAAATTGCTAATTCGCACTGCTGAAAAGGTAAAAATCGCAAATTTTCTGCAAAAATCGAGGAAAAATTAAATTCAAGGCAAAAATTGAGAAAAGTCGCTGATGTGGGATAAAAATGCTACTTCGCGGCTAAACTTGTAAGAGTTCAATTTTCGGCTATTTTATAGTTTTGAAATATTCATAAATCAAATGCGGTTCCTAGGCCATTCCCCTCCCCCCCCCCTTCATTTTGCTGGACGCACTCCTCAGGACACGGCGTCCCCGGGTGGTTGTCTGGCTCGCCCCCCCCCCCTTAAAGCCGTCACTGCATAGGTCCAACAACAGCAAAGGCCCTTGGTTGGACCTTGGTTGTCCACAGCAGTGGCCTAACCTCAGCCAAGAGCCAATCACAAGCAAATGTCCAACCCTAGCAATGGTCCAACCACAGTAAAAGGGTCCAACCACAGCAAAGGTCCAACCACAGCAAAGGCTCCACCCACAGCAAGGAGCCAACCACAGCAAGACTCCGCGCATAGCAATTGTCTAACCACAGCCAGAGTCCAACCACAGCAAATGCCCAACCACATTAATGGTCCAACCACATCAAGGGGTCTAGCCACATGAAATCTCCAACCGCATCAAAAAGCCAACCACAGCCAAGGTCCAACCACAACCAAACCACAACCATGGTCCAACCACAACCAAGGTCCAACCACAGACAATTTCAAATGACTGCAAATTTCCAACCTCAGCAAAGGCACCGGAGGGTGTGGTTGGACTGCTAAGGTCCCAGCACTGGACTGCTAAGTTCCAAGCACAAAGATGACTCAATCACTCCAATTAAATAAGACCAGAAACTTGAAATTTCATCAAAATCAACGGCTGAAACTTCCTCTTTCGTTGAAATTAAGACCCGAATCTTGCATTTTTGCAGGAATTCAGATCTGAAAAGTCACATTTCCGCGAATATTCACTATGAAACTTCCAATTTCAGGTTCTAGGATCTGTAAAAGGGTCGGCTGTTGTAGCCTGTTGAATCCTCCACCACGAAAAAAATTGCATCAAAACTTGCAAATTCACTTAAATTAGCACCCGAAGACTCCAAACTTTCAATTTTCGCGGATATTTCAGCAAGTAAATTGGAAAATTGTCTCAAACTATAACACGAATTTACAATATCTTACAAATACTTATCTCTAAATGTTTGGGAGCAGTCGGGGCCCAGGTTCCATAATGTCTAAAAACAAAAATAAAAATAATTTTAAAAAAAGCTCTGATGCTGATGATAAAATTGAGAAAAAAACGCTAATTGTGGCGTTGGTGAAATTGAGATGAATCTAGCCATTCAGTGGGCTTAGATCAGGAAAAACCACAAATTCGCGAATGAAATTGGGAAAAATCCCTAATTCGCGGATACCTATTATAATAAGCGCTTTTTTCACGGATACAACGCGGAAAAAGCGCTAAAAATCAATTATTTGCGGATAAAATTGAGAAAATCACTAATTAACGAAATGCATTTTAAGAAAAAGCGCTAAATAACGGATAAACTACAAAAACCGCGCTAAGTAACGGCTGGAAATCGCTAATTTGCGGGCGGAAGTACCTCAAACTTGCTATTTTGCGTGAAAAAAAAAACACCGAAAAATAAGAAATTTCTCCGATATTTAGACCCGAAGTTGCAATATCGGTGAAATTAAGGCGTAAAAATAGCAATATCACGAATATTCGCCCGAGAATTTTTTCTATTTTGCGAATTTTGATTCTCAGACTGGACGAACCGGGAATTCACATTTTTCTCCATTGTAGCCGTGAAGCGACTTTGCGATAAATTGCCATTTAGGGGGAGGGGGTTGGGAATTCTGTTTTTCGGGCGAAATTTCAAGATAATTTTGTTTTGTTTTTTAAGGGACAAAATTTCAGCTTTATTTCTAATCAATCAGCCAGTTTGAAGAGGCAAATTGACAGTTTCCAATTGTCGCTGAAGTCGAACTATGACTAGGGTTGGGAAGGGAATCACGAAGGGGATCTCATAATACTCTGATGATGACCTAGTCAGGTCGAATATCGATTCGGTCGAAAATACCATTTGTGGAGACACAAAAATATGTTTAAAGTGGTCAGATGTACATCATAATAGCACTGCAAAGTACCAAACCTTGTAACTTTGTAACATTTTGAGACTCTCGGACACCTAACTCGCTTTTAATCATTTTCTACGCCTCGCGCTCACCGTAAACTCCTCGAATAATTATTCAACTTCGTTTAGAAAGCTTAAAGTATGCTCCCAAACCACTGAAATGTCAAGGCTTCAAATCCTAATTTAACGTCAATTTAGAGTTAATGCTTTTAAAAATAAATTGATGTTCTCGAGTTATTTTTGGGATATTTCGAAGGAAGAAAGCAGTTGAACGGTACATTGCGCTTTATATCGTATTTTGCAATCTTCTCTCCTTCCCTAATATTTAAAAATAATAACCATCCATCTGTAATTTTTCCACCCTCTCTGTAAATGATTTTTATCTCCTCGAAAAAGCAAATAGGCGATGAATGAGGGAACAAAGCCAAACAAATTTATTTAAACGAACAGAGAGAGAATGAAAAAAAAAAATGAGGTTAACAAACGCGAATTTAAAGCTTAATGGGCTGAAACTGATTTAACACTCGCCATACCAACCCCTTTTGAATGGTTGTACACAGGTAGTATATTCATATTTTGATCAAATGATATGAAGAGCGGGTGGGGTAGGTGGGAGTGGGGGAGGAAGGTATTAAAAAGCTGGCAGCGGGTGCTGCAAACGACGCCAACACTTCATTTCACATTTCATATAGGGTTTTATGTTCTAGTTTTACACTTCAAATTGACGCTTTACGCTTATCGCACTAAAGGGAAAAATTTGCCATCCAGAAGAATGTTGAAACGCGCAATATTTAATAATTAAATTGTTGAAATAGAAAACAAAAATTTAAAATAACTATTATGATGTACATCTGACCACTTTAATAGTATATATTGTACACCTAGGCATGAAAGGCGTACTTTTCCGGGCCGAGAAAAAAAGTGGCCAAATATTTTTGTGTCTCCACAAATGGTATTTTCGACCGAATCGATATTCGACCTGACTAGGTCATCATCAGAGTATTATGAGATCCCCTTCGTGATTCCCTTCCCAACCCTCGTCATTGTTCGACTTCAGCTACAATTGGAAACTGTCAATTTGCCTCTTCAAATTGGCTGATTGATTAGAAATAAAGCCGAAATGTTTTCCCTTAAAAAAACAAAACAAAATTAGGGAGTTATTGCATAGCCGTCTGACGCTTAACGTTAACAGTTATGTGACGTCACCATAAGCGTAGCTGTTTGTGTTGGTGGAAAAAGAGTTATTGCAAATAATAGTTGCGCTAAAATATGAACACATGGTAGGGCATAGATGCACTTAATTGCTTCAAACAAATTAATAAAACACGTCCTCATACTGGTCTTTAAACGTTTGTGATTAACGCTTAAACTCAAAATTTTAATTTTACGCTTATCATGACGTCGCATAACCGTTAACGATAACCGTCAGACGGTTATGCAATAACTCACTATTATCTTGAAATTTCGCCCGAAAAACAGAATTTCCAAACCCCCTCCCCTAAATGGCAATTTATCGCAAAGTCGCTTCACGGCTACAATGAATTAGCGCTTTTCGTGCCGCCGCTGTACTAGCGCTTTTCCCCAATTTTAGCCGCGAAGTAGCGTTTTCATTCGGCGAATTGGTGATTTTTCGCAATTTTAGCTGCAAACCCAAGTTTTTAGCACGGTACGGTTTCACTAATTTTTGTCGTGAATTGGCGAATTTTTTTCATGTTGACCCGAGATGGAGCTTACGCATGTGGTCGTTTTTCGCCAATTCAAGATGAAAAATGCGTGCATTTTGTCGACGAATTCCGGTTTATCTCTATTTTAGCTGCAAATAAACGCTTGTCTCAATTTTTTTTTTTTTTTTTTTTTTTGGAACTTTAGCGAGTTTGTCTCAGTTTGAGCTGCGAATTATTTCTCAATTTCACGCTAGAATTACCGTTATTACTCAATTTTAGCCGCGAAGTCACACTAGTTTCCTCCACTCGAACCGCGAATTAGCGTTTTTCTTTCACCTTAGCTGAGATCACTTTTACTCAATTTTAGCGCATGGGAATCAGCGGCTTTTCTCAAATTATTCAATGAATTATCATATTTTTTAAATTCCAGCCCCGTTTTTTTTTTTGTTTTTTTTTTTTCAATTTTAGCCGCAAATTGGCGTTTTTCAGGCGTGAATGAGCAATCTTTGTCAATTTCAGCGGTTTATTAGCGTTTTTCTACACTTGATTCACGAATTAGCGCTTTTTCTTAATGAATGCCCCCTAATTAGCGATTTTTCTCCATTCTCCATCTACGAATTAGTGCTTGTCTCGATGTCAGCCTCTGATTGACACTTTCCTTTAATTTTAGCCGCAAATTAAAATCTTCCACAATTTTTAGCCGCGAATTGGCGTTTTTCTCAATTTTAGCTGTGAATTAGTAATGTTTGTCAATTTTGAGTTGTTTATTAGCGTTTCTCTTCGCAGTATTCGCGGATTATCGTTTTTTCTTAATGAATCCCTTTATTAGCGATTTCTATCCATTATTGCAACGAATTGGCGTTTTTCTCGGTTTTAGCCGCCATGGTTATCACTTTCCCTGAATTTCTGCCACGGATTTCTCAATTTCAGCGGTGTATTAGCATTTTTCTACACTTCTTTCTACGATTTATCGCTTTTTCTTAATGAATGCCCCCTAATTAGCGTTTCTTCTCCATTCACCATCTAAGAATTAGTGCTTGTCTCGATTTTAGCCTCTGATTAGCAATTTCCTTTAATTTTAGCTGCAAATTGAAATCTTCCTCCATTTTTATCCGCAAATTGGCGTTTTTCGCAGTTTTAGTTGTGAATTGGTGATTTTTGTCAATTTTTAGCTGTTTATTAGCGTTTTTCTACACTTGATCCGCGAATTAGAGCATTTTCTTAACATGTCCCCTAATTTGCGATTTTTCTCAATTTTAGCCACGAATAAGTGCTACTCTCAGGTTTAGCCGCTGATTAGCACTTTCCCCCCAATTTTAGCCGTGAATTAGAATCGTCCTCATTTTTAGCCGGGAATGAAATATTTCCTATTATTTAATATTCCCTATTATTTTAGCCACGAGATGGAGTTTCAACCCTAATTTTAGCTGTGAATTACTGGTTTTTGTCAATTTTGAGCTGTTTATACTAGTGTTTTTCCACACTTTAATTGGCGAATTAGCGATTTTTCATAATCTATCCCCTAATTAGCGATTTCTATCCATTTTAGCAGTGTACTGACTTTTTCTCGGTTGTAGCCGCTATGATTAGCACTTTCCCTTAAATTCATCCAGGATTTGCGTTTTTACTAATTTTAGCAGCGAATTAGCTCTTTTTTTTGTCTTCTCAGTGATTTAGTCTGAGCCGTGAATGATTGCGTTTTTATTATTATTTTAGCCACGAGTTAGAGTTATTCTCCAATTTTTGGTGTGAATTGGCGTTTTTCTTAATTTTAGCTGTGAATAAGTGATGTTTGTCAATTTCAGCTGTTTACTAGAGTTTTTCGCACTTTATTCGCGAAAAAATAATATCCCCTAATTATCGAAGTTTCTCAATTTTAGTTATAACTTAACGTTTTTCTTGGTTTTAGCCGCCGATAGGCAATTTCTCTCAATTTTAGTCGCGGATTTGCGTTTTTCTTTAATTTTAGCTGCGAATTGGCGTTCTTTTCAATTTCAGCTGTGAATTAGGGATTTTTGTCAATGTTAGCCGTTTATTAGTGTTTTTCTACGCTTTATTATCGAATTAGCTATTTTTCTCAATTTTAGCTAAGAATCATCGTTTTTCTCGGTTTTAGCCGCCGATTAGCAATTTACCTCGTTTTTCAGTCGTGGATTTGCGTTTTTCCTCATTTCAGCCGCGAATTAGCACTTTTTCTTAATGATTTTTCTTGATTTCAGCCATGAATTATCGCTTTTTCTTAATCTAAATTGAGATTTCTCGCTATTTCATTCGCCAATTTGGCATTTTTCTCCATAAGTACTCCTTCCTCCTTTCTCGCCGTAGTCTTATGGCTATAACCGGCGAATGGCAATGAGCTGTGCTGGGAGGGGACTCCCATATAGGTGAGGTACGGCCCTTTTTACGAGTTCTACTACACCTTAATGAAACCTTTTCAGCGCTACTGTTGCTCTTGTTGGGGGCTTTGTTGTGGTTTGGAGCATTGCTGTGTTTTAGAGATATGTTTTGTATCTTGGGGCATATTTGGTTTGTCGTGTTATTGATTTTTGCTGTGGTTGGGCATTTTTGCAATTTTGTGGTTTAGAAAATGTTGTTTTTATCAATTTTATTCGCAAATTGGCGTTTTTGAGCCGTGAATGAGCAATTTTTGTCAATTTTAGCTGTTTATTAGCATTTTTATACGAACTTTATTCACGAATTTAAGCGCTTTTTCTTAATGCATCCCCTAATTAGCGATTATACTCAATTTTATCTATGAATTTGCGTTTTTCTCGGCACGGGCTGACCTACACCTATCGGGGCCCGAGGTGGAAATCTCCAAGAGGCCCCTAAGTCTCTATTAGCGTTTTCCATTGGCATGAAATTCACGTCTGAAGCCCAGCATTTCCATCCGTCTTCTCTGAATTGTATCATGTGGTAACGGTGCGGCCTCCTGAGCGAATTTTATGCAAATGCAAAACGCCATATATAAACAAGAAATATAATTTTTACGTAGCGTTAAACTATTGGCCTTTTCCTTTTTTCACCCTCGAATTATGTTCTATTTCCACAGATTATCCGCCGATTAGCGCTTATGCCAAGTATAAGCCGCGAATTACTCAATTTTAGCCACGAATCGACGAGTCACGAGCTTTTTGGCAACTTAACCTGCACATTAGCGTTTTTCTCAATCAATTACGACCGCGTTCATAAACGAATTTGTGATTTTTCTGAATCTTAGCCCCAAATTAGCGCTTTTTCTCAATTTTAGCTGAAAATTATCCATTTCGTTTACATTTTTAGCAGGGAATTAACAGTTTTTCCCAGTTTGAGCTGAAAATTAGCGTTTTTTTTATTATGCCGCGCTATTTACATTAGTAATTTTTTCAATATTACCTGCTTTAAAAAAAAAAAAATTATAGCCCTGCGTTGGCATTTTTTCTACAATTTTTGCTATGGATTAGCGTATTTTTTTTTTTTTTTTTTTAGCCTCAGACATTTGTGTTTTTTCCACTTTAACCGGGATTTAGTGATTTCCCTCAATTTTTGTCGCGGGTTAGCGTTTTTTTTTTCAATTTCAGGTGCGCAGTAGCGTTTCTAACCATTCCATTAGCGATTTTTCTCATTTTTAGCCACGAATTGGAGGATTTTTCTCAATTTTAGGTGCAGATTAGCCATTTTTATAGCCGTAAATTAGCACTTTTTCTCCATTTGAGCTGAAAATGAGCGTTCTTCTTAATTTTAGGCGCGTTAACTTTTGTTTTTTTTGTTTTATTTTTTTTTCAATTTTAGTCGCATTGTTCTCTAGATTTTAGCTTTGCACGAGCATTTTTTTCTTATTTCTGCTATGGATTAACCCTGATTTTCGAATCCTTCAGCCTCAAATATTTCTCCTTATTTTAGCCGTGAGTTGTGGTTTTGCCCTAATTGTCTGTTGCGAATTGGCGTTTCTCTCAAGTTTAGCTGTAATTAGTGATTTTTATCAATTTTGAGTTGTTTATTAGCGTTTCTCTTCACTTTATTCGCGAATTAGCGTTTTTTCTTAATGTATCCCCTTATTAGCGATTTCTATCCATTATTGCAATGAATTGGCGTTTTTCTCGGTTTTAGCCGCCATGGTTAGCACATTCCCTCAATTTTCAGCCACGGATTTGCGTTCTTACTAATTTCAGCCGTGAATTATCCCTTTTTTGTCTTCTTGGTAATACTTATTTAGTCTAAGCCGTGAATGAATGTTTTTTGTTTTTTTTTTTTTTTAAGTTAGCGTTTTTCCTGATTTCAGCTGCGAATTGGCGTTTTTCTCAATTTTAGATGTAAATGAGTGATGTTTGTCAATGTTAGCTGTTTATTAACGTTTCTCTACACTTTATTCGAGAAAAAATAATCCGCTAATTAGCGATTATTCTCAATGTTAGCTATGAATTAACGTTTTTCTAGGTTTTAGCCGCCGATAGGCAATTATACCCTCAACTTCAGTCGCGGATTTGCGTTTTCCCCTAATTTTAGATGCGAATTGGCGTTTTCCTTAATTTTAGCAACAAATTAGTGATTTTTGTCAATGTAAGCAGTTTATTAGCGTTTTTCCATGCTTTATTCGCGAATTAGCGATTTTTTTCAATTTTAGCTATGAATTAACGTTTTAGCCGCCGATTAGCAATTTACTTCAATTTCATTCGCGGATTTGCGTTTTTCCTAATTTTAACCTTGAATTAGCGCTTTTCTTAATGTTTTTTTTCGATTTCTGACATGAATTATCGCTTTTTCTAAATCTGAGCCACTAAATTGAGATTTTTCTCTATTTCAGCCACGAATTTATCATTTTTCTCCATACCCCTTCCTCCTTACTCGCCATAGTCTTATAGCTATAGCCGGCGGATGGCAATAAGATGTGGTGGAATGGGAGGTGGCTCCCATAAAGGTGTGGTACGGTCCTTTTTACGAGTTCTACACCTTAATGAAACCTTTTCAACGCTACTGTTGCTCTGGTTGAGGGATTTGTTGTGGTTTGGTGCAATGCTGTGTTTTAGAGCTATGTTTTGTGGGTTGGAAATTTTGCTGTCGTGGGGCACGCACATTGGTTTGTTGTGTTATCAATTTGTGTGTGGCTGGGCATTTTTGTGGTTTAGAAAATAGTGCTTTTCTCAATTTTATTCGCAAATTGGCGTTTTTTAGCCGTGAATGAGCAATTTTAGCTGTTTATTAGTGTTTTTCTACAATTTACTCGCGAAAATATAATCAGCTAATGACCGATTTTACTCAATTTTAGTTATGAATTAGCGTTTTACTCAGTTTTAGCCACCGATTGGCACTTTTCCTTTTCCACGAAATAAAATCTTGCTCAATTTTAGCCGGGAATAAATGTTTTTTAATTTCAGCCGCGAATCATCATGTTTACGCAATATAAGCTACGAATTGGCGTTTTTTTCTCAATTTTGGCTGTTTTTTAGCGTTTATCTACACTTTACTCGCGAATTGGAGTTTTTCTCGGTTTTAGCCACCTATTAGCTCTTAATTTAAATTCTAGTCGCGGATTTGAGGTTTTTCCTCATTTTAGCCGCGAATTAGCGATCGTTTTTCGCAATTTCACTCGTGAATGGCCGATTTTTTTTCTCAATTCTAGCCACGAATTAGCGATTTTTCCCTTCTTTAGAACCATGAGTAAGCGGTTTTTCTCATTGTTAGCTGTGAACTAGCGCTTTTTCGTCATTTTGGCCGTGAATTAACGATTTTTCACAATTTTATCCGCGAATTACCACTGTTTTGCCCAATTTTAACTTCGAATTGACGTTTTCATAACATAACGCTTTTTCTCAAATTTAAATGAGGATCTGACTTTCCCATTATTTTAGCCGTGAATTTGTGTGTAAACTGGAGGGAAAGGTCCTACTCGAGGATTTTCTCAATTTTATTCGTAAATTGGGGTTTTTTAGCCGTGAATGCCCAATTTTCAGCTGTTTTTAATAGCATTTCTGCATTTGTATACACTTTATTCACGAATAATCGCTTTTTCTTAATGCATTCATTAATTAGCGATTTTACTCTATTTTAGCTATGAATTAGCGGTCTTCTCGGTTTTAGCCGCCAATTAGCACTTTCCATCAATTTTAGCCGCGAAATAAAATATTCTTCGATATTAGCCAGGAGTAAATGTTTTTCTTAATTTTAGCCGCGAATCAGTGTTTTACCTAATATTAACAGCGAATTTTTCTCAATTTTGGATTTTTGTCAATGTTAGGTAACTATTTATTAGCGTTTTTCTACAATTTACGGGCGAATTGGAGTTTTTCTTGGTTTTAGCCGCCGATTAGCACTTTATTTTAATTTTAGCCGCGGATTTGAGTGTTTCCTCATTTTAGCTGCAAATTAGCGATTTTTTTCTCAATTTGACTCGTGAATTTTTTTTTAGAACCACGAGTAAGCAGGGTTTCTCAATGTTAGCTGTGAACTAGCGCTTTTTCGTTATTTTGGCCGTGTTAACGATTTTTCACAATTTTATCCGTGAAATTACCACTGTTTTGCCCAATTTTTTCTGTGAATTAGCGTTTTCAGAAATTCGCGCATTTTCAGAAAATGAGGATCTGACTTTTTCATTATTTTAGCCGCGAATTTGCGTCTAAACTGGATGAAAAAGGCCTACTCGCGGATAAAATTGAGAAATTGATATGTCCGGGCCAAAATTACACATATTCGCGGTTTATGGAGACCTTATTCCACGTATAAAAATGAGAAAAATATCAGTAGGTTTGAGAATGCGGAATCAATTGAGGAAAAACGCCAAATCGTGGCTAATATTGGAAAATTTCGCTCATGTACGGGTAAAATTGAGGAAAAGTGCGCTCTTTCGTGGTCAAAATTAAGAAAGCGCGCCAATTCCTGATTGTTTCACGATAGTATAAAGCCGCTAATTCAAGGTTTATTGGAGACCTTTTCGAGGATAAAAATGAGTATAAAAGGGCTCGATTGCGGCTGAAATTGAAAAAAAACATGAAGGAACTTCTTTGTGCGTCCCCCCCACCACCGCCACCACCATTTTTTGAGGAAAAACTCGCTGGGTTCACACCTTGCTGTGAATTACCTCATTTTCTCAATTTTATAGAGACAAAGTTGCCTCCGCGTTAACTGTGAAATGCTCATTTTTCAATTTTAACCTCGAATTAGCACTCGTGCTTGAATTTTCGCGGCGTTTTCTACACGTTGGCATCGAATTCCCCAATTTTACCCGTGAATTATAGCGTTTTTCGTCACATTAATGCATGAGTTAGCGTGTCAAATCTTCTTTTCACATTCCCATAACAACAAAAAAAAAAAAACAAAACAAAACAATTTTGCCATTCCTAAACTTTTCGGGGATCCTCCTTTGAATCATCTCCTGCTTTCCAGCAATTATTTTACCAAAATTGCCTATGCCGCTACCGTTAATGCTAATTACCAGCTACCGATTCGTTCGATAACGGTTCAAAAATAAATTAAATTAAAATATTAAATCAGTTCTTTTTTTTTTTCGGGACGAAGAAGATTATATCTCGTTTTCTTCACTTCAAATATTCATTGCACAGTCCGAACGGGCTCGTTGGACGGGAGGGGGGAGGTGGAGGAGAGAAAAACAGGAGCGCTCCTATAATCTAGACTGGGGAAGGACCCATATGTTTCAAATATAGGTGTTGACTCAGGCCTAATAGAAAGTACCTACTCCCGTTGGAAACCCTTGGGGAAATCTCGACTCCAAGCTTTCAACACACAGTTCCCCCCTCCCCCTCCCCCACAAACACCAACCACCGTAGACGTTCTCAAAACCACCCCCTCCCACTCAACCATAACATGTTCTTCATTCATTGTGGGAGTAGGTATACCACATTGAGTTGGCGTTTTTATTTTTTTTTGTGTATTGTGTAACAAAAACACTGGTAGAAAATTCCCGTTTGTTTTTTTCTGAAAAAGAAAAAAAGAAAGGTTTTAATTAAGAAAAGGGCGCTTTTCCGTCTGATTAATTAACAGGAAAACCTTTTAGAGGGCAGTGGTTTTGTTCCAGGAGGAACCATTTTCAGGGAGGGGTAGGGAGCAGTAGTGCAAACTCGGATACTTTCTTAATTTTTGGCCTTAATTTTTCTTCCATTCTTCAAGGTATATTATGGACTTTCTTAGTAGATTCATTCCTTAAAAAAACATGTTTTTTGGGTGTGTTGAGGTTTTTTTTTCTTTCATTGTTCTTGGACTTCTCTTCTAAAAAGGTGAGGGATTTTTTTGGATATTAAAACTCGACAAATTAGGGGGTGAGGGAAAAAATATACATTGAAAAACGCGGCGAAAAAGAGTAAATTCCATCGGAACACCGTCGTCGGCTTGCGGACTTGCAAACAGTAAACCTTTTGCATCGCTGCGGAATGAAAAAGGATTAAACTTAAGTCCTTTGGATATTACTATAGGAAGAAGGCACTTAACCCACTTGGCCGGGAAGATCGGGTTAAAGACAAAGCGCCAAAAACCTTAAACAATTCTTGTTCATTTCCAGGCCATTGTCTTTTTTGTGCCCTATGAAGATGGAAGAGGGGCGGAATTACGTGGGGGGGGGGATAAACCTCCCGTAATAAATATCGAGTGATTAATTATGTTGCATTCAGCTGTTGTTTTACAAACTAGACCCATGGAAATGTATAGAAATAAATTACTCGTGGAACTCTAAAAACAAAAGCCTTAGCATTTTCTGTACGAGAGAGAGAGACAAAAAAAAAAATTAAACTTGCTGTACTCTCACTCTCTCCATTTTCACCTCTTCCTGATGCTTCTTTTTGAATGTCTCGACTAAACACATTAATCGACTAATCGATTTCACGAATCCACGAGGGCGATTAATCCCCCACACCTCATCATTTATCACCAAACCTAAAATGCCCTGAAGTCTCGTCCATAACTGTCAATGCCATCTTTTTAATAATATCTAGGTGCGTGGGGAGTCGAATAGCGAAATAGGCCGAAAGGGAGAGTAGTGGGAGAGTAAATGAGCACCCATCTTCTGAAAATTGAGGGAAAGTGCTAATCGGCGGCTAAAACCGAGAAATAATAGCGTACCAAGGTAGGGGCGAGGGGGGCGGAACGCCCCGGGCCCCCCGAAAAGCTTAAGGATGAAAAAAAAAATGAGGATTTTTACGTTCCATGTTCATGGATATACAGATATACGTGACAAGGAGTTTTAGTACACGGTTGGACACCGATTTGACTTCTTTCGACGATTTTCAGTCCATCTGATCTGGAAAATTAAGCGTGCATTGAGCAATGATTGTGGCTGCGAATACTCGATTCAGCCCACGAAAAATGCTGTTCTAAAGGCACGATTGAAAAAAATGTGCGACTTCTGGAATCTGGAGGTAACTTCACAGCTAAAATTGAGAAAACACGCTGACTCGCGGTGTATAGAGGCCATTTTACGGGTAAAATGTTGACAAAACTCTAGTGTGCTGTTCTTGGGCCAAGCCCGCGGCTAAAATTGAGAAAACACGCTAATTCAAGGACACCAAAGTTGATCAAAAAAAAACGCTCTGATACTTGAAATTAAAACCCTAATTTGGGCATAAAATTGAGAAAAATAGAAAATTTGCCACTGCTGGTAAGGCAAAAACTTTTGGAAAAAGCGCTAATATGCGTGGCTATATGCAGCTGCCCGACCAAAATTAAGAAATAATCTCTGAATCGCGGTGTATAGAGGCCATTCTACGGCTAAAATGTAGAAATCGGCGCAAAAATGTTGTTTTTGGGCCAAGGCCGCGGCTAAAAATTGAGAAAACACGCTGCTAATTCAATGCAATACAAGTCACAATTGGTAATATTGAAAAAAAACAACTCTAATCCCGGTTAAAATGGCCAATTCACAACTGAAATTACGAAAAATGGCCCATTCGCGTATAAAAAATAAAATATAATGCTAATTCACTGCAAAATGAGCATAACACGCTATTTCACATCTGCAATTGAGAAAAATCGCGGATAAAGTTGACGTAACACATTAATTCACGGATATACAAAGATAATCACTAATTCGCAGCTAAAATTGTGAAAACGCACATCTGTAGTTTCTAAAAGCTTTGAGGCTGAAGGATTCGAAAATCAGGGTTAATCCATAGCAGAAATAAGAAAAAAATGCTCGTGCAAAGCTAAAATCTAGAGAACAATGCGACTAAAATTGAAAAAAAAAAAAAAAAAGTTAACGCGCCTAAAATTAAGAAGAACGCTCATTTTCAGCTCAAATGGAAAAAAAGTGCTAATTTACGGCTACAAAAATGGCTAATCTGCACCTAAAATTGAGAAAAATCCTCCAATTCGTGGCTAAAATTGAGAAAAATCGCTAATGGAATGGTTAGAAACGCTACTGCGCAGCTGAAATTGAGAAAAAAAGCGCTAACCCGCGACTAAAATTGAGGGAAATCACTAAATCCCGGCTAAAGTTGAAAAAACACAAATGCGTAGGTACCTTCCGTTTGAGGCTAAAACAGAAAAAAAAAATACGCTAATCCATAGCAAAAATTGTAGAAAAAATGCCAACGCGGGACTATAATTTTTTTTTTTTTTAAGCAGGTAATATTGAAAAAATTACTAATGTAAATAGCGCGACATAATAAAAAAAACGCTAATTTTCAGCTCAAACTGGGAAAAACTGTTAATTCCCTGCTAAAAATGTAAACGAAATGGATAATTTTCAGCTAAAATTGAGAAAAAGCGCTAATTTGGGGCTAAGATTGAGAAAAATCACAAATTCGCTTATAAATTGTGGTAAAATTTATAATTTAAATATACGTCTTCGCGCCTTCTGAAAGCAACTTTGCTGCAAAAATTGAAAAAAAAAAAAAAAAAAAAAAAAAAATGGTAAAACGGCAAACTATAGTCAAAAGTAAAACTAAATTGCTAATGCTATACTAAAATGTAAATAAAAGAACAATGCTAATTTGCGGTCAGTAAGCAATTAGCTGCTAAAATTAAAAGAAAGACTAATTTTCAGCCTTAAATTGATAAAAAGGGCCAATTCGCTGTTAAAAATGAAAAAAATTGCCAATTTGCTAAAAAACGCTAATTTACGCTTCTAAAATTAAGAAAATTGGCGGCAAAAATTGAGGAAAATCACTAACTCATGGTAAAAAACGATAGACGTTCTCAAAACCACCCCCTGCCACTCAGCCATAACATGTTCTTCATTCATTGCGGGAGTTTATACCACATTGATTTGGAAAAAACCGCTATTTTGCGGCTAATATTTTGGAAAACACGACAATTTTTAGCTCAAACTGAAAAAAAGTGCTAATTCCCTCCTAAAATAGCCCTGCTAATTTACAGCTAAAATTGAGGAAGACTCAAAAATCATGGAAAATTAGTAAAAACCGCTAATTCACGGTATAAAATCGCTGCTAAAGTTGAAAAAATTCATGGCTATTTGTGTCAGGAGGGGGGGGGGGGCAAAACCACTAATCCGAGGCTGAATTCGGGGAAAACAGTTACACGCGGTCATAATTGATTGAGAAAAACGCTAATGTGCGGGTTAAGTTGCCAAAAAGCTCGTGGCTCGTCGATTCGTGGCTAAAATTGAGTAATTCGCGGCTTATACTGGGCATAAGCGCTAATCGGCGGATAATCTGTGGAAATAGAGCATAATTCGTGGGTGAAAAAAGGAAAAGACCAAAAGTTTAACGCTACGTAAAAATTATATTTCTTGTTTATATATGGCGTTTTGCATTTGCATAAAATTCGCTCAGGAGGCGAGCGTTTCTACCCGCACCGTTACCACATGATACAATTCAGAGAAGACGGGTTGGAAATGCTGGGCTTCAGACGTGAATTTTATGCAAATTGAAAACGCTAATAGAGACTTAGGGGCCTCTTGGAGATTTCCGCCTCGGGCCCCGATAGGTGTAGGTCAGCCCGTGCCGAGAAAAACGCAAATTCATAGATAAAATTGAGTAAAATCGCTAATTAGGGGATGCATTAAGAAAAAGCGCTTAAATTCGTGAATAAAGTTCGTATAAAAATGCTAATCAACAGCTAAAATTGACAAAAATTGCTCATTCACGGCTCAAAAACGCCAATTTGCGAATAAAATTGAGAAAAACAACATTTTCTAAACCACAAAAATGCAAAAATGCCCAACCACAGCAAAAATCAATTACACGACAAACCAAATGTGCCCCACGACAGCAAATTTCCAAGACACAAAACATATCTCTAAAACACAGCAATGCTGCAAACCACAACAAAGCCCCCAACAAGAGCAACAGTAGCGCTGAAAAGGTTTCATTAAGGTGTAGTAGAACTCGTAAAAAGGGCCGTACCTCACCTATATGGGAGTCCCCTCCCATCCCAGCACAGCTCATTGCCATTCGCCGGTTATAGCTATAAGACTACGGCGAGAAAGGAGGAAGGAGTACCTATGGAGAAAAATGCCAAATTGGCGAATGAAATAGCGAAAAATCTCAATTTAGATTAAGAAAAAGAGATAATTCATGGCTGAAATCAAGAAAAATCATTAAGAAAAAGTGCTAATTCGCGGCTGAAATGAGGAAAAACGCAAATCCACGACTGAAAAACGAGGTAAATTGCTAATCGGCAGCTAAAACCGAGAAAAACGATAATTCTTAGCTAAAATGGAGAAAAATAGCTGATTCGATAATAAAGCGTAGAAAAACACTAATAAACGGCTAACATTGACAAAAATCCCTAATTCACAGCTGAAATTGAAAAGAACGCCAATTCGCGGCTAAAATTAAAGAAAAACGCAAATCCGCGACTAAAATTGAGAGAAATCGCCTATCGGCGGCTAAAACCAAGAAAAACGTTAAGTTATAACTAAAATTGAGAAACATCGATAATTAGGGGATATTATTTTTTCGCGAATAAAGTGCGAAAAACTCTAGTAAACAGCTGAAATTGACAAACATCACTTATTCACAGCTAAAATTAAGAAAAACGCCAAATCACACAAAAAATTGGAGAAAAACGCTAACTCGTGGCTAAAATAATAATAAAAACGCAATCATTCACGGCTCAGACTTAATCACTGGGTAGACAAAAAAAAGAGCTAATTCGTTGCTAAAATTAGTAAAAACGCAAATCCGAGGATGAATTGAAGGGAAAGTGCTAACCATAGCGGCTACAACCGAGAAAAAGTCAATGCATTGATAAAAAGGATAGAAATCGCTAGTTAGAGGATACATTAAGAAAAAGCGTTAATTCACCAATGAAGTGTGGAACAGAGCTAAAATTTATAAAACTACTCATTCATAGTGTTAAAAAAACGCCAATTCCCAGCTAAAATCATGAAAATGCTAATTCGTGGCTAACATTTAGAAAAATCGCTGATTCGCGGCTAGAAAATTGAGAAAAAGCGGCGGTGAATCCCTCAGCAGGCTCGTTCGCGGTTAAAATTGAGGAAAGGCGCTAATTCATGGATCCGGGAAAATCTGCTGAACTGAAACTAAGAAAACCCACTTGTTCCCGAGAAAAACGCTAAAGCGGAGGAACGCGGTTCAAGCGGAGGAAACTAGTGACTTCGCGGCTAAAATTGAGTAATAACGGTAATTCTGGCCTGAAATTGAGAATTCGCAGCTCAAACTGAGACAAACTCGCTAAAGTTCCCGGAAAAAATTGAGACAAGCGTCTTAATTGCGGCTAAAATAGAGAAAAAGCGCAATTCGCGGCTTAAGTTAACAAAAATCAAGCATTTTTCATCTTGAAATAGTGAAAAACGACAACATGCGTAGGCTCCATGTCGGATGAACATGAAAAAAATTCGCCAGTTCGCGACAAAAATTGGGGAAAACGCTAATTTGTGAATTGTAACTTGCTGAAAACTACGTTAAACCAATCATTCCCGGCTAAAATTAAGAGAACGCCAATTCGCGGTTCTAACGGACAAGTTTATAGCTAAAATTCTTATATTTATTTCCACTACAATCACAGTCCAACTAATACTTGGAGAGTTGTAGCACGTGCTGCAGCACTTTGGATGTAGTGTCGGCGATTCTGCACAGCAGAGCTGCAAACCACAGCAACGTACCAAACCCCAGCAAAGAGTATAGCGAGAAAGGAAGAAGAAATGTGGGGAAAAATGCCAAATTCGCGGCTGATATAGAGAAAAATCTTAATTTAATGGGTCAGATTAAGAAAAATCTACAATTCACAGCTGAATTCATGAAGAATTATTGTGGAAAAGCGTTAATTCGCGGCTAAAACCAAGAAAAAAGATAATTCATAACTACAATTGAGAAAAATTGATAACTAGCTGATTATTTTTCGCAAATTAAGTGTACGAAAACGGTAATAAACAGCTAGGATTGACAAAAATCACTAATTCACAGCTGAAATTGAGAAAAACACGAATTTGCAGCTAAAATTAGGGAAAAACTTTAACTCGGGGCTAAAATTAAGAAAAACGCTCATTCACGACTCACACTAAATCACAAAGAAGGAAAAAAAAAAAAAAAAACCTAATTCGCGGCTAAAATTACTAAAAACGCAAATCCGTGGCAGAAATTCAGGGAAAGTGATAACCATGGCGGCTAAAACCGAGAAAAACGCCAATTCATTGCAATAATGGATAGAAATCGCTAATAAGGGGATACATTAAGAAAAAACGCTAATTCGCGAATAAAGTGAAGAGAAACGCTAAAAAACAACTCAAAATTGACAAAAATCACTAATTACAGCTAAACTTGAGAGAAACGCCAATTCGCAACTACAATTAGGGCAAAACGTCAACTCACGGCTAAAATAAGGAGAAATATTTCATTTCCCGGCTAAAAATGAGGACGATTTTCGTGCGAATAGCACTAATTCGTGGCTAAAATAAATAGAAATCGCAAATTAGGGGACGCATTAAGAAAAAGCGCTAATTCATGAATCAAGTGTAGAAAAACGCTAATAAACTGCTCAAAATTGACAAAACATCACCAATTCACAACTAAAACTGAGAAAAACGGCAATACGCAGCTAAAATTAAGAAAAATCGCCAACTCGTGTCTAAAATATAAGTAAATAAACATTTATTCCCGGCTAAAATTGCGGAAAAATTCAAATTCGCGGCTAAAATTGAAGGCAAGAGCTAATCAGCGGCTCAAACCGAGAAAAAACGCTAATTCATAGCCAAAGTTGAGAAAAATCGCTAATTAGAGGATACGTTTAAGAATAAGATATAGCGCTAACTCGTGAATGAAGTGTAGAAAAACGCTAATAAAAAGCAAACAATTGACAAAAATCACTAATTCACGGCTAAAATTGAGAAAAACGCCAATTCGCGGCTAAAAATTGAGGAATATTTTAATTGCGGCTAAAATTAAAGGAAAGTCAGAAGCTAAAATCGAGACAAGCACTAATTCGTAGATGGTGAATGGAGGAAAATCGCTAATTAGAGGGCATTCATGAAGAAAAAGCGCTAATTCGTGAATCAAGTGTAGAAAAACGCTAATAAACCGCTGAAATTGACAAAAATTGCTCATTCACGCCTGAAAAACGCCAATTTGCGGCTAAAATTGAAAAAAAAAACGGGGCTGAAATTTAAAAAATATGATACTCGTAATTCGTTAATTAATTTGAGAAAAGCCGCTGATTCCCCTGCGCTAAAATTGAGTAAAAGTGGTAGATGTACTTTGCGGCTGAAACTAGAAAATAATTTGCGGCCAAAATTGGGAAAAAACGCTAATTCATGGATCTGGGAAAATCTGCTGAACCCAGCAGAAACTAAGAAAACTCGCCTGTTCCCGGCTAAAATTAACATTTAAAGGACTCACTCGCAGCTTAAGTTGAGAAAAACGCTCATTTGCGGTTCAAGAGGAGGAAACCAGTGACTTCGCGGCTAAATTTGAGTAAAAACAGTAATTCTGGCCTGAAATTGAGAAATAGTTCGCGGCTTCAACTGAGACAAGCTCACAATAGTTCCTGGCAAAAATTGAGACAAGTGTTCATTTGCAGCTAAAATAGAGAAAAAGCGCAATTCGCGGCTCAAATTGACAAAAGGCACGCATTTTTCATCTTGAAACTGTGAAAAACGACAAGATGCGTAAGCTCCACCTCGGATCAACATGAAAAAATTTGCCAAAGTGTCCGTTTCGCGTTGCCCTTTATTGACAATACTATCGAAGACGTAACCCCCTCATCAATCAATAGGTTTTATAATTTAAACTTCCATCAGGAAGCAACATTGAACAGGCATGATTTATACGTAAATTCACATAGAATTGAGGCCAACACTTGACTTTTCTCGTTCCATCGTGATTGATGGGTTAAAGGCAAACGAAATTGCGCTATTTCAATGATACTGAATTTTATTTACACTAACCAGACACAAAATCGCTAATTGCTATAGTAAAATCCTTGAAGTGTAGCGATTACCGATGAATTATACCCGTCCAAAACTGGCTTACCCTCAATGTAGCCACACTCTTCGAACAACCTGACGCGAGGCATGGACCACACGTAGTTTCTTACGTCAGTTTCATCGTAGCTCTTGGTCGTGTTCAACTGGAAGACGCAAAAGTGAAACTCCCGCGAATCCGTCTGAACGCACTGGACAGTCACCGGCTGCGGGAGATCTGTTACGTCTTCCTGTTATAAATAGCGAGTTATATGACTTTCAATTATTGTTCCTCTCCATCGGTGGCAGCAGGTATAGCCGTACCCCAAAGGAGATCTTGGCCTGAGCGACAGCAAAAGCGAACGCTTTCATAAGTGACCGACCGAGGATTTGATCCTCAGTCACTTGAGTTTCGTAGAGGTTAGTAACTTGCGTGGGGGAAAAATGAACTATGGCGGTATGAACGTGAGTTTTGTCCATTTCATCGACCAATGCTAAGTAATTTATCCACAGTTAGTTTACAATTTACAAATCCATCCCCCCCCCCCGCCCCCTTTAACTACTCACGAGACTGAAAATTCAGGTCAGTTTCAAGCGTCTCCACCAATGGAATGGACACGGTCTGCAGTAGTGGGGCAATGTTCGGGACGTCGGTGCGATCCTTATCGTCCGAAGGTTCGTTCATCGGTTCGATGCCTCGAGTTGATGTAACAAGAATGTCGGCCGTCGAGTCTAGAATGACGGTTTTACCATCGCGGTTCACCGGGACTCGAAATTTAGCGTCAGGAAGAATGCGTCGGTGGGTAAGCAGTTGAGGGCTGGAGCTCGATAAAAACTGTAGAAGTCGTTTACAGAGGAGATCGCTAAAATATCAAGGCGACGTTAAGTTTTCAGATTTAAAGCAAACTGTCTTCGCTTATTCATAGCGGTTTTGGTACTTTTTTCGTTTGTCCGTGATTCCGTAGTCTCGCGGAAAATTCCAAGCTGGCCGTTCAGGATCTTTTCGAATGGGCAATTTCTCTTGCCACGCATCATACATAACCGAAGATCTGATACACCTGGTGGTACAAATAAAAGTTATTTTTCCACGTTCTCATAAACTTACCGGGGAAAAAAAGGTTACCCGCCTCTTAATAAGCTTATCCTGAGTCGTCGGCAGAGGGCTCACTTCTTCGCTATACGACCGATTCAATGGAAACATCACGGCGTTTGTGAAAACTTGGGCCTGGGCCAGACCACCGACTAACACGTTGCCATCGCCAAAAGTGTACGTGTCGACGCTTTTTGGAGGTTCGACTATTTCCTCGACGATATCGGGCGGGGAGCTGGAATCCAGAAGATGCATCGCATCCAAAAAGTGAAAAGTTGCATCAATTGATCGGGAAACACACTTGAGGTGAACTTTTTTTTTATTTTTCAGAATCATATCTAGGGCCCACTGTTCTTGTTTTTTAATGGTTACAACACAAGGCACAAAGGAGGAAGGGGGTGAATTTGAATTTGGAATTTCAAATTGAATTTTCAAATCAAAAATGAATTTGAGGACTCAGAAATTTGTTGGGAGGTGAAGGACCCCGTTTTTGGGCTGAGCAATTCAGTTTCCTAGATGATCGGCCAATTTTAGGGGTCAATGTGTTATTTCTTGCTAAAAAAATGTTTCAGAAATGGGGGGGGGGGGTTCAAGAGTGTTGGCTCGCGTTGCAAATAATGTTTTGGGAATCTCCTTAACAAAGAAGGTTGGTGCTATGATGGGGGGAAGGGGCCTATTTTCGTGGACCCCCCCCCCTCCCATCGACCCTGGATCTATGGTTTTAAGCCGTTCTGGTACGTTTTCACCCCCACCCCTCGACCACCGAACATCATCACCGCCATCATAGGTTTCGTTGGCGACGCGACGCAGCCCCAATCGTCATAGGCCCTTATACTTAATTCTTAATTTTAACCACGGGCTTGCCCCCAAAAACAGCGCATTAGCGCCTTTTCTCAATTTTAGCCGCGAAAAAATTACCGCACTTTGCCGATTTTAGCCCCGCATTGGCGATTTTTCTCAATTTTTACCGCGAATTAGCGATTTATTTCAATTTTAGCCGCGGACTTGACCCACGCACTGCACATTAGCGCTTTACCTTCAATTTTAGCCACGAATTATCGATTTTTCTCTATTTCAGCCACGAATCTGAGTGCTTTTTCCGAACTCTTACCCGCGCACTTGCTATAAAATTAGCACGTTAGCCCTTTCCACAATTTCAGCCGCGAAGCTACTTACAGAATCAAAATTTAAATGTGTAACCGTGGACGCTTTTTCTCCATTATTTGCAATAATAATTTTCATTTGCGCTTTTTCTCGTCTTTAGCCGCGAATCATCAGCGTGTTTCTGATTTTCAGCCGTTAGAAGACCTCCGAAAACCGTGCATTAAAAACCCGTAAATTGAGGAATTGTCTAAATTTTCGACGCGAAAGATTGTTTTTACGCAATTTTAGCCACGAATTAGCGCTTTTGCTTAATTTTTAGCCGCGAATTGGAACTTTTTTCTCTATTTTAGCCGCAACTTTTCTTCTAAATCGCTGGACTTTGAAGTTGAAGTTTGACCTTTACAGTGGTTGGGCTTAGCTGTGGTTGGCCCTTTGCTGTGGTTGGACCTTGGCTGTCCTCAGCAAAAGGCCACCCACAGCAATAGTCTAACCACCGCCAAGGTCCAACCACAGCCAAGGTCCCACCACAGCCAAGGTCCAACCCAGCAAATAACCAGCCACAGCAAATGTCTAACCTCAGCAAAGGCAAGAAGGTTGTGGTCGGACTGCTAGGGTATTCGCTGCCTAAAAATAGCTAAATTAGCTATTCCCACCATAAAAGTATCCTAGACTGACTATACTCGCGCCCCAAAATGGCTAAACTGACTATTTGTGCGATAAAAATAGCCAAACTGACTTCACGCGCTCTGAAAATTGCTAAAACAACGATTCGGCTCTGAAAATTCCTGAAACATCACGATTCCCGCCATGAAAATGGCTAAATCGACCATTCGCTTGCTAAAAATGACCAAACTGACTTGGCTTGACAAACTATTTGCCCCATAAGAACGGTTAAACTGACTGTGCGCGCCCAGGAAAAGTCTAAACAGATGATACATGTCATGTGAATAGCAAAATCGACTATTCGCGCACCAAGAATGGCTAAACTGACCATTCACTCCTTAAAAATGGCAAAACTTACGAATTCCGCCTTGAAAAAAAAAAGCTAAACTAATTATTTGAGCGATAAAAATGACCAGAGTGGCGATTCCCGCTCTAAAAAATGTCCAAGCTGACTTTAAGAGTCCTAAAAATGGATCAACTGACAATTTATGCACTGAAAAATGCCTGAACAGATGATTCCTTCCACAAAACTGGCAAAAATCTATCACCCGCGGGCCAAAATTGGTCAAACTGACGGTTCTCGCGCCTTGACTTGACAGTACTATTCACGCTCTATGAGTGGCCAAACTGACTCTATGCGCCCTAAAAATTGTCAGGCTGGGGGGGGGGGGTGCCCCCCCAAAAAAAACAGCCGAACTGATAATTTGCGCCTTAAAAATTCCCTAACTGGCTACTCACGCCCTAAAATTGACAAAAATTACTTTATGTGTGGTATAATTATAAATAGTTAAACTGACGATTCTCGCCTTGAAAAGACCTAAACAGATTATTCCTGTCCTGAGAATGACAAAAACGACCATTTGAGCGTCAAAAATAGCCAAATTGAGCCTTCACGCCTTGAAAATGTCTAAATTTACCATTCGTCCCTTAAAAAAAAGCAAAACTGACTATTCAAACCCTAAAAATAGCGTACTCGTATTCAGACGCGGATCCAGGATTTGCTAAAGAGGGGGGGGGGGTGCTTCATTCGACTGACTAAAAATGGATTGACAGTAATTCACAACCTAAAAACTGCGCACTATAATGGTCAAAATAACCATTCATGCCTCATTGGCTAGAAGGGACTAATTGCACCCTTACTAAACATAGCAAACTGACCCGAAAATGGCAAAATCGACCAGTCACGCGCCAAAAATGCCCTGACTGACCATTATCGCCTTGGTTTGACGTCCTATTAGCGCTCTATAAATGTCAAACCTCGTGACTATGCACCCTCAAAATGGCTATCCAAGGCATGAAATTGGCAAAATTGACTCTATGCGCCGTAAAAATAGCTCAACTGACGATTCGCGCCTTGACAATACCCAAACAGACGATTCCTGTCCTTAAATTGGCCAAACTGACCATTAAGGCCGAATTACACGAACCGAGTGCTCGGCCGAGTAAAACCCATGTGTAGTCACCACAGACAGTACTCGGCCGAGTGAATAACATGTGATTTTGTTTCTGTCCGGTCTCTAGCGTAGCATGGCAAGGGGCGAGGGGGGCGAACCGCTCCGGGCCCCCGTTTGGATTGGGCCCCTAAAAAGTTTAATGATGAAAAAATCGCGATTTTTAAGTAGAACGAATGACTTAACTAGCCTGTAAAATTGAGAAAAACGCTGATTCGCGGTTGAAATTGAGAACAATTGCGGCTGTTAATATTGAGAAAAAGGGCTAATTCACAGCTGAAATTGAGAAAACGCGTAATTGACAGATTCTTGGGGTAACATTGCGGAAAACTTCAATTTTTTTATTGAATGTTAAAATTAACTTTAGATATAAATAGATATAGATATGGTTTTGTTGAGTTGAACATTCTTTTCAATTTTATTGCTTTTGCCGACTAGTAACTTCACAATGCAATGAGACAAACGCTAATTCGTTGAATTAGAGAGAAAAATTAGTTGAGAAACGCCACTTTGCGGAAAGAATCCACAAAAAGTGATAATTTGCAGCTAAAATTGGAAGGGATAAACGCATAATTGAGCAAAACGAGTTCTTTCGGCAAATTGAGAAAAACGCTAATTCGTGGCTAGAATTGTGATTAGGAGCAACAATATGCGGGTTTAAAATTTAAGAAAAAGTCCTAGTTCACAGCTGACATTGAGAAAACGCAAAACCACGAATTCTTGCGGCAAACTCGGGAATGAAATTGGGAAGAAGTGCTAATTCACGCGGCTAGAACGGAGAAAAGCGCTAATACAAGGACAAAAAAGAGAAAAACGAGAATTAGCGTCCTACAAATGAAGAAACACGCTTCAATTTAGCAGCTTTAAAAAATTGAGAAAAAGCGCGAATTCACAGCTGAAAGGGAGAAACGCCGGCTCATGGATTTCCAGGGCAACATTGGGACTGAAATAGAGAAAAAGCGCTAATTCACGAGTGAAATAGACAAAAACGCGAATTCGCGCCTAAAAGTGGAGGAAACCGATAGTTCATGTAGCTAAGGTATGAAAAATTACGATTTTACGGATAAAATCGAGAAAAAGCGCTAAAAATCGCAGCTAAAATTTTGAAAATCTAATTCACTGCTAAAATTGAGGAAAAAACGCTAATTCACAGCGATTCTTGGGGAAACTTCGGGGCTTACACGGAGAAAAAGCGCTCTTTTCACGCGGCTGAAACTGAGAAAAACGCTAATTCTCGGATAAAATAATGAACAACGCGAATTTGAGTCTAAAAATAGAGGAAGGCGCTATTCACGGCTAAAATTGTAATAAAGTGTTACAATTTGGCAGCTTTAAAAATTGAGAAAAAGCGCAAATTGACACCTAAAATTGAGATAACTTCAACTCACGGATTCTCGGGGCTGAGACTGACATTAAGAAAAAGCGCTGATTCACGGCGTGAAACAGAGAAAGACGCGAATGCGCGTCTAAAAATGGAGGAAAACTCTAATTCGCAGCTAAGGTACCTATGAAAAATTGCGATTTTACTAATAAAATCGAGAAAAAGTGTTATAATTCGCTGCTAAAATTAAGAAATGTGCTCATTCGCTGCTGAAATTGAGGGTAAAAAAGGGGAATTCACAGCTGAAATTGAGAGAACACCAACTCGCGGATTCCTGAGGCAACTTGGGGAATAAAATTGAGAAAAAGCGCTAATTCAAGCGGCTAAAACTATGAAAAAGTCCTAATTCGCGGGTAACAATGACAGAAAAACACGGATTGGCGTTTAAAATGGAAAAGAAGCGCCAATTCGCGGCTTAAATTTAGAAAACTTGCTAATTTGCTGATAAAATTGGGAAAGAGCACTCAAACGCTACCCAATTTGCAGATTCTTGAGGCAACTTCACGGCTAAGAGCTTATAAAAAGCGCCGATTCGCGTCCAAAAATGAGCTAATTCGCGGATAAAATTGAGGGAAAAGCTATAATTCGCAGTATTATAGCTATTAAAATATGGTAGTAGAACTTTGAAAAAACGCTCATTCGCAGTTTAAATTGAGAAAACGCACGTATATGGTTTTCGGAGGCAATTTCGTAGCTAAAATTGATACAAATATGTACTTCAACGCTAATAAAAATTATTTCTAGTTTAATTAGAGACTGAAGGGCCTCCTAGAGATTTCCGCCCCGGGCCCCGAAAGGTGTTGTTCCGCCACTGGGGGTGAGGGGGCGTTAGGAGGATGATTTTGAAGATTTGGGGTCATTATTTCGAAGTGTTTCGATTAGAGCCGGAGTCCTTGGGAAAAATGGCCCATTCCATGCGGAACCAAAATATCAATTTTTTTTGTACTGAGAGATGCATCAAGAACCGAATTTATTCGATTTGGCTCTTTGAAATAGCAAATTTTGTGCGTCCGGCTCTTTCAAATGGCAATTTTCAAGGGTTTATCCCTACCAATAAGCCAATTTCATGATTTTGGCTCATTAAAATCCCAATTTCTCGACGTTTCCCTCATTCAAAAATGAAATTTTGCCGGTTCTTCAAAAACTAAATTTCTAGCATTTCGCCCTTTGACGTAGATTTCTCTTCTTTAAACATAATTTTCGTGGGCTGGGTCACTTTAAGCATTCAGTGTGTGTTGGGCTCAAATAAACAAATTTCGCACGTTTGACTCTTTCAAAACACCAATTTTACTGATCTGGTGCCCTCGCAAAGTCATTTTGGCGAATTTTAACAATACGAAAGTCCAATATCGTGGGGTTAAATTATTTAATAACCAAGTTATTCGGTTTTTCTGCTCTGTAAGCACCCCAATGTCGCGAATTTTCTCTCCAACCAAACGCCTTGTCGTTTGGTCGATCATTCACAACCGCAGTGCCGGCCTTAAAGATTTGGCGGCTCCGGGCGAATCAATCACCAGCGATTCTTGTCATTTTCATTGTCATTGTCATGGATTAGCACTTTTTTTTTCTCAATTTTAGCCTCGCGTAGTTGCCCGCAAAAGCTGCGACTTGCCATTTCCATGTGAATTAGAATTTGTTTTCAATAGCCATTTTTCTTGAATTCAGCCGCGAATTAACGTATCCCCAACAATGCAGCTTTTTTCCCTGAATTGGAGGTCACGAAGTTGCCTCCAGAAGCCGCGGTTTTGGGTTTAGCCACGAAATTGAGTTTTTTCGAGGTTTTCTTTATAAACTAGCGATTTGTCTCCATTGTAACCGTGACTTAACAATTTTTCCCCCATTTTATCCGCGAATTTGAAAGTTATTTCCCTGAATTTTATCCACTAATTAGCGCTTTTTCTTCATTTACCCGTGGATTAGCGGTTTTGTTTACTTACATCCACGAATTTGCCTTGAGAAGCCACGAATAAGCGTACTCTCCATTTAAGCCGTGAATTAGCGATTTTTCTCCATTATGGCCGCAATCTAGCTATTTTTCTTTATTGTGCCCGTTAATTTATCGATTTTCTCAAGCTTTGCTGTGAATTTGTGATTTTCCTGGTCTTAGCCGCTGATGAGCGATTTTCCCACTTCCGTGAGTTAGAGCTTTTTCCTAAGTTTAGCCGCGAATTAGCGATTTTGTTTAATTACAGCCACGAATTTGCCTTCAGAAGCCACGAATTAGCGTTTTCTCCGTTTTTAGCCACGAATTATAGGAATTTACTCCATTATGGCCGCGAATAATGTTGATATCATTATCAGCATTGCTATGTAATAAGCACATGGAAAACGCCAACTAGCGGCTAAAATTGAGAAATTTTGCTCATTGACGGAAAACCGCTTCGCTCGTGGATTCAATTGAGAAAATGCAAAAATTCGCGGTTGGGCGATGCACAGTCCAGGTCAAAGGCGCGCTAATTCACGGTTTACGGAGACAACTTTTCTCGGCAAAGTTTCTCGTTAACGGTAAAATTGAGAAAAAACACTCGCTAAAATTGATGAAAACGGTCAATTCGCTTTTAAAATTGCAAAAAAATTGCTCAGTTGGTGCCTACAAAGCACAAAATCGTGGTTACAATTGTGAAAAAACGCTCTTTCGTTTCGCTGTTAAAATGGGGGGGGCGGGGGGACGCCAATTCGTGGCTGAAATTGAGACATTTCGCCCATTCACGGATAAAATTAAGAAAAATTGCTCATTTAAGCATTTAAAGCCTAAAACTAAAACATAGTGAAAAAAACGCGCAGTTTGGACAATTTTATAGGTCGACTGGAGTCATTTCATCAGCACAGGGAACAATACAGTAGTTGGTGGGTGGTGGGCTGGGGTGGGGGACGATCAGTTGGTAACGTGGAGCCTCCTGGCCCTTTTCGTGGCAGGACGCGGGGAGGAATGGTCAATATTAATCCGTTAAGCGCGCGACTAGTCGCAGTTCCAGTTTGATCATTTTATGGGCGCAGATGTAAGACAGTTTTAGCTATTTTCAATGAGCGAACTCCAATCTGTAGGGCGCGAATGGTCAGTTTTCGCTATTTTTGAGAACGGCAACAGAAATTCTGAAGTTTTTGACATTTTTAGAGCATGAATTGTCAGTTTAGACATTTTCCAAGAGCAAATTTGCCACAGACAACGTCAGTTTTGGCCATTTCTAGGGTTGTATGATAAGATTTGCCAATTTTAGGGCGCCAATAGTCAGTTTGACTATTTTTACTCAATAGTCACTTTGAATATTTTTAGGGCACGAATCATTAGTTTAGCCATAGTCAGTTTGGCCATTTTTAAGAAGTAGGATTGAAAGTCTGATACTTCTATGGCGTTTTTGGCCATTTTTATGACACAATTCGTCAGTTTAGCCATTTTTAGGGTGATTTGAGTGAGATTTGCCAATTTTAGGGTGCCAATAGTCAGTTTGACTACATTTAGGGCACGATTCATTAGTTTAGCCATTTTCCGAGAGCCAACGGTCAGTTTGGCCATTTTTCAAGAAGGTGGATTGAAAGTCTGACACTTCTATGGCGTTTTTGGCTATTTTTAGGACACGAATCGTCAGTTTAGCCATTTTTAGGGTGTTTTGAGTCAGATCAGAGCGCCAATAGTCAGTTGTTTGATTATTTTTAGGGCACGAATCGTCAGTTTAGCCATTTTCAAGGAGCCAATGGTCACAGTTTGCCCATTTTTGAGAACGAGGATTGAAAATGTGACAATTTTATGACATTTTTGGCCATTTTTAGGACGTGAATAGCCAATTTAGCCATTTTTAGGATGATTGGAGTAATATTTGCCAATTTCAGGACGTCAATAGTCCGTTATTTGATTGTTTTCGAGGCACGAATCGTCGATTTGGCCATTTTCAAGGAGCCAATGGTCGGTTTGCCCATTCTTAAGAAGCAGAATTGAAAGTGTGACACTTCTGTGGCGTTTTTGGCCATTTTATAGGACACGAATAGTTATTTTACCCATTTTCAGTGAGCTTATGGTTAGTTTGACCATTTTTGGAGCAGAAATGGTCGGTTTGGCCATTTTCAGGGCACGGACATCGTCAGTTTATAGGCATTCCATGCCAGTTCGTCAGTTTGAACATTTTCATGGTGCGAATCGTCAGTTTTGCCATTTTCAGGGTGAAATCAGTCAGCTAATTCACACTAGTAAAGTATGAAAAATTACCATTTCACGGATGAGTCAAGAAAAAGCGCTAAAAATCACAGCTAAAATTAATAAAATGTGCTAACTATCTGCTAAAATTGAGGAAAAAACGCAAATTCACAGCTGAAAATGAGAAAACGCCAACCCACCGATTCTTGGTGGCAATTTCGGGGCTGAAATTGAGAAAAACGCTAATTCACGGATAGAAAAGAGAAAAACGCTGATTCGAGTCTAAAAATAGAGAAACAGGATATTCACGGCTAAAATACGTGATAAAGTGTTACAATTTGGCAGCTTTGAAAATTGAGAAAAAGCGCGAATTCACACCTAAAAATTGAGAAAACGCCAACTCACGGATTCTCGCGGCTGGGACTGAAATTGAGAAAAAGCGCTTGATTCATAGCGTGAAACCGAGAAAAACGCGAATTTCCGTCTAAAACTGAAGGAAAACTCTAATTCACAGCTAAGGTAAAGAAAATTGCGATTTTACGGATGAAATCGAGAAAAGGCGCTATAATTCGTAACTAAAATTAAAAAATGTGCTCATTTACTGCTAAAATTGAGGGTAAAAAAGGCTAATTCACAGGTGAAACTGGTGAGAACTGGCGGCCCACTCGCAGATTCTTGGGGAACTTTGGGAATAAAATTGAGAAAAAGCGCTTGAACAAGCAGCTAAAACTGTGAAAAAGCGCTGTTAACTCGTGGGTAAAATAAAGAAAAACGTGAATTCGCGTGGGTAAAATTGAGAAAAATACGAATATGGCTTTTAACATGGAGAAAAAACGCGAAAGCACGGCTAAAATTTAGAAAACGCCAACCTGCAGATTCTTGGGATAACTTCAGGAATAAGATTGAGAAAAAGTGCTAGATCAAGTGGCTAAAAATATGGAAAAACGCTAATTCGTGGGTAAAATATAGAAAAAACGAATTGGCGTTTAAAATGGTGAAAAGCACCAATTCACGACTTACATTGAGAAAAATTGCTAATTTACGGATAAAATTGGGAAAGAGCACTCAAACGCTATCTAATTTGCGGATTCTTGAGGCAAATTTCGCAACTAAGAGCTTATAAAAAGCGCTGATTCGCAGCTAAAAATAAGAAAATGAGCTAATTCGCGGATAAAATTGAGAAAAAGAGACAATTCGCAGCTAAAATGCGCTAGTAGAATTGAGAAAAAACGCTCTTTCACAGTTAAAATTGAGAAAACGCACATTTCGGAGGCAATTTCGAAAAAAATGTACTTCAACGTCACTAAAAAGTATATTTCTAGTTTAATTAGAGGCTAAAGGGACTCCTAGAGATTTCCGCCCCGGGCCCCGACCGGTGTTGTTCCGCCACTGTGCCCGGTCTCGGCCTAGCCACTCGGTTGGTGTAATTAGGCCTTTAGAGATTATAAAACTGGAAAGTTGTCGCTCTAAAAAACAGAAAAACTGGCCGTTTCGACTGGTAAAACTGATGGTTCGAGCACTGAATCATGCCATAGAAATGACCATGCTGACAGTTAGCGTCGTAAAAATGGCCAAACTGGCTATTCATGCCCTAAAATTAGTAAAACCAACTCTATAGAGGCTCATTAATGGTTGAACTGACGATTCGCGCTCTGAAAGGCTCTAAAAACGGATGATTCATGTCCTGAAAATGGCGAAATCGACCATTATTGCGGCGTCAAAAATGGGCCAAACTGAACTCCCGTGCCCTGAGAATGTCTAAGCTGATGATTCGTTCCCTAAAAATAGCAAAATTGGTTATTGAGCCCTAAAAATGGCATACTCGTACAAGCAATTCACGGTTCGAATATGGCCTAACTGGCTATTCGCACCCTTAAAAGATGAATTGACTATTAGCGACCTAAAATCGATGAACTGACCCATTCGTCCCCCCACCCACCCACCCACCAGAACCTTACGAACTGATTGTCTCCCCTACCCCTCCGCTAACGGTAACAGCACGCCACTGCACTTAGCCTCTCGGTGGATTTGGCAAATCCAAAATTAGACGCAACCACGTATCTCTGGGCGTATCTCGATACGGGTAATCCAAAAATCGAAACGTATTTTCGATCAGCCGGGACGACGAGAATGATGAAATGCCTGCAACTCGCCCATTTTAGCGGTTTTACTTGAATTAGGGCACTTCTCAATGGAAACGAAAATCTACAGGGTTTCTATTGGTTCTACAGTTTTTCTGGTAATCTTTCAACAGTTTATTCCAAAGTTGGATCAGGCCACCTAACAATTGGACCGAGGGTGCGGTTTCGACCTCGGACCATCAGCTACCGGAGCTCTACTTGGTTCTGGTCTTATCAGCCCGGGGCAGTTGACCCATGTACGAAGCTAGCCGCCAACAGGCTAGCTCCGGACCGCTCCTTGCGCAGAGCTACGATGCACTCGATTTTATGACCTCAAGTCTCGTAATCGGTGGATCATTAGCCTAAAACTAAATAAACGTTTCCTGCAATACTTTGGTTATCGTGGCCTGAAATGGATCGCTTTCGAGGAACCTAGCCCTCTTGAGGGACTATCGATGGAAAACTACATATTATCAATATTGTAAATCGCCACAATTTGCTCATATTCTCACCTTAATGAATACAACTTACATGGATGGGGGCGAAGGCTCGGCGACAATATCAATGGCATCCTCGTATGTTATACCGGCGCTCTCAAGACTCCTCAAAGCGCCCTTGTCTCGAAGAATTTTCTTACCTTGAACTTTCCAGTGGTTTCGGAACATTCGCCCCGTGTGTTGTTGAAACAGAACGAGGGATAAACGCATCTTGAAGCCAAAACGCAAGGAAAATCCCTCATGAGCACGACCTAATCAAAAGAGAACCCTCAAGGGTAACAGTGACGTTCCCTTCCCTGATTGATAAATCCATCAGGTTAGGTAAGCACGGAGCTAATGAAGGTACGGGGTCTGCGGGGGAGCGGGCCACGGGGCCACAGATATGAGATCTAGGAGGAACAAACAAAATGCTAACATACAAATCTGAGGCCCCGGAAAACGGACCAAAGCTACCAAAATCGCTGGAATCACAGGGAGAACGCCTCCAACGTCTCGAACGTTCCAAAATGCGTTTTGAATTATCGAGGCAAGATACCCCACGAGATAACGCGGTTTCGCCCATTTTTAAATTTTGGCAATTTTCGCCAAAAACGCCCATGCTGTTTTGTCCATATTTTACGATTTACGGATATTTATGCGACGATGAATTATGATGTGGCCATATTTTGGTACCACAATAAGACCTAATTATTCGAGGAGGATATCGTCGATGAAGACGAAAACGAAGTTCAGGTCTCGGAAAATGTGGTCCATGAATCGTTGAAATGTCTGGCTTGCGTTTCTCAAGGCAAACATCATTCTCGGGAACTCAAACAACCCAAATGGTGTAATTATTGCTGTTTTCTTGGTGTCTTCCGGGGCTACTGGAACGTGATGGTGCGCTCGGTTAATGTCGAGCGTCGAGAATATTGTTGAACCGTGAAGGAGATTTGTAGAAAGCGTAATGAGAAAGCGTAAAAATGAATCTATTTGATAACAAATAAATTGAGTTGAATTCTTGAATTAAAATAATTTAAAAGCAAATTTCCAGAAAGCACTTATTTTATAAGTGCTATTTTATAAATTTCTTCAACAAAATAATATTTTGATAGGCGTTTCAATTCTAAGTGCCGATAAAATGAGCGAATCGGTCAACTGCCAATCACTTACTATAACTTCTTTTCCTTTTTAAGTATTATATATCCTACAAAATATTATGTGTTATTGAAAAAAAATGAATAAATAAAAATAATGGCCCTCTGTTTGGAAGAACTTGACGGCTCTCACGGTTCGATGGGGTAACGGGATTTTATGTTTAAATTCTGGTTTATGGGACCTGCATACATACCAGTGGCGTTTGAGGGACGTCCCAAACAATTTCGCGTTCGAATTTTTCAAGAATGAAATTTCGCAAAGTTAACTCGCTCATTAAACACAATGTCGGTGGGCTGACTTGACTGAAACAACGAATTTTCGACGATATATTTTTTTTTTTTTTTTGTAGAAGTCCTTATAGAGGCGGCTAAAAATGGAAAGCCGCCACATGATGCCCTCAAAGTGACCAAAACTGACCGTTCTGCGGTCCGCCTGCGTCGAGGCTTTTCCTAGGACTTCAGTCCGCTGACGATAAACGCGTATCCGCCGCCCACGGGAAAACTCATATGGCCGCTGCCTTATAGCGAAATGGGCAATAGCAAAATTCGAACTCAGACCCGCACTGGAGTTTGGCTATAAGGTTAGGAATAAACGCTAATTTGCGGCACATTGTGAGAAAAATCACGAATTCGCGGATATAATATATATTTTAAAAACCCTAATTGGAGCATAAGGTGCAGAAACAACACTAATAAACCGTAAAAAAAAAATTAATAATTAATTTGCGGCTAAGATCGAAAAAAACGCTACCTCGCGGCTTCTGAAGGCAAATTCTCCGCTCAATTAGGTAAAAGCGCTACTTCATGATGGAAGCAGCGCTAATAAAAGGCAAAAAATTCCTAATTGACGGGTCAAACAGAGAAAAATGCAAAATGCGCTGCTAAAATTGAGAAAAAGCACTTACATCCTGTCTGGAATAAAGAAAAATCACTAATTCGCGGCTAAACTTGAGAGAAAGCGCTTATAAGTAGAAGTGGTGCTGATAACTGACTAAATATAATTAATTAGCGGCTAAAATTTAGAAAACCGCTAGTTCGCGGCTAGAATTGAAAAAAAAACACTAATTTGCGGCTAAAATGGAGACAAAAGGTAGATCACAGCTTAAATTGTCAAACATCGCAAATATTAATTCTCGATACATAATTTTAAAAAACGTAAATTCGCGGATAAATTTTGAAATAATCTGTAATAAACGGCTAAAATCACTAATTCGCGGTTAAAATTGAGTAAAAGCAGTAAATCGCGTATGGAATGGAGACAAATATTCAATTCGCGGCTGAAATTGGGAGAAAGCGCTAATTCATGCTTATTAAAATTGAGAAAGAAGCGCAGATTTGCAACTAGAAAATATAAAAGTGCTAGTTCGCGGCTGAAATTCAGAAAAACAGCGGTATTTATTAGCTAATACGAGGAAAAAGCGCTAATTTAGGCAAAATTTAAGTAAAAGTCGAGGGTAATTTTTAAAAAAACCCCCAATAAACGGCCACAATCTGGAAAGATGCCCATTCTTAAGGATGCCAATAGCCATCCCAGTTTGGCTTCACAAACCACTGGACTTGTGTGCGTGGCTACACATGTACAGGAGAAGGTCATCCCGGGGAAAGCAATTTTTGTCCCACATTCTGATATTCATTACATACTAAGAAATTGACAATGGGCTTAATATGCTAAATTTTATTTTTGGATTGACGCGATGCGCATGATGCTGGTTTTAATAGTTCACTTTTTCTGTGGTTGGACTTTTTGCGGTCATGGCTTTTTGTGGTTAGAGCATTTTGTGGTTTGAATGAGCAAAACTCACGAAATTAGTTTTCGAAGAAGTGGAAATCCCGCAATAATTTGGGATTTGTAGGGGCCAACGTGACGAAATCCAAGAATTTGTCATGAGCCAAATTTAATTTTCTTAATAATTAACCAACGAGCCTGCAGAACTGATTTCAGTAAGAACAAATCCAGCGAAATTTGGTTTTTAAAAGTGCGGAACCTACCGAAATTGGATAGGGAATAACAAATTTCAAGAAATTGGATATCTAAGGTTCCAAATTTGAAACATTCGGTAGGGAAGAGCGAAATATTGAAGGTTGAAAACGCCAAAATCACGAAATTTTCTTTTCCGTCGTTCGTTTTCCGTCAAATTAGGTTTTTCGATTTAACAGGACGATTTAAGATGAACACTCGGGGAAATTGGTTTTTTGAACGAGCAACCCCACGAAATTAGGTTACTTAAAACGTAAATATCACGCGAAATTGGAGTAGGAAATAACAAAAAATTAGTTAAATTAGGTTTTTAAGGTGCCTAACTTGAAACATTTGGTTATGGAAGAGCAAAATTGGGGGTTGAAAAAGCCAGAATCACGATTTTATTTTTTTCGCCGTTCTGTTTCTTCCAATTAGGTTTTTTTTTAATTAACCAAACCCGCGAAACGTATTTAATTAAAAGGAACAACCATGAAATTTGGCTGTTCACCAGTCGAACATCAGGCACCATTGGGTTTTATAGGAGCAAAATCCACAAAACTAGGTTTTGAAAGAGCAAACCTTACGAAATTTAGGGTTTTGAAAGCGTGAAAATCGGCAAATTGTCGGGGTTTGGCTAATTTTGTCCCGCGTCCCCCGGGCAAGGTCCCACCAGGTCGCAATATGTGTCGGATTCTGCTATACATTTCTTGAAAAATTCATATTGGGCGTATAATAATTTCATTTTTGTAATGAAGGTGCGCGTGAGCCTGGTTTTTGTGGTTGACTTTTTCTGTGGTTAGACTATTTGTGGTCAGGGCTTTTTATGATGAGAGCATTTTGTGGTTAGAGCTTTTTGTGGTTGGAGCGTTTTGTGGTTAGGGCGATAGCAACGACAGCCTACTTGCACCTCCGTAAAACGCCCACCTTCAAGTGGTCCACGCGCGGGTGTTTAGAGCATTTTGTGGTTAGAGCGTTTTGTGGTTAGAGCATTTTGTGGTTAGAGCATTTTGTGGTTAGACCGTTTTGTGGTTAGAGCATATTGAGGTTAGAGCGTTTTGTGGTTAGGACGTTTTGTGGTTAGAGCATTTTGTGGATAGAGCATTTTGTGGTTAGAGCGTTTTGTGGTTAGAGCGTTTTGTGGTTAGGGAATTTTGTGGCTAGAACGTTTTGTAGTTAGGGCATTATGTGGTTAGAGCGTTTTGTGATTAGAGCATTTTGTGGTTAGAACGTTTTGTGGTTAGAGCATTTTTTGGTAAGAGCGTTTTGTGGTTAGGGCATTTTGTGGTTAGTACTTTTTGTGGTAGGAACATTTTGTGATTAGAGCATTTTGCGGTTAGATCGTTTTATGGTTAGGGCATTTTGTGGTCAGAGCGTCTTGTGGTTAGATCGTTTTGTGGTTAGAGCGTTTTGTGGTTAGAGCGTTTTGTGGTTATGGCATTTTGTAGTTAGAACGTTTTGTGGTTAGATCATTTTGTGGTTAGAGCGTTTTGTGGTTAGAACGTTTTGTGGTTAGAGCATTTTGTGGTTGGAGCGTTTTGTGTTTAGGGCATTTTGTGGTTAGTACTTTTTGTGGTTAGAACATTTTGTGATTAGAACGTTTTGTGGTTAGAGCATTTTGTGGTTAGAGCGTTTTGTGTTCAGGGTATTTTGTGGTTAGAGCGTATTGTGATTAGAGCATTTTGTGGTTAGAGCATTTTTTGGTAAGAGCGTTTTGTGGTTAGGGCATTTTGTGGTTAGTACTTTTTGTGGTAAGAACATTTTGTCGCCCCCTTCAATGCCCACCTTCAAGTGGTCCACGCGCGGGTGTTTAGAGCTTTTTGTGGTTAGAGCGTTTTGTGGTTAGAGCATTTTGTGATTAGGGCATTTTGTGGTTAGACCGTTTTGTGGTTAGAGCATATTGAGGTTAGAGCGTTTTGTGGTTAGGACGTTTTGTGGTTAGAGCATTTTGTGGTTAGAGCGTTTTGTGGTTAGAGCGTTTTGTGGTTAGGGAATTTTGTGGTTAGAACGTTTTGTAGTTAGGGCATTTTGTGGTTAGAGCGTTTTGTGATTAGAGCATTTTGTGGTTAGAACGTTTTGTGGTTAGAGCATTTTGTGGTTAGAGCGTTTTGTGGTTAGGGCATTTTGTGGTTAGAACTTTTTGTGGTTAGAGCGTTTTGTGGTTAGAGCGTTTTGTGGTTAGAGCGTTTTGTGGTTATGGTATTTTGTAGTTAGAACGTTTTGTGGTTAGATCATTTTGTGGTTAGAGCGTTTTGTGGTTAGGGCATTTTGTGGTTGGAGCGTTTTGTGGTTGGGGCGTTTTGTGGTTAGACCGTTTTGTGGTTAGAGCATATTGAGGTTAGAGCGTTTTGTGGTTAGGACGTTTTGTGGTTAGAGCATTTTGTGGTTAGAGCGTTTTGTGGTTAGAGCGTTTTGTGGTAAGGGAATTTTGTGGTTAGAACGTTTTGTAGTTAGGGCATTTTGTGGTTAGTACTTTTTGTGGTAAGAACATTTTGTGATTAGAGCATTTTGCGGTTAGATCGTTTTATGGTTAGGGCATTTTGTGGTCAGAGCGTCTTGTGGTTAGATCGTTTTGTGGTTAGAGCGTTTTGTGGTTAGAGCGTTTTGTGGTTATGGCATTTTGTAGTTAGAACGTTTTGTGGTTAGATCATTTTGTGGTTAGAGCGTTTTGTGGTTAGGGCATTTTGTGGTTGGAGCGTTTTGTGGTTGGGGCGTTTTGTGGTTAGGGCATTTTGTGGATATTACTTTTTGTGGTTAGGGTATTTTCTGGTTAGAGCGTTTTGTGATTAGAGCATTTTGTGGTTAGAACGTTTTGTGGTTAGAGCATTTTGTGGTTGGAGCGTTTTGTGTTTAGGGCATTTTGTGGTTAGTACTTTTTGTGGTTAGAACATTTTGTGATTAGAACGTTTTGTGGTTAGAGCATTTTGTGGTTAGAGCGTTTTGTGTTCAGGGCATTTTGTGGTTAGTGCTTTTTGTGGTTAGAGCATTTTGTGGTTAGAGCGTTTTGTGGTTAGGGCATTTTGTGCTTAGTACTTTTTGAGGTTAGATCGTTTTGTGGTTAGAGGATTATGTGGTTAGAGCATTTTGTGGTTAGAGCGTTTTGTGGATAGGGCATTTTGTGGTTAGACCGTTTTGTGGTTAGAGCATTTTGTGATTAGGGCATTTTGTGGTTAGACCGTTTTGTGGTTAGAGCATTTTGTGGTTAGAGCGTTTTGTGGTTAGAACGTTTTGTGGTTAGAGCATTTTGTGGTTAGATCATTTTGTGGTTAGAGCATTTTGTGGTTAGAGCGTTTTGTGGTTATGGAATTTTGTGGTTAGAGCGTTTTGTAGTTAGAGCATTTTGTGGTTAGAGCGTTTTGTGATTAGAGCATTTTGTGGTTAGAACGTTTTGTGGTTAGAGCATTTTTTGGTAAGAGCGTCTTGTGGTTAGATCGTTTTGTGGTTAGAGCGTTTTGTGGTTAGAGCATTTTGTGGTTAGAGCGTTTTGTGGTTAGGGCATTTTGTGGTTGGAGCGTTTTGTGGTTGGGGCGTTTTGTGGTTAGGGCATTTTGTGGATATTACTTTTTGTGGTTAAGGCATTTTGTGGTTAGTACTTTTTGTGGTAAGAACATTTTGTGATTAGAGCATTTTGCGGTTAGATCGATTTATGGTTAGGGCATTTTGTGGTCAGAGCGTCTTGTGGTTAGATCGTTTTGAGGTTAGAGCGTTTTGTGGTTAGAGCGTTTTGTGGTCAGAGCGTTTTGTGGTTAGAGCGTTTTGAGGTTAGAGCATTTTGTGGTTAGAGCGTTTCGTGGTTAGGGCATTTTGTGGTTGGAGCGTTTTGTGGTTAGGGCGTTTTGTGGTTAGAGTGTTTTGTGGTTAGAACATTTTGTGGTTAGAGCATTTAGTGGTTGGAGCATTTTGTGGTTGGAGCGTTTTGTGGTTGGGGCGTTTTGTAGTTAGGGCATTTTGTGGATATGACTTTTCGTGGTTAAGGCATTTTGTGGTTAGTACTTTTTGTGGTAAGAACATTTTGTGATTAGAGCATTTTGCGGTTATATCGTTTTATGGTTAGGGCATTTTGTGGTCAGAGCGTCTTGTGGTTAGATCGTTTTGTGGTTAGAGCGTTTTGTGGTTAGGGCATTTTGTGGTTGGAGCGTTTTGTGGTTGGGGCATTTTGTGGTTAGGGCATTTTGTGGATATTACTTTTTGTGGTTAAGGCATTTTGTGGTTAGAGCGTTTTTTGGTTAGGGCATTTTGTGGTTGGAGCGTTTTGTGGTTAGGGTATTTTGTGGTTAGAGCGTATTGTGATTAGAGCATTTTGTGGTTAGAGCATTTTTTGGTAAGAGCGTTTTGTGGTCAGGGCATTTTGTGGTTAGTACTTTTTGTGGTAAGAACATTTTGTCGCCCCCTTCAACGCCCACCTTCAAGTGGTCCACGCGCGGGTGTTTAGAGCATTTTGTGGTTAGAGCGTTTTGTGGTTAGAGCATTTTGTGATTAGGGCATTTTGTGGTTAGACCGTTTTGTGGTTAGAGCATATTGAGGTTAGAGCGTTTTGTGGTTAGGACGTTTTGTGGTTAGAGCATTTTGTGGTTAGAGCGTTTTGTGGTTAGAGCGTTTTGTGGTTAGAGCATTTTGTAGTTAGAGCGTTTAGTGGTTAGGGCATTTTGTGGTTAGAGCGTTTTTTGGTTAGGGCATTTTGTGGTTAGGACATTTTGTGGTTAGAGCGTTTTGTGGTTAGAGCATTTTGTGGTTAGAGCGTTTTGTGGTTAGAGCATTTTGTGGTTAGAGCGTTTTGTGTTCAGGGCATTTTGTGGTTAGTACTTTTTGTGGTTAGAACATTTTGTGATTAGAAAGTTTTGTGTTCAGGGCATTTTGTGGTTAGTGCTTTTTGTGGTTAGAGCATTTTGTGGTTAGAGCGTTTTGTGGTTAGAACTTTTTGTGGTTAGAGCATTTAGTGGTTGGAGCATTTCGTGGTTAGAGCGGTAGGCATCGACCGCCTACTTGCACCTCCGTAAAACGCCCACCTTCACGGGGTCCGCGCGTGAGTGGTTAGAGCATTATGTGGTTAGAGCGTTGTGTGTAGGGCATTTTGTGGTTAGAACGTTTCGTGGTTAGAGCATTTTGTGGTTAGGGCATTTCGTGGTTAGGGCATTATGTGGTTAGATCGTTTTGAGGTTAGGGCGTTTTGTGGTTAGTGCTTTTCGTGGTTAGAGCATTTTGTGGTTAGAGCGTTTCGTGGTTAGAGCGTTTAGTGCTCGGGGCATTTTGTGGTTAGGGTATTTTGTGGTCAGAGCATTTTTTATGGTTCGAACGTTTTGTGGTTAGGGCATTTTGTGGTTGGTGCGTTTTGTGAAACTGGTAGAAGAATGCCCACATGAGCTAGTTCTCAAGTGGCCAATGACAGAGCTGCCTGAATTATGGAATAGGCGAATAAGGAATGGCTTATTCAATAGTAATCAATTGCGCGGATTTATAGCTCCTTTCAAACCAAAAATTTTCTGGATCTGCACTATACAGTTTTTCCGTTCAGTTTGATGTGTTGTCGTGGGTAGTGGTTGGTTTGGGGGGGGGGGCGGCCTTTGCTTTGGTGGTGATGGGCAGGCCTAATGGTTTGTGTAAAAACGTCGGTTGACTGAATACTTTGGAATTATTATTATACACGTCGAATTGTGATAGTGTGGGAGGGGTGGGGTATGGTATATAATGAATAATAAAATAAGTAGAAAAAAAAATGGACGATTCTCCAACTAGCTAATTTAGCTCTTCTTTCTTACCCGCTGACGAATACCTTTTGCTTTTGTGACGTGAATTTCATTATTCAGTTTCTTTTATGGATTGCTACTAGTTTCTACTTATTTTTTCTCCTATTTGTTATCATTGCACGACTGTGCCTGAATTTTATTAGAGGACATTCCTTTCTTCTTTTCCCATAATGCAATTAACCAGCACAATTTTATCCTTCAGAAAATTAAAACTCAGCCAATAAATTAAAGTTGTGTGTTTTGCTCCGTTTCCCTTTGACGTATTATGGATGCTGGACCGTAAAACATTTAAAATTATTTTTAGAACAGCCAGTTGCGACATTTTTTTTATCTCTATTGGTTTTTCACCTAACTTTTTTTCTTTTCTTCATCCCACTCATTTTTCTTCTTTTTTTTTTGTTTGTATTCATGCCATTCTTTCAGTTCACGAGCGATATTCGCGGGAGAGCCTTATTTTCTCTCTCTTTCTCTCGCAACCCGACAATTTCTCTGACCCTCTGACCGCCCCTCTAGAACGCTTCCAACCCACTTTTGTGATAAGACAACGATGCTTTGATTTAACGCTCAAGAACATAATAAAAAAATAAAATAGTCAAATAAATAGAATAGAATGAATTCGACGCTAGTCAGAGCTTTTTAGAAGTGAAGGGGGGAGGGGAGATATGGGATGTCTCGGTAGTTACCCGGATTTATTTCCGACAAATTTCTCGTTTATTTTGTTCTGTTTGTATGTATCGTTATTCGTTAACCAAGGTACGGTATATGTCCAAACAAATATATTTAAATTACAAATGTCTTTATAAAAAATTAATTTTTTTTTGAAGGATGGCTTGTGACGGCGTCCCAGAAAGACAATTATTCCTACGAATACAACACAACTGTCGCTGTGTTTATTACAGAAGTGATTAAACTATTAGTGTCCATAGTCATTTATAAAATGAGGTAAGTTTATTTCAGTATTGCTAACAACTTTTTTTTGTTATTTTCTATAACTCGTCTATCTTGTTTTTGTGTATAGTCACTCATGGAGTAAATTAGTGGACGAATTTAGGAATAACGGTCGAGTATTCACTTTGTATTTTATTCCCGCAAGCCTGTATTGCTTGTATAACAATTTAACGTTTATCAACTTGTCATATTTTGATCCAACCACCTACTTTATGTTGCTTCAGTTGCGTGTCGTCGCTACTGGCTTTATTTTTCAAGTAAGATCATGACTCCCCCCCCCCAACCGCAACCACCGCAAAATGAGAATAACTCCCCGGTTTCATTTCAGGTATTATTTAAAAAGAAGCTGAGTATTAAACAATGGGCTTCTTTGATTCTTTTAACCCTGGGCTGCATGGTGAAGCAAATCAATTTAGGTGACATGCCGACCGAGGTAGTCAATAACAAGGAACCATCGAAACAATTACAGATCTCATTGTCGTATCCAAGTTTTTTATTGTTTATTCAAGTGAGTATATAACCCTAAACGATGAACAAAAAAAACGCGGAGTAATTAAAATTACCCCCCCCCCCCTTCTTTAAAGATATTTTGTTCGTGCTCGGCGGGAGTCTACAACGAGTACCTTCTCAAATCACACTGTACCAAAGTCAACGTGCTGGTTCAAAACGTTTTTCACAACATCAACTCAATCATATGCATCCTCCTTGTCTTCGTCTACGAGGGGACGTTTCCTAAAATTGTCTCCCTCGCTTCCTACGAGCCTTTCACCAAACTAAATGTCGCACTAGTCATTTGCAATAACGCGGCCATCGGCGTCGTCACGTCATTCTTTCTCAACTATTTGAATTCAATCGTTAAAAATTTTGCCAGCTCCCTTGAACTGGTCATAACGGCCGTCATATCGAGAATTCTATTTTCGATTCCTGTCTACGCCAATACCGTAGTGTCAATCGCTTTGATTACTGTGGCGACGATCACTTACAGTCAAAATCCTGTGGTGAATAAACCGACGGCGGACGCCTCCAACCGAAACAACAAGAATCTCACCGTGTGATACTACATAGTTTTAATTTTGAATGAAATTTGTAGTTACCATTTAAAACCAAAGTCATTGTAACAATAAGTAAAAAACATTGCGTCTTAAATTGTTGTGAATCCTCGCTTTTTGGAATGTGCCTGGGCCGTTAATCAATCCAAGGGGGATTCTCTCGAATGGATGCGGGCGTTACGATTCTCGATTGAGGCTGGAAAAATGATTTAAAAAACCCCCAAACAATTCATCGCATTTTTTTTTTATTGATTCGTGCAGTCGACACGAAGATACGTGCGACAACGTCGAGAGCAACAGCACTCACTCACCCTTGGTCCCATCATTTTATGTCGCACTCGCCAGCGCAGGTCATTCCGCGGATTCTCACCGGGAAGATTTTGTCGCGACCAGACGTCTTGATAGTATTGATAAAGGGCGACGGGGTCGGATTTACCAGGTCCTGTTTTGTCGTTGGCTGATTTGACCGAGCGGATAACTGTGGTTGGGGGGGGGGGTACAAAAACGAGATTAATTATCGCCTGAAAACTCGTTCCCCGGGGCAAAGACCCAAAACCAATTCATTGAGTGTGTGGGGGGGGTCAACGAAATTTTTGTGACGCGAACGCCCTGAACTCAGCTAATTCGTCCCACCGGGATCCTGCGCCTCTTGTGAACACGGCCGTTTAAGCTGTTCACCGCCCCCCCCCCCCAAAGGAGCAGAGTTCTATCCATTTTAAGACCTCCACTCCTCCAGAATGAGCAAACTGAGCCACAAAATATTTTGATTTTGAGCAAAATCATAGTGAGGCACACGAGATATCTACGCTTAAACAGGCTTTAAAAAAGCGCACAACGGACCTCACAGGTTGCAATACCAAGAACATTGTGTTGACTTACATGACGGGCACCGCTTCTGTGAATGCTGTTCCTTTTTCTTTATGGCACTGCCTTCTTCACGCTGCTGATGCATACAGCAGCAATAGTTAGACGACGATTCGCTTCCATTGGATGACTGTCTCCTCTGGAACGTAAATAAACGAATGATTTAACGTCCACGACGACGTTGCGGGTTTTTCGGTACCTACCTTTAGCCTTGTGCTGAGTGGGTGAAGCGAGACGTTCTCCGCACGATGAACACAACATGTGGAGAAGTTTGTCCGGATCCGTCACCGGTGGTCGCGGGTCACAATCATCGGCCGGATTCGGCGCCATCCGATCGATGTCGTCCATGAGACGTCGGTATCGCTCGCGAACGCCGGTTGTCACCTCTTCGAATTCATCGGCTTGCGGTATCGGGTTGGACGGTGATCCGGTCTCTCTATCGTTGAATGTGAGGGGGCTTGTTCCTCGGTCGGTTTTCCCAAGAACTGTTTGTTTCCTACGGTCGTGTTTAATGAGCTTCTTCAAATCTAGAAAGAAGTGAGAAAACCATCCGTGCCAACGCTTTTCATTTATCTAGCAATTAAATCGTTCAAGCCTACCTTTGACGAATAGCTTCAGTTGGTCCTTCGTAATACCCGAGTACCCAAAAGATTTCAATATGTCCAGGACTTCCCGAGGGTTTAATTCTGAGGACATGGCAAAGAAAATGACATCAAACAGCACTCAGCGAGTTCTTCGGATGTAGACGATACAAAACAGTAAGAAATTCGAGCGCTTTTGCTTAGTAACATAACCTTCAATAAACAAAACACTTTTGCAACCTCCCGTTTCACCTTCAGGGTCATTTTATCAAAGTCCACATGAGCCGCTCGGAATGCTGAATACAGAACTGTCAAAAGATGATTTTGTGGACGAAATATCCAAAAAATACAAGAATGCCCAAGATTACAACACAGGTAAGTCACAAAATTAACATTTTCGTACAAAATCCTGCTCAACTCACTGTGAATCTTTCTCACGACTCGCTCTCCAGGCTCAGTCGAAGTGATAGCCGGCCCCTTCAAAGTTCTCCACTTTAAACATGTTTTGTCCGATGAGAAATTCCTCGAGTCCCTTCGCGATGAAGCGTCTCAACTGCAATTCAATAGAAAATCCAACGATTTGTACAGTCTTTGGCAAACGGCAGATTTGAACCAAACCGATACTGTGGGCAGTGCCATCCAAGAGTTTCTGAATGTTCTTCGAAGTCAAGTTGGACCATTGTTGAGTCGTCTGATGTGCGTCAAGTTCAACGATAAAATCAGTGTGACTGCATCACTTTACAAACACGGAGGTACGTTTTATTGTGAATAGTTGCCAGGTAGCCGGAGGGCCCTCGCCGCGGGTGTACATTATATTGGGGGGGGAGGGGGCTGCCAGATAGCCGAATTACCTCGCCCGGAGATGTACATTTCATGAAATGACCCGTCTCCTTACGTAAAAGTTAGGTTAGAACACCATCTGACCAGAAATTTTGGTCATTTCATGAAATTCATCCTAGGTCTATTCGTTTGTCGTCCGGAGCTGCACTATTAGCACTGAAAGTACTAACCTTTCATTATTTTTTCGCGTTATTTCACATGATAACCCGCGAGGTTGCAAAATTTCGTGCTGCTCGGAGTAGTCCGGGACGACAAACGAATAGACCTCCTGTCACTGGGCATGAGGATTACACCACGTGACCGAGCCACTCCCGGTCTTTTCATGAAATTACCAAAATTCCTGGTCACATGGTCACCTCACTGTTACACCAGGAGCGAGCACTTCATGATATGACTGGTCATTTCGGATTCCGGTCAGTGCAGAATAACGTCATGTGACCACGGCATATTTCTTTATACGTACATGGTCAGGAATAGGGAGGGGAGAGGGGGTAATTGTCACATGTACATATCGACACCAAAGTGCTCAAATCTGCACTATTTGAACACAAGGGCCAAGATGGATTATCCAATCTGATAGATAACCCAACGAAAATGAGCCAATCTGAAATATCTCGAACTTGTTTTTAGGGTCAATCTGCATGTAATCGTCACCGTGTTCTTGACCATCTGAAGGACAAATTACATCGCTCATTAATTTTATACTCAAGTGTGCACCGGCTGTTAAACATTCTTTTTGGTTAGTGCTCGATGCAGTTAGAGTCTTGCGGTTCGAGCGTTCTACGCTGTGGTTTGAGGTTTCGTGGTTGGTGTGGTGAGTTAATTTCGAGGTTAGAACATGTTGTAAACTAAGCGTTAGCGAAAAAGCGCTAATTCGTGACTAAATTTTTAGGAAAAGCGCTAATTCACGGCTCAATTAGAGAAAAATCGATTATTCAGACCTCTAATGGATAAAACGCCAATTCGCGATTATTGGAGGCAACTTTAGAGGCTGAAACTGAAATTAAGTGCTCATTCGGGGATAAAATTAAGAAAAATATCGAATTCGCAGCTAAAATTGGAAAAAAAACCGCTAATTCGCTGCTAAAAATCGCTAATGCGGGACAAAATTGACAAAAAACGTTGACCTTGGAGAATACCGTCAATTCGAGAGAGAAGAAAATTCGGTGCTGAAATCAAGAGAATTCGATATTTCGTCGCTGAAATTGAGGGAAAGCGGTATTTACGTGCTAAATGTGAATACGTCGAAAATAATTCACAGCTCAAGTTGAGAAACAGCGCGTTAATTTACAGTTGAAATGGTTTAAAAAGCGCATATATTATCCGTCAAAATAGAGGAAAATCGCTTATCAGTGGCTAAATGTGAGCGTCACGAATAAAAAGTACTAATTCACTGCTGTCAATGAGAAAAAGCGCTAATTCATGGATAAATCTGAATTAACCGTTTATTCGAAATCAAAATTAAGAAAAAGCGCTTATTCTAAAGCGCCTATCGTAGCGTTTACATTGTGAAGACATCGCTAGTTCACTGCTAAACTTGAAAAAAAATGAAAAAACGCTCAGCAGGCTAGACTAATATTTTTTGAAAACGCCAATTCGTGATTTCTCGAAGCAACAACGGGACTGATATTAATAAAAAAATCGCTAATTCACATGGATAAAAGTGAAAAAATCGCTGATTCATAGCGAAAATTAGGAAAACCACCTGATTCGCGGTAACAACTGTGAAAATCTGCTAAAAATTCCCACCTAAAATTGAAGTGAACCGCTCATTCGCAACTAAAATGGATAAATACGCCAATTCGCGGATAAATTTGAGAAAATCGGCTATTGCGGCTAAAATTCAGGAAAATAGGAATACCGGTAATTGCGAATTACTGCTATTTCCACATCCTATCCGCCAATTTATCCCTAATGCCCAATTTAAGCCGTAAATTGGTGAATTTTCTCAACTTTAGCCGCGAAAAGGCGCTTTTTGTCAATTTTACCCCGAAAATTAGCGCTTTTCTAAATTTTGACTGCGAGTAAACGTTCATCTCAATTCTAGCCGTGATTTAGCGTGTTTTCAATAACAGCCGGAAATTGGAACATTTTCAATTCTAGCAGCGAACTAGCACTTTCTCTCAATAATTTTAGCAGCAGAAGAGCGTTTTAACCCATGAATTAGCAATATTTCTTAATTTCAACCAGGAATTTTCGTTTTCCGCTATTTTTTGCTGGTGCAAATTATTGAAATCGAAAATAACAAATTAGCAATGTTTTACCCTTGTAGCACCGAATTAGCTCTTATTCCCGATTTGAGCTGAAAAGTAGCGTTTTTTTTATTTTAGGCGTGCTATTTAGCAATTTTCCCCAATATTTGCTGCAAATTGGTGCGTTTTTAAACATTTCTTGCCCCGCACACACAATCAATTTTTTTTTTTTTTTTCACTTTCAGAATTTTTGCTCATAATCAGTTTTAGGCCCAGAGTTGCCTTCAAAAGCCACGGATTGGCGTTTTTCTACATTTTAGACGTTAATTAGCGTTTTTTTTTTCAATTTTAGCCACGAATTACTGATTTTTGTCGTTTATATCCGCGAATTAACGTTGTTTCCTGGCCTTGTCCGCGAATTAGCGCTTTTTCATTGTAGCGCTTTTTAGCTGCCAATTTAGTGCTTTTCGACAGTTTATTCGCAGTTTTTCTCAACTTTATGAGCATTTCATTTCATTAGTGATTTTCCTCAATTTTCGCCTTTAATTTAGAGTTTGTTGTAATTTTAGCTGCTAATTAGCAGTTTATTCTAAATTTCAGTCGTGAATTAGCGTTTTTCTTCATTTTAGCCGTAAAATTTGTGATTTTTCTTAATATTGGACGCAAATTAGTTGTTTTAAACATTTTGCCCCGCGTTATAATTTTTTTTGCTGCGAATTAGCGTTTTTCTTAATTTTGTATTCGTAATTTTTGTCATTTGTATCCGCGAATTAACGTTTTTTTTATTATGTTATCCGCGAATTAACGCTTTTTCTCCGTTTTAGTCGCGGGGAAGGACAAATAACAGCACAATATCCTAATTTTCTTCATTCAGGTCGTCAAGTGGCCTTTGTACCCCATCGAATCCGCTTTTCCTAAATTTTGGTTTTAGAAATTGCATCGGGAAACAAATAATGAAGCCTTTTTCGCAGTTTCAGCCACGAATATCAGCGCTTTTTCCAAACTTTTTGGTGCGTACTTGCCACTAGAACATCATATTAGTGCGCCTTCTCAACTTTATCCGCTTGATAAGGACCTAATGCGACTGGGGATCAGCGTATTTTCTATATTTTAAACGCATAGTTACCCTCAGAGGTCGCGATTTTTCTTAATTTGAGCCTTCATAATAGTGCTTTTGAGGGCTAAATCGAATATTTTATTGCTGCTGATCATCCTCTCTGACCCACAATATGGCCTAGAACCACAGAATACTCTAACCACAAAATCCCAAAACCCGGTTTGTGACTTGTCCCTGGGACTAATGGGTTAGGTCATTCATGTGACCCTTTCCTATTGTGAGAAGGCGATAACTGTCGTGTCTGATGGCCCGACACGTGCAAGACCGGGTTCTCGACCGCCCCGCTCGTTGGCTGTTGTCAGACGGCCACTCTGACAACACTCAGCGTGGACCCTGTGAAGGTGGGCGTTTTAGAGAGGTGCAAGTAGGCGGTCGGATGGCGCTCTGAGAAGAGCGGATTTCTCCGCTCCGTTGCCATGGAGCAGGACGGATCGTCGCTTCGTTAGGGAAGGTTCTTATAGAGCGGGGGGGGGGGCTCTCACGACGAGTCTTGAGAAATGCTCTAACCACAAAACGCACTAACCACAAAATGCCCTGACCCCAAAAAGCTCTAACCACAAAATGCTCTAACCATAAAAAGCCCTGGCCACAAAAAGTCTAACCACAGAAAAAGTCAGCCACAAAAACCAGGCTCACGCGCACCTTCATTACAAAAATAAAATTATACGCCCAATATAAATTTTTCAAGAAATGTAGAGCAGAATCCGACACATATTGCGACCTGGTGGGACGTTGCCCGGGGGACGCAGGACAAAATTAGCCAAACCCCGATAATTTGCCGATTTTCACGCTTTCAAAACCCTGAATTTCGTAAGGCTTGCTCTTTCAAAACCTAATTTTGTGGATTTTGCTCCTATAAAACCCAATGTTGCCTGGTGTGCCTGATGTTCGACTGGTGAACAGCCAAATTTCATGGTTGTACCTTTTAATTAAATACGTTTCGCGGGTTTGGTTAATTAAAAAAAACCACAATTGGAAGAAACAGAACGGCGAAAAAAAAAATCGTGATTCTGGCTTTTTCAACCCTCAATTTTGCTCTTCCATAACCAAATCTTTCAAGTTAGGCACCTTAAAACCCTAATTTAACTGATTTTTTGTTATTTCCTACTCCAATTTCGCGTGATATTTACGTTTTTAGTAACCTAATTTCATGGGGTTGCTCGTTCAAAAAACCATTTCCCCGAGTTTTCATCTTAAACCTAATTTGACGGAAAAGGAAATTTCGTGATTTTGCCGTTTTCAACCTTCAATATTTCGCTTTTCCCTACCGAATGTTTCAAAATTTGGAACCTTACAAATCAAATTTCTTGGAATTTGTTATTCCCTATCCAATTTCGGTAGGTTCCGCACTTTTAAAAACCAAATTTCGTTGGATTTGTTCTTACTGAAAATCAGTTCTGCAGGCTAATTGGTTAATTATTAATAAAATAAAATTTGACTCTTTAATGACAAATTCTTAGATTTCGTCGCGTTGGCCCCTACAAATCCCAAATTATTACGGGACTTCCACTTCTTCGAAAACTAGTTTCGTGAGTTTTGCTCATTCAAACCGAGTAAACAACAATTTTAACATTGAACTGATCTACGATTAGTCGTTTTTAGGTGTTTTTTTTAGGCGTCCTACTGTTAAGTCCTACTTTCCGTCGCAAGCGACCTAGTTTTGTCATAAATTTTACTCCCTGGTCACCATATATGAGCGAGACCAGTAAAATGCCCGCCACCCTTGCCAACACTAGGAGCAATCGGATACAATACAATGGGCGGATAGCCATTTTTGACCGTTTTTCGTGTGTACAGATAGCCATTTTGATGATGCGAATCGTCATCAACATCATCAGTAGCCTCTACAGAGCACAATTGAACAGTTTGACCACTTTAGGACCAATACGCCGTTTTTAGGGTGTGAAAATGCCATTTTTACTATTTCTACGTCACGCATCGTCAGTTCAGACATTTTCAAGGCGTCAAGGCTCAGTTTGGCCATTTTTGACGCGCGAATGATCAATTTTACTATTTTTAGGACGTAATAATCTGTTTAGGCCTTTTCGAAACGTGCATGTCGTCAGTTTGTCCATTAATAGACCGAATACAGTCAGTTTGGCCAATTTCAGGGCGTGATTTTAGGGACCGAATGGTCAGTTTTGTCGTTTTTAAAGCGAAAATTTCCAGCTTGGCGATTTTTAGAGCGGAAATATTCATAGTATAGCCAGTGTTCTTGTCGCGAATGGCGAGTTTGTACATTTTAAGAGATTTTAATCGTCTTTTTAAGAATTTTCAAGACCCTAAACCGCCAATTTAGCTATGTTTACAGGGGGCGTAGAGTAAATTTTTACTTTATATTATAGATTCTCCTATTTTTTTTTTTCTTAGATGTTCTTCTCTGCCACGACGACAAATGTGAGGATCGCTGTGTCGCTTTCGTACTTTACTTGACGGGAACGGGATCAGAAAACGGGGGTGAATTCCAAATGTACAACAGAACTCGTACGTAATTTTTGTTCAACTGCCTCCCCCCCCCCCCCGAATTGCCCGGTTTCAACCCAAAAAAAAATTAAAAACAATTGAAAACAGACGACGGTCAGCCGGACCACATCGTTCGCACAATACCGGCAGTTGAAAACTCTCTCGTCTGTTTCGAAGTGGGCAATTTCACTTACCATAGAGTGTCCGAGGTGAAAGATGACAACTTTAATCGATTCAGTATCAACGGTTGGTTTCACAGTGATCGACGTACCGAACCGTACGAGTATTTAGAACCGTTTCCTCGATTGATCCAACCGGAAAAATTACAGGTACCCTCCCCCCCCTCCTCCATACATCTATATTCCCACGACGTCATTGCCTGCTGACTAAGTTCAATAGTTACTGTATAGGACTGTCTCTTTTTGGATGATTTCATCAGTACGGCTTACTCCACTCCAAGTTTTCTTAAAGAGGCTCGATGTAGATTTGAGACGGAGAGTCAAATTTTACTCCCGAAGTTTTTCACAAAAACGTTTTATGAATCTTGTGAATCAGCTCTGAAGGAAAATGCGGGAATTATTTGGAGAAAAATTGGACCTCCAAATAGAAGGTAATGGAAAACGTGCCGTTAAGGCGTTTTCCGAACTTTTCATGCCATAATATACAACTGATTACGCACGATTTTGATGGACGTGTAATTTTTGTCTGACTCTAGGACATATGAAACAGCGCGTATTGAGGAAGGGTTAGGAAAATTGAGCATTTTAATCAACCTACTTCGATCTCCTTTGTTTATCTCGTACTTGGCAAATATTACTGGCCTTGATTTTGTCAATTTTGACGGTAAATATAGATATTTCGTTTCGTATTGTGAATTTCTTAAAACGTTTTTCCGTTTTCCAGGAATGGCTTCAACTCAGTTAACCCTTGAAGTTCAAAAATGGAAACAAGGTTTCTACTCAATGGCCACAGACAACGACACTTTCTTCACAAAGTCCGGCCTCGACCTGTATTTTTATTTTGCCTCCCCCAAGCGATCAACCGCCCAAACTGGAGGATTCATTTCTTATCTGGCCGCGGACGATGATGATGAAGTGAGTCAACCCCCCCCCCCCACCCGCCAACTCAACCACTAAATTTCATTGGCTACAGCTATTTATGGTAATTGACGTTTTAGCTTCTAACTGTCGAACCTAAAGACAACGCACTTATGCTGGTCTATCGCACCTCGGACACCATCAAATTCTGTAAGTACGTAAACTCTAAATTCGATGGGCAGTTTTTTTGCGTTGCAGCAACTTATTATGAATCATCTGAACTTACATCTTGATTCTTAAGAATTAAAAACAGTTATTTATTTTTGGTACAAAATCCTAACTATTGCTGTCATCGTCCATGACAGACTTGGGGCTCTCAGCGTCAAAGTAGCTATCTTGTTGATCACTTTCCAACATGGTTAAATCGTCGTAGTCAGTATTATTATCGATAGTGCTATTAATGATAGGTAAATAAGAATAAATAGTGATAGGGTGGAATTGTAAAAAAGAGAAAGCACTGACCTGTAATCGAATTCGCTATCCTTCCCAACCAGAAAATTGGAAAACACGTGGGATCTGAACTCATTGTACAGTATGGCTTTCTGCTCTGGGTCTATCTCTTTTGTTCTCGAATTTCTTAGAACTCTGGAAGAGTAAAAGTCAGCTCTCATACAACGCCATAGAACATTACAATGTTCGAAAGTTCGTACCTGTTAGTACCCGAAGGTCCGCCATTGATCTCACCCCAAACTTCGCAAGACGCCGCCACCACTGAATCTTGACTGTCCTCGTCCATGGCGCCCCAACTTTTGCAAACGACCGCCGCTGACGACTCTTGACTACTGTCCTCGTCCATGGCATTCAGGTCGCCCTCGACCTCTTTCAACAGTTGTTTGTCTCGGTTGCCCTTTTCAACGAGACTCATGAAAATCGACTCGAAACTTTTATTCTCCAACATTGACGCCTCCTCTTGTCGCCGCTCATTTTCCGTCAGGTACTGTCCCACGAGCTCTTCATACAGAAGAGGATTTCGCCGTTTCATTTCCTCGTCCGAAAAGTATTCGCCCTCGTCGCGGAGACGTCGAAGCGCTTCGAGTCGTCGATTTCTTATTTGCGACTGTGTCGGAACATATCAAAACCTCTTTTTAGCCTTATTTAAAAGGCCGGCCAATTAAGGGGGGGGGGTAAGAACCCAACAACTTCTTTCAACTTTCAATTTGCAACTCGATTTGCCCTTGTAATTCCTTATAGACCGAGAGCTGGCGACAGTCCCATTCAACCGGAAGAACATAGTCATGAAAGCTGTGCAAAATGATGCCTTATAACCTCCTATTTACGCGTCTGGGAGTCTGCCGTGCCGTGTCTGGGGCCTAAGGATTTTATAGCTAATTAAAGTCCTTAATTTGGGACATGCATTTAACGGGAAGAACATAGTCCTGAAACTGGTCTCATTCAATAGGTTTTGTGAAGATGATTACAAATATGATCGTCTGCCGGCGCCTAATTGGGGCATTTGCCCTCGGTCGCCAGTCAAATTCACTGAATTAGGGATAATAATTAACCGGAAGAACGAAGTCCACAAAATGGTCTTATGCAACAAGATTTATGTAGTTGTATACGAAAATGATCGTCTGCCAGGGACATTTGCCCTCAGTGACCAGCCAAACCGCACAAAGGGAAAATTATTAACGGGAAGATCATAGTCCAGAAACGAGTCTTATTCGAAAGGTTTTATGGAGCAGATTACGAATATGATCGTCTGCCGCCGTCTGCCTGGGGCATTTGCTCCCTGTTGCTCGTCAAACTCACTAAATTTGTGAATGTTTCATTACCCAGAAGAACATAGTCCTGAAACTGGTCTTATTCGACAGGTTTTATGGATATGATTACAAATACGATCGTATGCTGTTGTCTGCTAGGGGCATTTGCCCTCAGTGAAACGGTGCAAAGGGAAATTAACTATCCGGAAGAATGATCGTCTGCCGGCGACTGCTTGGGGCATTTTCCCTTGGCGGGAAGCAATTTTCCTTCGCGCTGTTTGACTGTTCACCGAGGGCAAATGCCCCTGGCAGAAAATCGTAGCTACGTAAAACCTGTTGCATAAGACCATTTTCCGGTCTTCGTTCTTCCGGTTAATTATTACGCGATTGACTGCGGCGACCGAGGGCAAACGCTCCAAGTAGGCGCCGGCAGACGATCATATTCGTAGTGAGCTCCATAAAACCTTTCGAATGAGACCAGTTTCCGTATTATGTTCTTCCGGTTAAATCTATGTCCCCTAATTAAGGACTTTAATTAGCTATAAAAATCCTTAGGCCCCAGATGGCAGACTCCCGGACTCGTAAATAGGAGGTCCTAAGCTATCATTTTGCTCAGCTTTCATGACTATGTTCTTCCGGTTGAATAGGACTGTCGCTAGCTCTCGAACTATTAGGAGGAGACCCTTAAAACTGCACTGCAAACTGCTACCGCCAGGCCTGTCGTGTACGAGGGCGGGGGATACTGGGTCCGTTATCCCTGGGCCCGGCCTACTTCAATGGCCCGGAATTCAGAAATAAAAATAGGTACAAAAGGGGAAAAAAGGAAAGCTATACTGTGGTTGACGCTTAATTGCTATCGTTGGGTCTTCGTTGTGTTTGGTGCTTTATTGTAGTTTAGAGCTTTGCTGTGGCTAGGCCTTAGCAGTTAACCCCACCCCCACCCCAGCCTTTACTTTGGTTGGACGTTTGCTGTGATTGTACCATTGCCGTGGTTAGACAATTGCGGTGGTTGGACCTTAGCTTGTGGTTGGTCCTTCACTGTCGTTCGAACTTTCTGGAGTTTAACAATTGCTGTGGTTGGAGACTTGCTGTGGTCGGCCATTTGCTGTGGTTGTATCTTTCTATGGTTGCTGGGTTCAATCATAGTGAAGATCGAACCACAGCAATCGTCCAGCCGCAGCAAGTTTCCAGCCTCAGCCAAAGTCAACCCCAGCAAAGATCCAACCGCAGCCTTGGTCGAACCACATCAAATGGCCAACCATAAAAGTTGTCTAACCACAGCAATGGTATAGCTACAGTAAGTCTCTGACCGCAGTAAAGGTCCAACGACAGCAAGTCAAGTCTCCAACCACAGCCTTGGTCGAACGACAGCAAATGGCCAGGCGCGTAGCCAGAATTTCATTGGGGGGGGGGGGTCCGACGTAGGTCCGGTGCGGCGTGGGGAGGGTGGGTATTTACACTATAATATGCCTAATCTCATCGATTAGGCATTACTATTATCATTATTGACGGAGAAATTGAAAATAAAAAGTCTCCTTCAGAACATGGTAAACAAATCTGAAATTTCGGGGAGTCCGGACCCGGTGGACCCCCCCCCCTGGCTACGCGCCTGCAAATGGCCAACCACAGCAATTGTCTAACCAAGGCATTGGTACGGCAACAGTAATGGCCCAACGAAAGAAAATGCTAGGGGGGGGGGGCTGCTAAGGTTCAACCACATCAAAGCTTCAAACTACAGTAAAGCTCCAAACACAAAGAAGACTCAACAACTGAAATTCAGTTCCAACCTCAGTAAAGCCAATGGTCCAACCACAGCTGTGGTTGGACCTTGGCTGTGGTCAGACATTTCCTGTGGTTGGAATATCGCTGTGATTGGAGACTTGATGTGATTGTACCATTTTGGGTGTGACATTTGCTGTGGTTTGTCCTTGGCTGGGGTTCGTCCATTGCTTGTGGTTGGTCTTTGGTTGTACCTTTTCTATGGTTGGGCCATTTTTTGTTGTTATTTGAGTTTTACGGTGGTTTGAAGCTTTGCTGTGTTTAGGCCTTCTTTGTGGTTTTGGAGTTTGGAGTTGGATCTCTCTCACTTTCCTTCGTATCATGTTTTATATTCGTACTTTGAGTTGACAAACTTCTTACTGCCTTTAAAATGTACTCACTTTTGTCAACGGCTTAGCGAATTGTTTCCCCAGCTCTTCCAAATGATAATTGACCTCGTAGTCTTCATCTTGACCGTCGGACGTCTTGAAATAGTCCAAGTGTTCCTTCTTAATGAATCGTCCGAATTTCGACAAAAACTGAGACCAGCTTTTGTTCAGAACGCTCTCCGCTATTGCCCGTTTCTCGTCAGTCGTCAAGTCCGGATCGCCCCGTTGTTGACTTTTAAAGTGCGCCTCGTCACTCAGAGACAAATGATCGAGGATCTGCATTTTCAAGTCGTTTCTATCTCGATTTCTTTCCGTACCATCCATCGTATTTTCATTTTCCACTGTAAAGAAATGCTTTAAACTGTCAATGATAAGGAGGATCTCTCAACGAGTCCACTGACCCGCATAGCACATATTTGTGTGACTAGAGACAACAAACTCGATTGCTAAGGCTCCATATTTTTCTGAATGTAATTGGGCCCATAACCTGAATAATATTTATTGATGTATGGGTTCCATATGGAGCATGTCACCTTGAGAATATATTTTCTATTAGGTCTGTCAACCGTTACCTCCCCCCCGCCTCAATTATCTTATTTAGTCCAGGGTCCAATTCGCCTGCAAAACTTTCTCATCCATTGGTTTTTCATCCCTGGTATTGTGTGGATAAATTGAAATGCTCGAAAGATCGTTTTTTTGTTTGTTGGGGCTGCGACTCGCGTTGCACCCCACCCCTTCTATCGATCCAGGATCCAATCGGGGAAAACAGGTTTTTTTTGTTTGTTTTTTTCGCTTTATTCGCCAATTTCATGCTTCGGGCAGCGCTGTCGTTGGCCACTTGGGAACTAGCTCATGTGGGCAGTCTTGCACTAGTTTCTAGTGGAAATCACCCACAACAACTGTTTCGGAAAATGGCCAACTGCAGCGCTGCCCGAATTATGAAATAGGCGAATACACGCACTACGAAAACAGTCTGCAGCTCTTTTAAAAGGAACGTTCTCTACTTTCCTCGGGATGTAGGATCGTGATTTAGAGATTCGGTTCTTGGACAGTGATTTGGTACCTTTCAACGATTTTCATTCCATCCGACAAGGAACATAGGTGAAATTTGCTGGTTCCCAGCAGTTGTTTTTGCTAAATATTCGATTCAGCCCACGATTTGTGTACTTCCGGGAATAATCCGTGACGTGTGGTTACAGCTGAGGTGGTTCCAGAGATAATTATTCCCGAAATTGCAAGTTTCTTGGCTAAATATTTGGAAAATTGGAAGTTTCAGCTCTTTAATAACTCGAAATTGAAATTTTCTGGCATTCATTTTCGCGAAATTTGAGTTTCGGAACGAATTACATTTTAAGTATTCGTGAAATTGGACGTTTCTCTCGTCTTTACTATCGCGAAATTGCAATTTTTTGGACTATATTTTCCGCGAAATTGCAATTTTCGGAGCCTTCTTTCTGAGTAGGTTGACGAATAGTCGTATAATTGTAACGTCCAGAGCTGAATACTTGGGAGTGTGCAAGTTTGGGTCTAAATTTAACTGAAATCAAAAGTTTCTTGGCGGAATATTCGGGAAATAGCGTATTTTTGAACCACCGCATCTCGGTTGAAATGAGAAAAACGCTAATTCGTGGCAGGCGCGGATCCAGAGTCGGCTTAATGATTCCATCCAGCGCCCGCCCCTACAAATACTACACGTCACACAGTTGCTAGACAGAAACAGTTCTCGATCGCTGATAATTGTAAAATCGGAAAATTAAGGAAACCCAAAGGCCGGAAAAGTGGGGAAAAAAACAACAACTACCCTACGTAACGTAAGCTGTTATTTTGGCAAAAATATGTGCCTCCCGCCGAATAGAGGGAACTCGGCGCAGTGGTGGAGGGAAATTATGCCCCACAACTAGCACTGCGATTTAAACCCTCAATTTTTTTTATTTTTTTTATTTTTTTATTTATTCATTTTTTTAGAGAGAGAGAGAGAAATCCGGGAAGTTACTTTTTATTGTGTGAAACCAACTAAAAACGGATCTTACTCCGCAAAATCGGTCAGTCACTAAAATAGGCCATCCAGCGAGATTGGTTTAACAAATTTCCAGAAATAAGCTTCTCATAAAATTGACAGTCTCCTCATGACATTGATAGTTTTCTCATAAAATTGACCATTTCGTCATAAAATTGACAATTTCTTTATAAAATGGGCAATTTCCCCATAAAATTGACCATTTCGTCATAAAATTGACAATTTCGTCATAAAATTGGCAATTTCCCCATAAAATTGACAATTTCCTAATCAAAGTGACAGTTTCCTCATAAAAGTGACAATTTCATCATAAATGTGACAACTTCCTCTCAAAATTGACAATTTCTCATATAATTGACAATAATTGTCTCATATACCTAATTGACTATTTCGTCATAAAATTAACAATTTCTTTATAAAATGGGCAATTTCCCCATAAAATTGGCCATTTCGTCATAAAATTGACAATTTCGTCATAACATTGACAATTTCTTTATAAAATAGGCAATTTCCCCATAAAATTGATCATTTCGTCATAAAATTGATAATTTCTTTATAAAATTGGCAATTTCCAGATAAAATTGACAATTTCCTAATCAAAGTGACAGTTTCCTCATAAAAGAGACAATTTCCTCATAAATGTGACAACTTCCTTTTAAAATTGTCAAAAATTGCTCCTCTTAAATTTCGTCATAAAATTGACAATTTCTTTATAAAATTGGCAATTTCCAGATAAAATTGACAATTTCCTAATCAAAGTGACAGTTTCCTCATAAAAGTTACAATGTCATCATAAATGTGACAACTTTCTCTTTAAATTGACAATTGTCTTATATAATTGACCATTTCGTCATAAAATTGACAATTTCTCTTTATAACATTGGCAATTTCCCCATAAAATTGACAATTTCCTCATCAAAGTGACAGTTACCTCATAAAAGTGACAATTTCCTCATAAATGTGACCATTTCCTCTCAAAATTGACCATTTCGTCATAAAATTGACAATTTCTTTATAAAATGGGCAATTTCCCCATAAAATTGACCATTTCCTCATAAAATGGACAATTTCCTCATAAAGTTTACAATTTGCTCATAAAATTGACTATTTCGTCATAAAATTGACAATTTCTTTGTAAAATTGACAATCTCCCCCTAAAATTGACAATTTCCTCATATAACTTGTAATTTCCTCATAAAATTGATAATTTCGTTACAAAACATACAATTTCCTCATAAAATTCACGGTTTCCTCATGAAATTGACTATTTCCTCATCTAATTTACAATTTCTTCATGAAAATGACAATTTCCTCATAAATGTGACCATTTCGTCATAAAATTGACGATTTCTTTATAAAATTGGCAATTTCCCCATAAAATTGACAATTTCCTTATCAAAGTGACAGTTTCCTCATAAAAGTGACAATTTCATCATAAATGTGACAACTTCCTCTCAAAATTGACAATTTCTCATATAATTGACTATAATTGTCTCATATACTTAATTGACTATTTCGTCATAAAATTGACAATTTCTTCATAAAATGGGCAATTTCCCCATAAAATTGACCATTTCGTCATAAAATTGACAATTTCGTCATAACATTGACAATTTCTTTATAAAATTGGCAATTTTCCCATAAAATTGATCATTTCGTCATAAAATTGACAATTTCTTTATAAAATTGGCAATTTCCCCATAAAATTGACAATTTCCTAATCAAAGTGACAGTTTCCTCATAAAAGAGACAATTTCCTCATAAATGTGACAACTTCCTCTTAAAATTGACAACTTTCTCATATAATTGACCATTTCGTCATAAAATTAATCATTTCCGCATATAATTGGCTATTCATATTAAAAATGACAAGTTTAAAGCCAAAATAAACCGTCACCAATTACTGTATGAACAATAATCACCGAAAGGGCAATTGCCCATCGAGTCATGGGGCTAAATTAATAAGTTCCAAGGACCAAAATTAAATTATTGTGTGTGAATTATAATTTCCACGTCAAATTGACAATTTCTCGTTCACGTTGACAAAGTTTTATTCAAATTTGGCAATGTTCTTATAAAAATGCTAATTCGCTAATAAAAATAAAAATATCCTCGTGAAACTGGCAATTTCGTCCTAAAATTGACGAATTCCTCTTGAAAGTAACAATTGTCATACCAAATTGAAAATTCAGTCAAAAAGGGCAACTTTCTCATACAATATGTCATTTTCTTTGTAAAATTGACTATTTCCTTATTAAACTGACGATGTACTTATCAAGTTGACAACTTTTATACTGAAAATTTCATCATAAAATCAACCATTATGCTCATGTCTTGTAAAATTGACATTTTTCTCATAAAACAGACAATTTCGTTATGAAAAGTACAATTTTTTTCGTGAAACCGACGAGTTTTCTCATGAAATGGACAATATGTCACCTTAACATTGCTCTTGGTGAAGCATTTCGCATATTTCTTGCCCTTGTCGCAGCATATTTCACGTAAATTTTGCCTTGAACGTGGTGATTCACGTGAATGTTTCGTTTTGCCCACCCGTGGGGCTTTTTGCGTCATTTACTCGTTGTGCCGCGGCCTTTCGAAAGAGTTTTTTTTTTTTTTTTCCCCTCACAATGTGATGTGTCGCTTAAATAAGTTTGCCCTTGGCGTGACCTTTCGCATAAATTTTACCCTTGACGTGGCGGCGGCGTTCCACGTCAATTTTCCCCTCACGTGAGGCCGTTCGCGAGGGTTTTTCCCTTTAAATAACTTGGCATTTCGTGTCTCTTGAGAACCTCTGACCCTCGGGCCTCTGAGAAAATGATCCTCAAACTAGAGGTGTCCACCCGTCCTCGATGGTATTTTGGGGGAAGGGAGGGGCCATGGCCCCCCTCAGATCCGCGGTTACATTTAGAGAGAAAAATCCGTTGAATGCAACGAGAAAATGTGCTAAAATTAAAGCTTGAAGTTGAGAGAACGCGGCTTTTTCGTGACTGAAATTAGGAAAAAGCGCTAATTCGCAGGTAAAACCGAGAAAAACGCAAATAAAAATTGATTAAGCGCGTTAATTTGCTACCAAAACGGAGAAATTATGATAATTCCCGCCTGAAATTGAGAAAAAGCATTCTTTCGGCGCTACAATTTAAGAAAAACGCGAAATCGCGGCTAAAATTGTGATAGAGCGCTTGATAATTGAGAATTAACGTTAAAGCACATCTAAAATTGGGAAACTCCAATTCGCGGATTTTTGAGCAACCCCTTTTCAGTTAAAATGTAATGAAAAAACAAAAAACAAAACGCTTATTCATGGAAACATTTTGAGAGAAAAATACGTTTAACAATTCGCCCATTCGCGGATAAAACTGAGAAAATGTGCTAATTTGCTGCTAAAATTGAAGAAAAATTCTTAATTCGCGCTTGAAATAAAGAGTACGCCAATGCGTGGCTTCTCGGGGTAACTTATATTCGGTACTGAAATGAGGAAAAAGCGATAATTTGCATTTGTAGGTAAAACCGAGAAAAACGTGAATTCAATCTAATTATGGACAAAAGTTTGGAAAATGCGCCACTTAGTGGCTAAAGTGGGAAGAAAAGCGCTGTAATATTTGCATCTGAAATTGGGAAAATGATCTAATGCGCGGATAAAATTGGGGAAAAGCGCTCTTTCTTATTAGCCAAAATTGACAAAAGTCAATCCATCGCTGTTCTGTCTGTAACTGTGTTTGGCAACTTCGTAGTCGTAGTAACTTCCGTGGTTGAAATTTAGTAATAGCGCCAATTCACAGCTTAAATTCGAAAAAAAAGTCATTCGCAGCTGGAATTCACAAAACGCGTAAATTTTGGATTCGCTTTCCGAAACTAATTCGGGGCTTCTGAAGAATTCTGTAAAAATTGGCGCCCAACGTGGGCCCGTTACGATTCCTTCACTTGGGGTTGCTTTTTCGTATCCTGTAACAACTTCAATTTTTGTTTTTCCTCAAAATTCTTGGAAAACGGGTAGTATGGGGGGGCGGGGGGCGATTCGTTTGATACGTCAAAGTTATGATGACAATAGTGGCAAGTGGGGTGATGGGCCGTGCGAATTGAAGGAGTTTGTAAAATCGTTTCAAGATCAACATGCAGTGTCATGGCTGCCCAGTTTGACAGTCATCTCTCGTGAGAGTTCGTTACTTACGAAGAACAGTGCGTTTCGGTTGTTCGCCATATTCTCAAGGTATTTGCCTTGGAACTGACGGGCCTGGTGGAAATGGTTGACTTTAGTTCAAGGCAAGAAACATGTTTTTCTCAAGTAACAAACAAGGGATGATTGACAAAACGGGCTACCATGATTTTGTGTGTTTACAATTTCACATGCGAACGTTTTCCGTGTCAACATGTTCTTAGCGTCTCATTTTGTTGTCCTTAAATCGTGTCACGGCCCGCTGTGCGGGTTAGCATCCGGCGTGATTGTGGACCGTCGTCTTATCGGGAGTGTGTTATAGATAACTAAACGTGAAATCTGTGAAGGATGACTTCGGCTGGTGGTTCAAGCGAGGATATCAACGATGAAAAGGCGTTTTCCAAACTCCACAATTATTTTATGACCACTTTAACGAGGCAGAGAGACAACCTGATCGTGCCTTCGGCCATCGGCAGGGTGGAAATCAAAACCAACGAAGAGCGAATGATTGAGGCTACGATGGAGAGTTGCGCCTTTAAATCCGCCCTCAGCTGCGTCGCCGGTTTCGGCCTGGGAGCGGTTCTTGGTCTGTTCACGTCAAGCGTTAATCCCACGATGGCGACAGGCCCGGGAGGTGAAATCCGCCAACAGACGGCCAGGGAGATTTTCAAAGAGATGCGAACGTCGATGGGTTCGTACGCGAAAAATTTCGCTCTCATCGGCGCCGTTTTCTCCGGTGTCGAGTGTCTCATCGAGTCGGGACGAGGGAAGTCCGACTGGAAGAACGGCACGTATGCGGGTGCGGTGACCGGTGGTGTTATCGGTCTGCGTGCGGGCGTTAAAGCCGGCGTTTTGGGTGCTGCTGGTTTTGCCGCTTTTTCCACAGTTATTGACTATTTTATGAGACATTAAACCGCTATTAAAGTAGAAATTATAAAAACAATGTTACTAAACGTTTTCAGTTCATCAACACGCGCATGTTGCACTCAATTTCCCGCTCTACTTTCCCCACTCCTTTTTGGCGGGATTCACCCCTTTGTGTCTCTCTTATCAGAGGATACCGAAATTCTGTTTTTCACCCGTCTTTTAGAGCTAGAGCCTCAGGAAACATTAAGAAGAATCATTTTTTCCGAAAATGAGATTTGCTCACAGTGAAGGTCATACGGACATTTGCATCGCCGAGGACTCCAAGTAAGCCCGTACAAATTTGCCTGTTCTAACATGCTCTTCAAACCACTTTTCTTGTGTGCAGCTACATCATAACATGCGGAAGCGAAGGAGACGTCCGAATTTGGAACGGTGTCAACGATGTTGATCAAAAGGACTTTTGCGTTGGTGAACGGGCTTGGGCAGTGGCTCACAAGGTATGCTCATCATTTTCGTTAAACAGTGTCGGTTCAACGTTGAACGGTGGATTTATTTGACAGAACAAAAACGTCTACGTAGCGACTGACACGAACATTGTTCAATCTTACACATATCCTGATTTTGAATTGGACGGGATAGTAGCGAGATTCACCGCTCCTGTAACTCAAATCGACCTTTCACCCGATGGAAAAACACTTGTCGCCGGTTCTAGGTGAATACCTTACATTGCTTCTTGATTTCTCTTAAAAATGTATAGATATTTCGGGAGCCAAAAGCCTCTTCTTCAGGGGTTTTAGAATTGGAAAGGGTCAGAGTGCGGTCCGCCGAGCATGCCACTCCTTAAAGGGGATAAAAATACGTCGCTTTTGTCGATTACTTTATCTTAAGTGCAGTGGCGTAGGTAGGAATTTGTCCTAGGGGGGGGGGATCAGATTGAAATCTCGTTAAGAGGGAGTGGAGGGACCATTTTAGCCATTATTCCACCCAGCCTGCACACTCTTGAATCTAACGGACATCTTGCTGACTCCGTCATAGCCTTGCCTGAGAACAAAATTAACTATTAATCCCTAATTCATCCAGACATTCCAGAATTTTCTTTTCGATAAATCCTTTCCTGTTATGGTATGATTATGGCAGAGACTAGTCCAGTAGTCTCAGGAAGTCCTCCGTGCGTACCGTGGTAAGGGCGAGGGGGGCGGACCGCCCCGGGCTCCCTGACAGGCGGGGGCCCAAAAAGCTTGAATAAGGAAAAATGAGGATTTATAGGTTCATTCATGTGAAAAGGTTGGACAGCGATTTGGCTCCTTTCTACGAATTTCAGTCTACGTCCGACCTGGAGAATATAACGTTACAAGTGATATCAGCAAAGAGTGTGGGCTGACTATTCGATTGAGCCCCCGAGAGTGCTATTCTGGTGGCTGAAATACAGAAATTTGCGCCTTCTTGAGGAAAATTCATGGATAAAATGTAGCAAATAGACCGTCCTCAGTTTCGTTAGGTCTTTACAAGCGCACTAATGTACTGATAGGCAATTTAGAACTGGCTGACGCGGCAAAAACTTAGGAAAATGCGCTAATATTCGTGGCTATAACTGCGAAAAAGCGCTGATTTGTGGTCTCACGATGCAACTTCCAGACAGAGATTGAGAAAAAATTGTAGATTCGGAGTATATGAAGGCCATTCCGCGGATAAAATGTAGAAATCAATGCATAAGTGTTGTTTTTGGGCCAAGCCCGTGGCTGCAATTGAGAATACCGGCTACTAATTGAAGGCTGTACAAGTAAAAAAACTCTCGGGTAATATTAACAAAAACAACGCTAATTCGGATTAAAATTGGGCCAAAATGGCAAATTCACAACTGAAATGGCGAAAAGATATGCTAATTCACTGCAAATAATATCAGAAAACGCTATCTCACATCTGAAATGGAGAAAAATCACTAATTCGCGGATATGAAAATGAAGAAAATCACTAATTCGCGGCTGAAATTGAAAAAACGCAAATCCGTGTAGCTTCTGTAAGATTCGAGGCTCAAACTGAGAACCAGCGCTAAACCATAGCAGAAAATAGAAAAAAATTGTTTATGTGGGGCTAAAATCTAAAAAGCAACGCTGCTAAAATTGGAAAAATATATTAATTAGGGCGGCTAGCATTAAGAAAAACACTAATTTTCTACTCAAACTGAGAAAAAGTGCTAATTCGCTACTAAAAATGAAATCTGTAGCTAAAAATGAGGAAAACGATAATTCGTGGCCAAAATTGGGGAAAATCACTAAAAGTTCGAGGCTAAAACTAAACAATAAACGCTAATCCATAGCAAAAATTGAAGGAAAAAATGTCAATGTGGGACTGAAATTAAAAATTGAGGAAAACGCCAATTCGTGGCTGAAATTGAGAAAATTCGCGAATTCACAGGCTAAAAACGTTTCTACGCAACTAAAAGTGAAAAAAAGCGCTAATTCGCGGCTAAAATTGAGGATGAAATTTGCGGATAAAGTGTTTAAGAATTTCTAATTCCGCCATCTCGCCTTCTGAGGGCAACTTTGTGACTGAAGTTGAGAAAAACGGCAAATTCATGGCTATAAGTAAAAAAAAACCAAAAAAAACACTGATTCACGGCTAGAACTGAGAAGAAGCGCTAATCCATAGTTAAAATTTAAAAAAAATGCTAATGCGGTGCTAAAATGGAGAAGAACCCGCTAATTTGCAGCTATCATTGAGAAAATCAGTAATTATTTGGCTCAAATTAAGAGAAAGGTTTATTTTCAGCCTGAATTGAAAAAAAAATGCTATTACGCTGCCAAAAATGGAAAAATTCCCAATTTGCTCTTAAAATATTGGAAAACGCCAATTCGTGGTTAAAATGAACAGAATTCGCTAACTTACGGGTTAGAAACGCTTCTACGCTGCTAAAATTAACAAAAAGCGCTAATTCGTGGCTGAAATATAGGGAAATCACTAATTCACGGCTAAAATTGAGAAAATTCGCGGGTTCCTCGGTTAACTTTGAGGCTAAAATTGAGAAAAAGCGCCAATATTATGGCTATGGGTGAAAAACCCGCAAATTCGCGGCTAAAATTGAGAAAAAATCGCTAATTCGTAGCTTTATGGTTATGGCGAACATAAAAATGCTAATTTGTCGTAAACATTTAGAAAAAACCGCGGCTAATATTGAGTAAAACGCTCATTTTCAGCTCAAACTGAGTAAAGTGCTAATTCCCTCGTCCCTGCAAGGGAAAATCGCTGCAGCTAAAACTGTGGATAACGCCAACTAGAGAAACAGTTGAGAAACATCGCTGATTCACACTCACAGGATAAAAAAGCTACTTTGCTGCTAAAGTTGAGAAAAAGCGCGTGTTTATGTCTATAAGGCGGGGGGGGGGATTACCCTAATGGCTAAATTGCGGCGAAAAGTGCTAATTTGCTGGAAAAGTTGACCAAAAGCGCTCATTCGCGGCTAAAATGGAGAAATTCGCGGCTTAAACTTGGCATAAGCGCTGTTTGGCGGATAGGTTGTGGAAATAGCGGTGATTTGCCTAAAATAAGAAAAAGGCCTCGGCTACAATTAGGAAAAGGCCTAAGCGGTTAGCAATAGAGGTTTATATTAGGTATATATGATTAGAGACTCTTGGGAGCCTCTTAAAGATTTCCGCCCCGGGCTCCGATACGTGTAGGGCCGCCAGTGGATACGAGTACAAATGAAAAACGCTCACTTTTAACCAATTTAAGGGACAGTTGTGACCACTTAATAATGTTGAGGAGGAAATCACGTACAATGGTCAACTGAGCATTCTCCACGGGGGAAACGGGGCCCGGGGCGGAAATCTCCAAGAGAGGCCCCTAATTCTCTGTATAAACAAGAATAGTACATTTCATAACGAGAGAGGAAATTAGAACTTTCCCCTCGAGTTGTCGTAAGCTCACGAGGCGCCAGCCGTTGTCAATTGCTCACGAATGAAAATTGACTCTGTTTTTATTAGGATTATGTGAAAAGCTGGGAACGCGAAATAGTATATTTCACAACGAGTGAGGAAAGCGTCATTTTACGCGCGAGTTGTTTTTGGGCGATCGAGGCGAAGCCGAGTGCGCTAATTACTAAAAACGAGCGCGTAAAGACTCTCCTCGCGAGTTGCGAACGCTATTTTTCGCTTTGACCGGCGAAGTGTGAGACACTTCACCACGACTCACTCCAAACACGTCACTTCTAACAGTGACGGAAAGTACTTTACATCACTCCTAGCAGTGACGTAAAGTACTTTCGTTCACTCCGTGACGTAAAGTAGGCAAATAACACGCTGAGATTAAAGTGTTTCTTTCGTCATGAAATTGCCATGGTGAAAATTGCCACTTTCTCTGTAGTTCAAGCGAAAAATAAAGTACACAACTCGTGAGGGAGTAGAATTGCCTCGCTCGTTTTTTCCAGCAGCCAAACAAAACTCGCGTGCAAAATTCTACTACCCTCACTCGTTGCGTAATATACTATTTTCTCTCTTGAGAGGCAAAGTTCTACTTTCGCGGGGAGGTTACAGTGAGGGAAATAACACTTTTTTCACTAGTAACGCGAAAATATAATTTTTACTTAGCGTTTTAGCCTTTTCCCTATTTTAGCCACGAATTGCCGCTATTTCACCTTTTCTACGGCCGTATGACCAGTATTCGGTGGGGGGGGGGGGATCGAATGACTCACCGATTGAGTCAATTAATCTTTTAAGGGTGCGAATAGCCTCATATTTGGCAATTTTTTTCGGCGCAGCAAGTCACATCAGGCGTGACATGAATAGCGTCATTTAAACATGGCGCAAGTGCAGTGTTGACGACTTTGGGACGCAAACAGCCAGTTTTGCTTTTTGTTGGTGCAAATAGTCCGTCATACCATTTTTAGGTTGCGAATGGTCATGTTTGGCCTTTCCAAAGTGCAAATTGTCTGTTCATTTATTCGTATAACAAGTGAATATTAGCCAGTGCGATATTTTCAGTTTTGCCCTTTTTTTACAGCGCGCATTGCATGTTTAGCCATTTTCCATGCACGAATGGTCAGTTTTGCCCGTATTTGGGGCTGGAATCACCTGTTCAGGCATTTTAAGGCGCAAATTCGGGGCTCGTAAAGTCAGTTTCGTCATTTTTAAAGCGTGAATCCAGTCAATTTAGTCATTTTCAAGGGGCGAATCGTCATTTTTGCCATTTTTCAGTCCATAAAAATAGTCACGTCGAGTCAAAAGTCAAGAGCTCGCGAATGGTCGATTTTGCACTTTTCAGGGCCTGAATCGTCTTTTTAGGCCTTTTGTGGATGCGAATAGTCAGTTTAGCTGTTTTTGGAACGTGAATCTGGTCCGTCAAGCCAGAGACGCGAGTGATCAGTATTAGCCATCTTTGGCGCGCGAATTGCCAGTTTTACCACGTTTGGCGCGCAAATGGTTGATTTCTCCATTTTTAGCGCGCAAATGGTTGATTTTGCCATTTTTAGCGCGCAAATGGTTGATTTTGCCATTTTTAGGGCGCTTCAAGCCCGTTGGCTATTTTTTAGAGCGGGAATTTCCGGTTTGGCAATTTTTAGGGCGCGAATAGTAAGTTCAGTCATTTGCTAGGCGCTAATCGTCAGTTTAACCACTTTGGTGTGCGATTGCAGTCAGTTTAGCTGTTTTTATGGTGGAAATAGCCATAGATTGGCTATTTTAAAGCAGTCAATGGCTGTCAAGCCATTTCTAGTAGAGCGAAACACACAATTTTCCAAGCCCCTCCTATATTAGCAAGTCTGATCGGCGGCTGAATCTTTCTATTTTGGGGTTTCTCTATACAGGGAAACCCCAAAATTGTGGCAATTGAGAAAATTGAGAAACATTTTTCGTTTTGTCACCGTCCTCTCGTACTGATGACCCTGGAGTCAATAGAATCGGCTGATACCGACGACCATGACGTGATATATTCATTTCTGGACCGTTTAAGGCACAGTATTTTTCTGTTAAAAACGCTTCGGGGGAACTAATGAATCTCGTCTGCCTCAAAACAGAACGTTTCACCCTAATATTTGAGAATGCGACAATCCCTCGTTAGATTTTGGGAGGTGCTTTCGACTATGCTTATGCGAAAGTGACCTTGCGACTTCAAGGGAGGAGCCATGGCTCCTGTGGCTCGTCCCTTGGATTTGCCACTGTTAGCCTCTTCTCTATTTCAGCCGTAGATTAGCAGTTTTGCCACCCCCTCCCATAGCCATGAATCTGCCCATTTTCTCAACTTTATCAGCAAAGTAGCATTTTCGTCCTGTGAGCGATTTTTCTTAATTTTCCACGAGTTTTGGCGCTTTCCTTAATTTTAGCAGCAAATTAGCGATTTTTCCAGCAGAGGTTAGCACTTTTCTCAGTTTTGACTGAGAACTAGCGTTTTTCTTAAGTGTTTTCCTCAATATTAGCCGCGAAATAGAGGGCTTTTCACAAATTAGGATTTTTTTTGTTTTTTGGTTAGCCATACGGCTATACATGAGCGATTTTTGTCAGTTTTACCCGCGAAAAAGCGGTAAAAGTTGCCTTCAGAAGCCGCGAATGGCGTATATTCAGTATTGACGCAAATTTAGTTATCCGCGAATTTTTGCGCTTTTTCTTCATTTCAGCAGCGTAGTAGCGTTTAAAACCTTTAAATTAGCGAATCTTCTCAATTTTAGTCAATAATTGGCGTTTTGCGCAATTTTAGCTGTAAATTGGCGTTTTATTCCTATTTTTAGCCGCGAATTTGCACTTTTTCTCAATTTAGGCTTAAAATTAACCTTTATAATCTCTTTCAATTTTTCAATTTTAGCGGCAAATTGAGGGCTTTTGTGCCTTTTCTCCATTTTAGCGGCAGGGCTTTCTCACATATATCGGCTAATTAGCGTCTTTTGTCAACTAATGCCGCGAATTACTCTTCTTCTGCATTTTAGCTTCAAACGAGCGGGTTATCTCAATTTTAGCCGGGCATTAGCGAGTTTTCTCCGTTTTAACAACAAATTAGCGGTTTTGCTCGTGTGTATCGATGAATTAGCGATTTATCTCAATTTTAGCGCCATATCACCACTTTTTCTCAATTTTAGTCACGTATTAGCGTTTTGTTTCACTTCTTAGCCATGCGAATGACCGCTTTATCTCGATTTTAGCTCGGAATTAACTGATTTTCTCACTTTCAGCCATTTATTAGCTGGTTTTCTCCGTTTCATTTCCTTATTAGCGGGTATTCTCAAATGTATCTGCGAATTAGCATTTTTCTAAAATTTTTCCACGAATTATAGCTTTTCCTCTCAATTTCAGCTGCGAATTGTTTCTTAATTTTGTTAATGACCGATTTACCGATGTACCGATTTAACTTAATTTTAGACCCGGAAGGACAGCGGATTTTCTCAAATTGAGCAGAAAATTTTATCAATATTATTCGAGCCTGCTGAGCGATTTATCGCTGCTTTCTCTCAATTTTATAGCCGCGAATCACCGTTTTTTCTCAATTTTTAGCCTCGAATTAGTCATATTTTTCGCTTTTACCAACGAATTAGCGTTTTTTTCATACAATAAGCAAATTATCTTTTATAGACAGTAAAATCTTATATTCTTGAGGCCCGCCAAGCATGGTGGTGCAAAGTAAATGGTTCCACTGATATCTAATAGCCAAGTCTACTCAGATCTTGGGGGAAAAATAAGTTTTTGTTTCTTTTCTGTGGCTAAATTACGAATTTTTATACCAACAATAACATTCTGTCTCACTAAACAATCAGTTTTATTGTCGAGTATTTGGTTTCTTGGACTGCACTGCACGGTTTCAGGACCAAAGAGTCAGTAAAAAACTGGCAGTATTACCTGAAAACTGACGATTTCATCCCAAAAACTCACGTGTTGTCCCTTAGCTAACGATTTAACCAGAAAAATTGCGGTACATCTCCAAAAACTGGATATTTTACTCCAAAACTGAAATTTCTCACCGTAACCTGACGTTTCCCTCAAAGCTGGGGATTTTACGCCGAAGCCGACGACTGTGTCTTGAAAACTCTGACGAAATGTCCAGTTTTGGTGGAGGTGAAATGGGCCGTTTCGTGGTAAAAACTTCATTTTTCTGATATTTTTTTTTAGGGTTGAAAAACCTCTTTTTTATGGTGAAACCTCCAGTTTTAGGGTAACATTTTCATTTTGAGGAAAAAATGTCAAACATTGTAGGGTAAAATCACCATTATCGTAGTAAAATCTTCAGTTTTGACTAAGTTGTCAGCTTTGGCGTGACATCGTTAGTAGGTATGGGACTAAAATCGTCACTTATCGATATGAAATCCTCCAAAACTAACAGTGACGTGTTACATCAAAACTGAAAATTGCAAGACAATATTAGTGATTTTACCCGTGAACTAAATTTGACAGGTTTCCCTCAAAATTACACGTTTACCCCCCCCCCCCCACCCCGACTGGTGATTTTACTACAAAACTGATGTTTTTAAATTTCAAGTTTTTACCCTTTGGGGCCTCCGCACACGGCGCGCAGCGTCACTTTTAAGCGCCACTGACGACCAACGCGGAGGTGCTAAAACAGCTACTAGAAAGTAAAAGTTTTCTCCGTAAAACTGGTGATTTCATGCTCAACGTAAACTTGGTGGTTTTACCTCAAAATTAAAGTTTTATATCGAAACTGGTGGTTATTTTGGCACAAAAATGGCGATTTTAGTAAGTACCGACCAATAAAATAAAGATTTTTGCATAAAACTGGTAATTTTATGACAATGCCGGCGATTTTAGGTTTGGGAGAAGCGTATTACGCGAAATTGGTTTCTCAGTGAGTTAGAACTGCGGAAATGGTTTATTTGGTAGTTCGAGAAATCCGCAAAATTGGTCGTTGAATCAGGCAACCCCACAAAATTGATTTTCAGCCACAGAAACTCACGGTTTTCCAGAAACAAATCCGTCAATTGATGTTTTGTTGGATAAGTAGCGAAATTTGAGCAATTGGTTTCAAGTGAGCCAAACGCGCGGAAATGGTTTTTTGTAGTGCCAATTCTGCAAAATTAATTTTTCAGTGAACCCGTGCAAAAATGATGGCGCGAAAAAGTCGCAAAATTGGATTTTTACAAAGCTGAATCTGAGAAATTTGCTTTTAGTTGGGTCAGATCTACGAACATGTATTTTTTGGCGCAAAAAATTGTTGTTTTTTTTTTTTTTCGTGAGCGTCAATGAAACAAAATGTGGCGACCCTGAAGGATTTTTACGTTCCTATGGTATCTAACTAGGGGTGGGCAGCTGCCCCACTAAATCGTCTCTTTCGACTGCCCACCCCTGCCCCCCCCTGGGCCTCGCCCATGGCTTCATGTGAAGTTTACGTTTTGAGTGCTGCTGTAGCGAGTAAGCGAGCAACGAACGAGTCCATCTCTTTCTGCAACTGGAAGAGTGGGGGGGGGGGTATATTCTATCCCAGAAACAGACAGGAAACTTAAAAATTGGGCTCGGGCTCCTGATTATTGGTTCATAAACACGTAATGTAGCCTGGCCCTTGAATTAACCCCCTCCCCCATTAACACAGTCATCCAAAACGATAAACTTTTTAAACCAATGTTAGAGCTCAAATATGAACGTTTGTGCTCAAGTATGAACGTTTGTTCTGAAATATGAACCCAATAGAACTCAAATATGGTTAGAGCACCTGGCGCGAAACTAAGTGGTCGTGGGTTCGAATCCCACCTGGGGAGCAATTTTTTCTCGGAACTCAAAAAAAGTAAAGAAGTAAGTATTTAATTTAAAGATTAATTTCTTTATTTTCAGCCTCCCCACTCCCTCGGATTCACAGTTGTGACTAGGGTAGTGCGGTAAGGAGGGGAGTAATCCCCTAAATGTCCGTATATACGGTCATCTAAGCTCAATTACTTAATAATAATAATAATATGAATAATCAAACCTTTAGAAGTTCTTCGTTGTTGATTTTTAAAATTACGTTTGTTTCAAGTGACATGGAAATTCGCGTCGTCAATCTTGAAAACTTAGATTGCAACATATTTTCTGGACACAAAGCTCCCGTTTTAAGCGTTTGCTTCGACCCTAAAGGCGAATTCATTGTAACGTTAATTCCAATTCTTCCTGTTCCGTTTACAATTTTTTTTTCTCAATATTCCATCAATATTTTCATTATTTTCGGATAGGCCTCATCAAGCGGTGACGGTACCATTCGAATTTGGTCGCTAACAACTCGTGACACGATTAAACAATGGACGGACGTTTTAAATAAGTCCAACTCTTTCGAGTCGGCACCGCTTCTCTGTCGTATGCAGTTCAATCCGTCGGGTTCGTGTTTGGCCGTTCCGCTGAAGGATTCGGTAAAATTATACGACCGCTCGTGGGCGAACGTGGCAACTTTCAAAAATAGTTCCACGGATGAGGTCAGTGAAGATTCAATTTTTTTTTTTTATTTCGATAGTTTTGATTGTATTCTTTTGCTTTAGGAATTCACCGTCGTAAAATTTTCGAATTGCGGTAAAATTTTGGCGGCTGGTTGTAAATCTGGAGCTGTCTTCATCTTTGACGTATTGGAAGAGATTTTATTGAAGAAAGAAACGACAGAAAATAAGGCAATCTCTGGAATTGCTTGGAACTCGGACTCGACGCAATTGGTGTTTTGTAATGTCGCCGGACAAATGGGCTCGATTTCTGTGACGCCTAGACCCCCCAACCATTCGGACAATTCAGAGGCAATCAGTCTCGAGGTGCCGGCGATAGGCGATGATGACGACGACGATGACGACAATGTTATATCACTGGAGAAAATTAAAGGCGAGCTCGGCTTCGGGGATTCACAAGCAACACCTGCTGGCGTCAATTCACCTAAAAAAAGTATTGTTTTTTTATTCACTCTCGTGCCTAGTTCCGCTTTGATATCAATTTCTTCAATGCTTAAATTGTATATTCAGGTGAGGATGACCAAGAAAGTGTAAGAAGTGTGCAATATCGTAGCCCTATTTCTGAAATGCAAGCTCCGTTTCAGCCTTCCTCAACTCCGATACATCTACAACAGCGATTTATGGTACTGCTTTCAAATTAGCTCTTTTATTCTTTGAAATTCGTGTAACGTTTTGTACAGTTTGACGATAGTTTGGACCTGATTTATTAGAATGAGTTATTCAAGTTTTTTTTCTTCTGAATTCCAGGTTTGGAACAACTTTGGAATCATCAGACAAATCAACGACGAGTTGTTCAATGATATCGACATCGAATTTCACGATACCACGCAAAATCACAACCTTCGCGTCAACAATCTCCTGGGTCACACACTGGCGGCACTAACCGACCGAGTGGCCGTTCTCGCGTGTCCGTCCGGAGGTGACGACGACGAGTCACCCAGTCGTCTTCAGTGTCTCATCATGAAAAGCTGGGACGGACAAAAAGACTGGGAATCCGTTATGGACGAAGGTGAATCAATCGTGGGAGTCGCAGCTGGAGACTCGTGGGTGGCCGTCGCCACTGACAGCCGTCGGACTTTACGTCTCTATTCCCTCGACGGAACTCAAACGGATTTGGCGGCCTATCCTGGAAAATTTCTCAGCATGGTCGGCTTGAAGGATCGGCTGGCTCTTTTCTTCCATTCCGGCACCGGTGAGCTTCCTTAATTCTATTGTATGTGTCGCCCGCCATGGAATATCCCCCGCAACAGGTTGTTTGGGCAGAGAGAGTGGCCGTAAAGAAAAAACCTGGATGCTACATGTATACTTTTAGCTCACAGTTCAATTAAAAGTTTAAATTTGCATGGTTTGAATGATTTTCAGGAATAAATGATGATCAACACGTGTCATATATCGAATATCACATTAACACTCGAGCCAAACTATTTTCAACACAACCAGCTACGGGGCTCGTACCCCTCAGTCCCGGCTCACTCCTTCGTTGGGTTGGTTACTCGGACGAAGGCACTCTTGTCACTTACGACTCTACCGGATCCATCCGGCTAGCCTACAAACATCTTTGGAGACCCATAACCTTTTTGGATCATCATTGTAAATCAAAATTTGACCACCATTTCATCGTAGGAATTAACGAAACAACGCAAAACATTCGGTGTATACTTTGCAAGGGATCTTACTATCCTCCCGTATTGCCTAGGCCCATCGTGGTGGAAATTAAGTGGCAGGTATGACACCCCCCCCCCACCGTCTCTCACCACTTCCTTGTAAACTCTAAACTCAAAACGACTATTGTTCTAGATTCCCCTCTGCTCATTGGACTCGGAAAAGAGTAAACTGGAAGAGGACTATCTCAGAAATCGCCTGACGCTCACCAACTTGACACCGGACGCGTGGCCCGAGGACAAACGGTCTGTGGAAAAACAAATTTCCGTCACCATTTTAAAACTATTCGCCGTCGCTTGTCGCTCTGAACTGGACGCCCGCGCCATCGCTCTCTGTGAAACGATGACGTCGATTGACGTCGTCAAACTGGCTGCCAAGTACGCGACGAAAATGGGGAGACATCAGTTGGCGAATCGCGTGAACGAAGTCGCTACCAGAATGCTACAGTCAAGGTAATAAGTCTAAAGACACATTTTAATTACGATAATCCGTCTGAGCGCGGGGGAGAGGGTTTGCCGCGTTTTTTGGGTGCAAAGTTGCACCACCTGTAGAGCACGAATGGGCAGTTTGACTATTTTTGGGGCGTGAATAGCCAGTTATTTGGTATGAATCGTCAGTTTACGTTTGGCCATCTTTTGAGCTCGAATGGGTACCTTTAGCCAAATTAGCGTCATTTCTACATTTTAGCCGTGAATTGGCGTTTTTATCCAAGTTAAGCCGCGCGATTTATTGGTGTTAACAAATTTATTATAGCGAGAATTAGCGTTTCTATCTCTTTCAGCCAACAATGAAAGCTTTTTTCTCGATTTTCCCGCTGAATTATCATTTTTTTCGTTTTTCAGCCGCAAATTGGCGCTTGTTCTCACTCTGTTAGTCGTGAATTAGAGTTTTTCTCAATTTTAGCCTTGAATTAGCATTTTTCTCGGTTTTAGCCGCGGGTTAGCACTTGTGCTCATGTGTTTTTAGCCGTGAATTAGCGTTTTTCTTAATTTTAGCCGCGAATTAGCATTTTTATTGGTTTTAGTCGCGAATTGGCACTATCACTTATTTTTAGCGGTGAATTAGCGTTTTTATCAATTTTATCATCGCATAAGCGGTTTTATTATTTTATTTAGCCACGAATTAGCGATCTTTTTCGTTTCTTGCCACGGGCATGCGCCTTTTTGTCATTTTTAGCCGCTAAATACGTGTTTTTTATTCTTTAGCCGCTAAGTACGAGTTTTTTCTCCTTTAGCCGCGTGAATTGGCGTTTTTCTCCCAATTTAGCATCGCGAATTAGCCAATGTTTTCTTTCTTAGGGAAGACTGAGTGTTTTTCTTCTAATTTAGCCACGACTTAGCATTTTATTATTTTTTAGCAGCGAGTTAGCGTTTATTTTCAATTTTAGTCGTGAATTCGATTTTTCATTAATTTCAGCCGCAAATTAGCGTTTTTCTCCATACGGCGTGATCATCGTATTTTCTCAATTTCCCGACCGAGCGCTTTGATAAAATTAAAATTAATTTTTAACTGCTAATTACTTTATCCAACTTTAGCCGCGAATCAACTATTTTTGTCAAATATGTCCGCAAATTAGCGCCATTTCTAAATTTTAGCAGAGAAATAGCGTTTTTCTCCAATTTTAGTCGGTCGAATTTGCGTTTTTCTTCAAATTTATACCAGCGTGAGTTAGCGTTTCTCTCTCTCTCTCTCTCTCACCCAAGAATGAGAGCTTTTTCTCGATTTTAGCCATAAATTAGCATTTTTCTCGGTTTTAGCCGTGAATTGGCGCCTGTGCTAATTTTTAGCCGTGAATTAGCGTTTTCTTAATTTTACCCGCGAATTAGCGTTTTTCTTGGTTTTAGTCGCGATTTAGCAATATCACTTATTTTTAGCGGTGAATTAGCGTTTTTTTCAATTTTATCATCGAAAAAGCGTTTTTTTTTTATATTTAGCCACGAATTAACGATCTTTTTGCTTCTTGCCACGGACTTGCGTTTTTTGTCAATTTTGGTCGCTAAATAGCGTCCTCTTTTTCAGCCGCGTGAATTTGCGTTTGTTTTCAATTTTAGTCGTGAATTCGATTTTTTATTAATTTTAGCCGCGAATCAACTATTTTTGTCAAATATGTCCGCAAATTAGCGCCATTTCTAAATGTTAGCTGACAAATAGCGTTTTTCTGCAATTTTTGTCGCTCGAATTTGCGTTTTTCTTCAAATTTATACCAGCGTGAATTAGCGTTTTTTTTCTCTCTCTCTCTTTCAGCCAAGAATGAGAGCTTTTTCTCGATGTTAGCCATGAATTAGCATTTTTCTCGGTTTTAGCCGCGAATTGGTGACTGTGCTCATTTTTAGCCGTGAATTAGCGTTTTCTTCTTGGTTTTAGCCGCGAATCAACTATTTTTCTCAAAATTTTTCCTCAAATTAGCGTCATTTCTAAATTTTAGCTGTGAACTAGCGTTTTTCTTCAAATTTAGTCGCTCGAATTTGCGTTTTTCAGCAAATTTGTACCAGCGTGTATTAGGGGTTTTCTCTCTCTCTCTCTCTCTCTCTTTCAGCCAAAAATGAAAGCTTTTTCTCGATTTTAGCTACGAATTAGCATTTTTTTTCGCTTTTTTGCCGCGAACTGACAGTTGTGCTCAATTTTAGCCGCGAGTTAGCGCTTTTTAATTTTTTATTTTTGCTAAATATAGCCAAGAAGTTGACTCCACGAACAGTGAATCGTCCTTTTCTCAATTTTAACTTTGAATTAGTTATTTTTCTCAATTTAAGCGGCGAATCTATCATTTTTCTAAAAAAATGTCCGAAAATTAGCGTCGTTTCTGAATTTTAGCAGCTCGAATTAACGTTTTTCACAAATTTATAGCAGCGCGAATTAGCGATTTTTTCTCTTCCAGTCAAGAATGAAAGCTTTTTCTCAATTTTAGCCATGAATTAGCATTTTTCTCGTTTGTTAGCCGAAGAATTAGCGCTTGTTCTCTCGGTTAGCCATGAATTAGCACCAAGCGGGTCGCTTTAGCCAGTCGGCTATTTTCAACACCCAAATAATGGTCAGTTCCTCCGTTCAATCATTTTCGAAACGCGAACTGGCATTTTGGGGTGCGAATAGTCCCGTCAAGCTCATAAGGCTCGGGAATGTACACTGCCGATTTTTTGCCCAAGTGAACGGTTGATTTTACCAATTTTAATTCGTTTTTAGGGCGTGAACCATCAGTTTTTAGCTATTTTTAGGTCGATTTAGACATTTTTAGGTGGTTGAGAGGGTGAAGGGATGATGATCTGTTGAGTCATATTCAGGGCTTCGTGTATTATCAGGTTAGCAATTTTTTGGAGCATTTCTCGTGAAATCATCATGTGTAAGAGTAGGAATTGCCAGTTTGGCTGTTTTTAGCGGGCCATTTTCAAGGCGTGAATCGCCAGTTTTGCCATTTTATAGCGCGAGTATAGTCACTGTAGCCGTTTTTATGGTGGAAATCGCTAGTTTTAGCTATTTTATCTAGCTAGGAGGGGGGATGATCGGCCAGTTCATCGATTTTTGGGCCCGAATAGTCAATTAATCTTTTAATATGTGCGAATTTTTTGCGCGCGTTTAAACTGTCAGCCTTTAACCATTTTCAAGCTATGAATCGCCAGTTTGGCCTTTTTGGGGCGTGAATAGTCAGCTTAGCCGTTTTTAGGACTCGAATATTCCGTCAAACCAAAGGCGCGAATGCTCAGTTTGGTCATTTTCTGTTCTTTTTTTTTGTTTTAGCCTCGATGACGATAAACAAGATGACGATGACAACCAGGAAATGAACAGTGAAGCGACTTCTGTCGGTGACGGCTACTCCCAGGATATGTTCGCCGACTCTGAAAGTTCTGTCGTTAAAGAGAACCTCATCGCACGTATGAGGCAACAGAAAAAAGACAATCCGTTGAGTCCTCAGCCTTTGAAAGTTTTTAAGCCGACGAATCCTTTTAAAAAATCAAAGAATACCGAAACGAATGAGAATCTCGTGAGTATATGGGAGTGATTTTATTTTTCTCTCCTTTCGGGTTTTCCTTTTAAAAAAATCTGCTGCGTCGTTTTCCAGAATGAATCAGCGTCTGGTCCTACTTTCATAGAATGGTTTGCGGAGAACAAAGCTAGACTTCAAGAAGACTATCCTCTCATGAAAGACGCTGAACTTTCGGCAGTGGGTCTCAAACAGTTTAAACAAAATCAACGGTGTGATCAAATCAACTCACAGGTCAGGAAAATACTTTTCTCCAAAAAAGTTATTTCGTAGGAGAGGGGGAAATTATGTATCGACCTCCCCCCACGCACCCAAATTTATTTTTGGCAGTTGTTCAATTGAATTAGTTTGCCTGTGGCCGAATTTGAGCCTTATTCTAGGGTGGCCAGACGTCCTAATTTCCCCGGACATGTCCGGGTGGGTTTAACCCCTTAGAATCTTTCACGTTCATCTTTTAAAACTGCTATTTCGCGGGCTTTCTTATTTTCAAGCCTCAATTTCGCAGATATTCGCTCTTCCATAAATTTAGAAATCAAATCTCAGATTTGGCACCATCTAAGCACAATTTCACAAGAGTTTCGCCCTTTCAAACCCAAATTTCGCGAATTTTCAAAACCCAATTTCGTGGTCTTAGCTCTTACGGAAATCAGTTTTGCAGGTTTGGCTTATTCTAAACAGAAATTTGTCATTTTGACACCCCCCCCCCCCCGCCAGTTTTGCGTATTTTCGCTCTTCCATTGTCCAAATATCGCTGATTTTGCTCGTTCGAAGTCCAATTTTAACGAATTTTTGCTATTTCACACCTTAATTCCCCGTATTTTCGTTTTTACGTTACGTTTTATTTGTTCGTCATTTTGGCTCTCACAAACTCCCATTTCTACGTATGGTCGCTCTTTTAAAACCAAGTTCACGTGTATAGGTAATAGAAGAGGGGTGCGGGGTTTAAATTTTAACTGCGCTCCGGGTGCTCGCTCACTTTGTTACGCCACTGAAACTGTTACATCGCTATCTTACAGCCACGAAGTCGACTCCATAAACCGCGAATTGACGATTTTCTCGATTTTAACTGTGAATTAGCCGCGAATTAGTGTTTTTTTTTTCTTTTTCGTGAATAAAGCCACGAATCCGCAATCCGCGCTTTTTGTTAATTTTAGCCGCGACTTAGCGTCTTTTTTTTAGCCGTTTAGCCAAGAATGAGTGCTTTTTCTCGATTTTTGCCACGAATTAGTATTTTCTCTTTTTCCATACGTGAATCAGCCGTGAATTGGTTCTTTTTAATAATTTTAGCCACGAATTAGCGCATGGACTGGCGTTTTCCCCAAAATGTAGCAGCGCGAATCAAGGCACATTCTAAATTTTGTCCCTCACCGAGTGCTTTGATTAAATTAAAGTTAACTTCAACTGTAATTAGTTCTTCTCCATTTAAGCCGTCAGTTATCGGTTTTTCTGAAATGTAGCCGCCCGAAATTAGCGTTTTCACCAAATTTACAGCTGCGTGAATTTGCGAATTTGTTCTCCTTAGCCTACAGTGAGTACTTTTCCGGCGAATTAGCGTTTGTTCTCTATTTTAGCCGCGAATGAGAATTTTCTTTCATATTTAGCCGCGTTAACTGACTTTTTTCCCAAATGTAGCAGCGTGACTCAACGCATGGTCTCAATTTCAGCCCTGGCCAAGTGCTTTGATTAGATTAAAATTAATTTTAATAGTAATCAGTTCCTTTCAATTTTAGCCTGGAATCCACTCTTTTTCTCAAATATGTCCGTGAATTAGCTAATTTTTTAATTTTAGCCGGGAATTAGCGGTTTTCCCAAAAATTAGCGTTTTCACCAAATTTATCGCAGCGCAAATTGGCACTATTACTTATTTTAGCCGTGAATTAGCGTTTTTATCAATTTCATCCGCGAATTGACATTATTGCTCACCTTTAGCCGTGAATTAGCGTTTTTATCATTTTCATCCGCGAATTATCGTTTTTCTCTTTTAGCCGCGTGAATTAGCCAATGATTTTAGTCACAACTTAGCATTTTATCGTTTTTAGTCGTGAAATAGCGTTTGTTCTCAATTTTACTCGTGATTTTGATTTTTTCATTCATTTTAGCCGCGAATTAGCAATTTTTTCTAAACTTTGCGAATCAGCGGATCTTCCCAATTTTAGTCCCGACCGAGCGCTTTGATTAAATTTAAATTAATTTTAACTGCTTCTTACTTTTATCCCCGATTTTAGCCGCGAATCAACTATTTTTCTCAAATATGTCCGCAAATTAGCGTCATTTCTAAATTTTAGCTGTGAACTAACGTTTTTCTCCAAATTGAGTCGCTCCAATCTGCGTTTTTCAGCGTGAATTATCGTTTTCTCTCTCTCTCTCTCTCTCTTTCAGCCAAGAATGAGAGTTTTTCTCCATTTTCACGAATTAGCATTTTTTTCGCTTTTTTGCCGTGAATGGACACTTGTGCTCATTTTTAGGCGTGAATTAGCGTTTTCTTCTTGGTTTTAGTCGCGAATTGGCACTATTACTTATTTTTAGCAGTGAATTAGCGTTTTTATCATCGAATAAGCGTTTATCTTATTTCATTTAGCCACGAATTAGCGATATTTTTCGCTTCTTGCCATAGACTTGCGCTTTTTGTCAATTTTAGTCGCGAATTTGCGTTTTTCTTGAAATTTAACCTCGCGAATTAGCGTTTTTAACCAATTTTGTAGTTTCGCGAATTAGCGTATCTCTGTCAGCCGAGAATGAGCGCTTTTCCTCGATTTTAACAATGAAGTAGCATTTGTTTGGTGTTTTTTTTATCGCGAATTAGCGCTTGCGCTCACATTTAGCCGTGCATTAGCGTTTTTCTCCGAATTTATAGCAGCGAGAATTAGCGTTGTTTTTCTTTGTCAGCCAAGAATGATGATTTTGGCCATGAATTAGCATTTTTCTCGTTTTTTAGCCTTGAATTAGAGATTGTTCTCACTGTTAGCCGTGCATTAGCGTTTTTCTTAATTTTAGCCGTGAATTATAGCATTTTTCTTCGTTTTAGCCGCGAATTGGCATTATTGCTCATCTTTAGCGAATTGGCACTATTACTTATTTTAGCCGTGAATTAGCGTTTTTATCAATTTCATCCGCGAGTTAGCATTTTTCTCTTTTAGCAGCGTGAATTAGCGTTTTTCTCTCAATTTAGCAGCGTGAATTAGCCAATGATTCTAGTCACGACTTAGCATTTTATCGTTATCAGTCGCGAATTAGCGTTTGTTCTAAATTGTAGCCGTGATTTTGATTTTCTATTCATTTTAGCCGTGAATCAGCGTTTTTCTCTAAACTTTGAGAATCAGCGCATGTTCTCAATGTTAGTCCCGACCGAGCGCTTTGATTAAATTAAAATTAATTTTAACTGCTTCTTACTTTTATTACCAATTTCAGCAGCTTTCACCAATTTCAGCTGCGAATCAACTATTTTTCTCAAATATGTCCTCTAATTAGCGTAAATTCTAAAGTTTACCTGTAAATTAGCGTTTTTCTCCAAATTTAGCCGCTCGAATTAGCGTTTTTCTTCAATTGTTAGCGTTTTTTACCAATTTGTAGCAGTGCAATCTCTTTGAGCCAAGAACGAGCCCTTTTTCTCGATTTTATCAACGAATTAGCATCTTTTTTTTTTTTTTACTGCGAATTAGCGCCTGCGCTCACAATTAGCCGTGAATTAGCGTTTTTCCAAATTGATAACAGCGAGAATTAGCGTTGTTTTTCTTTGTCAGCTAAGAATGTTGATTTTAGCCATGAATTAGCATTTTTCTCATTTTTTTTTTAGCAGCGAATTAGAGCTGGTTTTCACTGTTAGCCGTGAATTAGCTTTTTTCTTAATTTTAGCCGTGAATTATTCTATTTTTCTTGGTTTTAGCAGCGAATTGGCACTTGTGCTCAATTTTAGTCAAGAGTTAGCGGTTTTATTTCTCTAGATATAGTGAAGTTGACTCCACAAACATCGAATCGACTTTTTTTTTCAATTTTAACTGTGAGTTAGTTCTTCTTCTCAACATTGAGCTGCGGATCAGCGTTTTTATCCAAATTTAGTGGCGCGAATTATCGATTTGCTTTACTTTCAGCCGGGAATGAGCGCCTTTTCTCAATTTTACCGATGAATCAACATTTTTCTATCTTTGTTTTAGCTGTGAATTAGCGCTTTTGCTCATTTTTAGCCGTGAATTGAAAAATTATTTCTCCATTTTGGCCGCAAATTAGCGTTTTTCTTTAATTTAGTCGCGAATTATCGATTTGATTCTCTTTTAACCAAGAATCAGCGGTATTATTAGCCTCGTGAATTAGCAATTTTTTTTCGCCTTTTGTAAATTTTAGCCTCGAATTAGCGTTTTATCTTCAAACTCCGCGTGAATTAGAGTTTTTTTTTTCTTTTAAGAATCGAGTGATTTTTCTCGATTTTAGCCTCGAATTAGCATATTCTCATATTTAGCCGCGATTTTTGTTCAAATTTAGCAGTGCGAATCAGCGCATTTTCTTTAGTTTAGCCCCGACAGTTAAAATTGAGAAAAACTCTGATTCGTGGCTAAAATAAAATAAAAATTAGCTCATTCGCAGCTGTAGACTGAGAAAGAGCGTTATTAAAGGCTAAAAATAAATTTAAAAAACGACAATTTGTAGCTGAAATTGTGACAACCGCGCTAATTCACTGCTGAAATTCAGGGAAAAGTTGTTCATTCGCAGCTTGAATTGAGAGAGATTGCCGCGAAAAATTACATCATTTGGTGCGAAATAAGTTGCGGGTCCATATACACGGGAATTCGCACGTTTTGGGTTTTGTTAAAGTGATCGTAGAGCCCGAGCACGAGAGCGCTCTCTCACGAAAAACGGCAAAATTCCAACATTTAACTGGACTTTTCTTTGTTTTTTAAGCAGCTAACTGCTTAATTAAGCAAGTTTCACGGCTTAATTCAAGGGAAATATCAACTGTGTGTGTGTGGGGGGGGGGGCTCTCTTTTTTTTTTGTTCAGTGAGCTCCGGACCTTGGCTTATGGCCCGGCCCCGACCGTGTTCATAGCTGTTTAATAGCAACATTAAGGGCCAAGCGTTGAGTTTGATAGTTTTCGGGTCCTAAATTTAGCGAAATTACAATTTTCTTGGCTGAATATTCGTGAAATTGCAAGTTTTTAGTCTTAATTTTTTTTCGCTAGTGCAAGTTTCGGGTCTTAATGACAGCAAAATTGGAAGTTGTTGGTTTTAATTTCGTAAACGTTTCATGGTTCGTCGTGGGCGTGCGTGGTGTCGTAGGCTGGACAAAGCTCCCCCCCCTCTCCTATCCCTTCTCGCCACACCGACACAAATTGTAACATTTGGGCTCCAACAGTGGCTGCAAATTCGTGACATTGCGAGTTTCACGTTTTAATTTCTTTGAAATTGCGATTGACGGCCCTTTTTACTTCCACGAGGGAAAGGAAGTATGGTGTTTTTTTTTTTCTGTGGTTGTGGACCAGACTAGCCAGACCCGACTGCGCCAATACCGTGTACGAATACCCGTGTAATTGTGGCATTTAGAGATGAATTTTTGTAAGCTTTCAATTAAGGGCCTTTTGAGTGAAATTACAAGTTTCCTGCCTGAACATCCACGAAATTGAATGTTTCGGGCCTTAATTTAAGTGAAATTGGAAGTTCAGAGCTTTAGTTTGAGCAAAATGGCATTTTTCGAGGCGGTGGGTCCATCAAGGCTAGCCGGCTCCGGGCTCCGTTGGAATATCTGCGTCACTGAGCCTTTTATTGACCCCACCCCCACCCGTACCCCACAATCATGAACTCTACACTTGAAATTACCGGTGGTCGTTCTCTCGTTTTTTTTTCTCCGCAGGGAACAGAATCGAATGGAATACAAAGTGCAGTGGAAAAACGAAAAAGAAAGACTGACGACGCTGATGACGGTAGTTACAAACCGAAGAAAAAGCCGAGTGGCGCTCTGGGAAAGCTCAAAGCGTTTTCATTCAATAAAAAAGACTGACCCAACATTAGGACACGCTAAACCAAACCCCAAGCAGCTTTCAATCGTTGAAGAACTAACGCCATTGTACTGAGTAATCCTACGTGAACCTACAGCCTTTTTTTTAAACATTAATATGATATATTAATTAGTTATTAAATATGTTATGAGAAAACAAGGTTTTTTCATTAATTAACATTTTTTTATTTCGCGAAATGAGTATGTAGGAATGCATTTATAGCCTATGACCCCATTTTTTTTTCATTTTTCCGATACGTGACCTCACAATATTTACATTTCGAACGAGTTTCGTTTATTGGCCTAATTTTATGAAATTAATCATTCATTAATAATAATAAAATTTCCGTCTTCTTTCAAGCCATGAAAATCAAAAAGAACATAAAGAAGAATATGAGCACGCCAAATATTTTTATCATGAGCCAACGATTGGATGTAACAGACTGAAAATATTTCAAGATCTCTCTGTGCGCCGACTCGACGTTTAATTCAGTGTCCTGCACGTTGGCATCGATTCTGCGCAACAACAAAAAAACAACTCCAACGTAATGACTGGCAGCGTAATGCGTTGAAGAGTAATGTCTACCTGTCAACCATTTCTTCCTGTTCTTTGACCATGTAGGCCAACTGTTGGAAAATGCCACCCAGTTCAACAATTGTTGACTCAATGTTTTGCATGGTTTCGGCTCGGCTCGATAAATATTGCTCCTATGACGGTAAAAAAAAATGTACAAGGTGCGAATTAATGTTTTCTTTATATAGGAAGTAATACCGTTTCGTCGTAAGCAACCATCTGCATTTGTTTCTGAGCTTGAACGAGTTGCCTGTCAGATGAAGGTCCACCGCTCATGTCAATAGCAACTGGGTTGTCCTGAGCCAAAAGGACGGACCCTTGACTGCTGCCGACAAAAGCCGACTGTGGTGGACTTCCAGACGCTACGGGGCCTTGCGAGAAATGTTCTCGTCGTTTTTTCGCCTCTTTTAAATTCTTTGCAGGGGGAAAAAAAAACGAATTTGCATTAACGTGGACGCTGTGTCGGATTATGGATAGAACGCTACCTCGGTGCGCACTTCCAAGACGTGTTTAAACTGGGAAGACATGGATGCAAGTTTCGACTGCAGCGCAAGAACGACACTTGAAGAATGAGTGCGAAGGTGCTGGGTTTTCGATTTTGTTTTCATCTCATTTTGGCTTCGAATGGCGTCCTGGAGTTTGGCAATCTGTTTATTCAAACTACTGAGGTCCTCTTTAATGATGTAAGTGAGTTCTTGAATTTCAGTTGGTTGATCGTTGAAAAGTGATTTTCTTTTGGCGAGCAACGTGAGTTTTTCAAGTTTTGTATAAGTGCTGGCTATGTTTTTCCCAATGTTACGAGCCAACAGCATGAATTCACCGTAAGCCAGCAGGCTCCGTGCACGGGCTGGATCCTGAGCGACACCGACGCCAGCGACGGCTCGCGTCAACTGTCGTCCTTGAAAGGAACGAACGGCGCTGGCAAATTCGGACGTACGGTCACGCGACATGTTGACCAAAGGCGGTGGTGGAGCGGCCAACAGAGGCGGGTCACCCGAGCGAACAGCCCCCAAATCACCACGATTGGCGAAGCCGGTCAATGTCGTCGTTGACTGAGCCGCCTGACCTTCGGACTCTGAGCCGACACGCCGTCTTCGCGCTGACATCTCATCATCTAACCATTTGAGAGTTCTATTAATTCACGGAGAGCTTGTCCCAGAAGGGTCGAGTCAACCAAGCTTCAAATGATGCCCGATCTCAATTTTGACTAAAGATCCTGAAACGGAAAACCTCGCAGTTCATACTTTGAAATACAACTCACTCAATTCTTCGAGCAAGGCCTTCAAGAAGGCCTAAAAAGGTAGCATCTGCTAATAATGAAACACATTTCATACCCACTTTGAGACACTCTTCTTCAACACGATGAATTCCCAACGTCTTCCCCAATCAAAAAAGCGATAATTTCAAATTTCTTTGCACTTTCACAATTTCCATTAAAACGTTATGCAAAAAACGATAGTAATTACTAGAATATCACTAGGCCACGTAAACGTAAACGGAGGGAGTGAGTTTTCTACTGTTAACACCAGCTGTTAACCAATATAATATAACCTTGACATCTATAACCAATCCAATGTAATCTACGTTGGCGTTAATATACGTAACCTAAGGAAAGCAAAATCGGGAGCAACTTAAAAACCGTTAAGATTAATTTTTTTTATGGCGATCCAAGCTAAACACGCGAAATTCTGTTTAAAAATAACTAAAAGTCGCGAAATTCTTTTTTTCGGCGACTGAACAACGAAAAAGTAGTTATTACAAGCCGAGTTATTGAGCATCAGTCCAACCACATCAAAGGTCCAACTAAGGGCCCAAACACACTTGCGTTTTTTAAACGCGGCGATTAAAAAAACGCGCCCGCGTGAAAAATGCAACACATAGACAGGGGTGGGCAAATTACAGCTTTTTGGGTAATTAAATACAAATTACTTCCAAAAAAGAGGATAAATTACAAATTACTTTTCACTTCCACGAATAATTACAAATTACAATTACTGTAATTGAATTACTTTTTCTATTACCAATTACCCAAGAGCTGGATTTGTGGAACACGCAAGCGTCTTGCTCTTGTTCACTGTCATTTTTTTAGTGCGTCCAGCCAACAATCGAACGTCAGAACAGACCTTTGAGATAGGAAGCAGGAACAGCGCATCGCATGAGTAGGGTTGCGAAATGTCCGAGGTCAAATTTGCTAATTTGGCTAATTTTGCCCCACATCCCGGCCTGCGAACTGTCACGGGGAATCCCGGATAGTCATAGTTTGCTAATTTGGCTAATATTGTCCGGCGTCTCAGCCAAGGACGTCCTGGGACGCAATATGTCCCGGATTCTTTACGTATTTATTTGAAATTGTGCATGCGATACCTAACTCTCAGAGAGCTTTGCAGCGGCAGCTTTATGTGGTTCAATATTTTTGTGCTTTGAGAATTTTGTGGTTAGAGCTATTTGGATTGGAGTTTCTTGTGGCTCGAGCTTTTTGTGTTTGGGGCAGGGGTGTAGGTACGGGGGGCTATAAGGGATAGATCTCCCCCCCCCCCCCAAGGGCCACAAATAAACGAACGAAGGAGCACTAGTACCATACCGAGGAGCCCCATAAAATCTCCGTGAGCGTTTCACGTTCACGTTCACGTTAAATTTAGCAGATTTTCTGGACTTGAAGCAGCCCGAAAAGGTCCGAGTACGTCCAGCTTTATCCTTGGACTTCAGACCCAACGCAGTAGTGTACCCAGGTACAGGGGGGAGGGGGTTCACCCCGCACCATCTATCAGACAAAAATCGGTAATATTCGTGGCTATAGCTGCTAAAAAGCGCTGATTCGTGGTCTCGCGATGCAACTTCCAGACTAAAATTAAGAAAAAAATTGCTGATTCGCGGTACATGAAGGCCATTCTACGAATAAATTGTGGAAATCAACGCAAAAGTGTTGTATTTGGGTAAACCCCGCGGTTAAAGTTGAGAAAACACGCTATAATATTGAGAAATAAAAGACGCTTTCAGGTTAAAATTAGACAAAAATGGCAAATTCACAACTGAAATGGCGTAAAATCACCCATTCGCGTATGAAAAAGGGAATAGGATGCTGAATAGCCGCAAAATTAGCGCAAAACGCTATTTCACAGCTGAAATTGGGAAAAATCGCTAATTTGCAATTTGCAGATATAAAGTTATGAGAACGTTAATACGCGGATACAATATGAAGAAAATCACTAATTCGCGGCAAAAATTGAAAAAATCACCAATTAGTGCAGCTAAAATTAAGAAAAACGTTAATTTTCAGTTCAAATTGGCGAAAAGTGCTAATTCTCAGTAAAAATGGGAAAAATTGCGAATTTGCAGCTTAAATTGAGTCAAACGCCAATTCTTGGCAAAAAATGACAAAACTCGGTAGGTAATGCACGGATTGGAGACGCTACCACGCTGCTCTCGAATTAAGTGTCGTGAAATTTATAATTTAAAAATGATGATTTTTTGACAGAAATGGATTGATAGATGTAAATTTTTTGGCATGAAAAAAAAAATTTACATTTATAATTTAAATTCGCACCTTCTGAAGGCATTTTTGTGGCTAAAATTCAGAAAAATGGCAAATTCATGCATGGCTATAGTACAATGTTAAAAAATACACTAATTCACGGCTAGAACTGAAAAGAAGCAATAATCTATACCTATAAAAGTTATATGAAATTGCTAATGCGGTGGTAAAATGTGAAAAACCGCTAATTGGCGGGTAATATTTAGAAAATAAAATAATCAGCCTGGTCAAAATTAAGAGAAAGGTCAATTTTAAGTTAAAAATTAAGAAAATTGCTAATTCGAGGCTAAAGATGGAAAAAATCGCCAATTTACAGCTAAAATTGCGCCAGACGCCAATTTGTGACTGAAATTGAGAAAATTCGCTAATTCACAGGTTTGAAACGCTACGACGCGTCGCCGCTACAATTTTAGAAAAGCGCTAATTCGCTGTTAAAATTGAGAAAAATTCTTATTTGCACCAAAAACTGAATACACGCCAATTTGCGGATTCTGAAGGCAACTTTTCAGGCTGAAATTGAAAAAAAAGCCGCCAATTTGTGGCAATAGGTGAAGACAGCGCTAATTCGCGAGTAAACAGAAAAATCGCTCATGCATTGCGCATGGTGAACCAAAAAAATCCTAATTCGTGAAAAGTCCCTCTATTTTGCAGCTAATATTGAGGAAAACACTTAAGAAAAACGTTAGTTTTCAGCTGAAACTGAGAAAAGTGCTAATCCCCTGGTAAAAAAATTAAAAAATCGGTAATATGCTGCTAAAAATTGAGGAAAACGCCAAAACTCGTGGATAATTAAGAAACATCGCTCACGGGAAAAAACGTTACTTTGCTGCTAAAGTTGAGAAAATTCGCAAATTCATGGCTATTGGAGGATGAGGGGCAAAACTGCTAATCTGCGGCTGAAATTGAGAAGAACGATACACTCGGCCAAAATTGAGAAAATCGCTAATTTGTGGGTAGAGCCCAAAAATCGCCCTTAACTGAGAGATTGAGGCTATGATGAGGCCAGCAAGATGTCCAGAGATTGTGCTGGCTGGCTGGAATGATGACTAAAATGTGAAATTACCCCCCTCAGGACAAATTCCTACCTATGCCACTGGTTTGGGGCTTGAAACTTTTGTACCGTTTTTCTCAAATTTCAAATTGGAAACCCCAAGCTCGAGGATATCGGTTGTATCATAATTGCTTTGAAACTCTTATTTTTCAGAGAATTTCATGCAAAAACTCCTTCAAAAGCTCCAAGCAAGGCGCGAAATAGTACCCGCTGAGTTTTCAAAGTAATATTGACTCTGAAGATGGAAATGTAATTGGTAATTGTTAATTACAAATTACTTCGAAAAAGTGCTTTTAATTACAAATTACCAATTACAATGGCGTGTTGTTATCAATTACAAATTACCAATTACTAATTGTAATTGAATTACGTAATTGAATTACATGTAATTCAATTACTGCCCAGCCCTGCACATAGAATTGTATGAGAACGAACACACCAGCGTCTAAAAAGACGCCGCGTTTAACAAAACGCAACTTGTTCTATTTTCGACGCGGGGTGTTTAACGCGTTCAAATTTGAAACACAAAGAAATGAATGGCTTTGCACACACATGCGTTCGTTTAGGCGCGTTTTTAGCGGACTTTTCATTTTGGCCCCAAATAAAATGGTTTCGGTTGCTTGGTCGGCAACCCCCCAGCATCTTCCCGTTCAATCCTTTTGAATCGTTCTTCTGTTGTGTTTTGAACGCTGGGGGCTCTGAGCTTGTCTTTCTTGTCATTCTTTTGTGAACGTGTTCAACACGTGGTTTTAACATAATGTCTGGGTCGGACGAAGAAGTTACAACGCGAAATGTTGTTATTGAAATTGACAAGTTTATCGCAGAAATCGAGAGAAGACCTGCTCTCAGTGGCGGATCTAGGATTTTATCTTGGGAGGGGTTCTGCCATGAATCTCTCTTTTTTTCTTGAGTTTCAGCCGCAAACTTGCCTCTACAGGAGCCGTGAATCGGTGTTTACTCAATTTTAGTCGTGAATTAGACGATTTTTTTCAACTTCATCCGCGATTTATCGTTTTTCTCTATTTCAGCAGCGAATAAGCGCTTCTTATACCCACGCCCACCACGGCCGCGCATTTTCCCTTTTTTAAGCAGCGAATGAGCTCTTTATCTAAATTTTAGACGGAAATTAGCGGTTTGCCTCAGTTTTAGCAAAGAGTTAAAGTTCCCCCCTCACTATTCTAGCGTTTTTCTTCACTTCTTAGTCATCCGAACTAGCGTTTTTTATTTTTGCTGAGAATTATTTCTTAATTTTAGCCGCGAATAACCGCATTCCTCAATCTTAGCTGTAAATTAGCGCATTTTCTCGAATTGGTCCGCGAATTAGCATCTTTCTCCGTTCAAGCTGATGATGAGCGCTTTTTGCCAAAATTAGACAGGAGTTTAAAATTTCATTATCATTATTTTAGCTGCAAAAGAGCGTTCTACATCAATTTTTTGCGGTTTGTCTCAGTTTTAGCAGTGAATAAGCGGGTTTTTGATGACATTGTGTCCGTGAATTAGCTTTTTTCTTAATTTTTGCCGCAATACAAGCGCTTTATCCCAATTTTAGTCGATAATTATTTCTCAAGTCACCTGCTAATTATCGCGTTTCCTTAATTTTAGCCGGGAATTAGCGGATTTTCTCAAATTGATCCGCGAATTTGCGTATTTCTTTATTTTAGCTGCGAATGAGCGGTTATTACTTTAATTCTATTCGGAAATTTAGCAGATTTTCTCAGTTTTAGCCGCGAATTATGTGGTTTTCTCAATTATAGCTGTGAATCAGCGATTTTTCTCAATTTCAGTCCCGTTGTTGCTTCGAGAAATCACGAATTAGCGTTTTTGAGCATCTGCTGAGCAATGGACGACTGCAGCTTTTTCTCAATTTTATAGCGGCGAATTAGCGCCTTTACTCAATTATCGCCGGACATTAGTGTTTTTTCAATTTTTAGCCACGAATTAGTGATTTAATTAGTTTTACGCGGAGTTTGAAGATAAAACGCTAATTTGAGGCGAAAATGAATTGCTAATTCAAGAGGCTAACAATACCGCTGATCGATAATTCGCGACAAATTAATTTGCGGCCAAAATTGAGAAATACTTTTTAACTCCCGGCTAAAAATGAGCAAAAGAGCTATTTCACAGCTAAAACAAAGAGAGAAAAATGTTAATTCATCGGTAACATCGAGAAAAGGCGCTCATTCCCGGCTGAAAGAAAAACAAATCGATAATTCGCGCCGCTAAATTTGGACAAAAATGCTGATCCGCAGCTCAATGTTGAGAGGAAGAACTAACTCACAGTTAAAATTGCAAAAAAAGTCGATTCGATGTTTGTGGAGTCAACTTCAATATAGTATTTAGAGAAAAAAAACCGCTAACTCATGACTAAAATTGAGCACAAGTGCCAATTCGCGGCTAAAACCAAGAAAAATACAATAATTCACGGCTAAAATTAAGAAAAAAGCTAATTCACGGCTAACAGTGAAAACCAGCTCTAATTCGCTGCTAAAAAAATTAGAAAAATGCTAATTCATAGCCAAAATCATCATTCTTGGCTGACAAAGAAAAACAACGCTAATTCTCGCTGTTGTAAATTTGGAGAAAAACGCTAATTTACAGGTAAAATTTAGAATTTACGCTAATTAGAGGACATATTAAAATAGTTGATTCGCAGCTGAAATTGGTGAAAGCTGTTGAAATTGGTAATAAAAGTAAGAAGCAGTTAAAATTAATTTAAATTTAATCTAAGCGCTCGGTCAGGACTAAAATTGGGAAGATCCGCTGATTCTCAAAGTTTAGGGAAAAACGCTAATTCACGGCTAAAATGAATAGAAAATCAAAATGACGACTACAATTTAGAAAAAACGCTAATTCGCGACTGATAACGATAAAATGCTATGTCGTGACTAGAATCATTGGCTAATTCACGCTGCTAAATTGAGACAAAAAACGCTAATTCACGCTGCTAAATTGAGAGAAAAACGCTAATGCATGGCTAAATGAAAACAAAACAAACAAATGCTACTTCATTGTTAAAATCGAGGAAAAGCGCTCATTCTCGGCTGACAGAGATACGCTAATTCGCGAGACTACAAAATTGGTTAAAAACGCTAATTCGAAAGGCTAAATTTCAAGAAAAACGAAAATTCGCGACTAAAATTGACAAAAAGCGCAAGTCCATGGCAAGAAGCGAAAAATATCGCTAATTCGTGGCTAAATAAAATAAAATAAACGCTTATTCGATGATAAAAACGCTAATTCACTGCTAAAAATAAGTAATAGTGCCAATTCGCGACTAAAACCAAGAAAAAACGCTAATTCACGCCTAAAAATGAGCACAAGTGTCCATTCACGGCAAAAATGCGAAAAAAACGCTAATTCGTGAAAATGGAGAAAAACTCTCATTCTTGGCTGAAAGAGAGAGAGAGTGTGAGAGAAAAAACCGATAATTCACGTTGAAAAACGCAAATTGGAGCGACTCCATTTGGAGAAAAATGTTAGTTCACAGCTAAAATTTAGAAATGACGCTAATTTGCGGACATATTTGAGAAAAACAGTTGATTCGCGGCTAAAATCGGGGATAAAAGTAAGAAGTAGTTAAAATTAATTTAAATTTAATCAAAGCGCTCGGTCGGGACTAAAATTGGGAAGATCCGCTGATTCTCAAAGTTTAGAGAAAATTGCTAATTCGCGGCTAAAATGAATAAAAAAAAAATCTAAATCACGAGTAAAATTGAGAACAAACGCTAATTCACGACAAAAAACGATAAAATGCTAAGTCGTGACTAAAATCATTGGCTAATTCACGCGGCTAAAAGAGAAAAACGCTAATTCGCGGATGAAAATGATAAAAACGCTAATTCACGGCTAAAGGTGAGCAATAATGCCAATTCGCGGCTAAACCCGAGAAAAATGCTAATTCGTGGGTAAATCGAGAAAATGCCCTCATTATTGGCTGTATGAGAAAAAAACACGCTAATTTGCGCTGCGATAAATATGGTGAAAACGCTAATTTTTGGGAAACCCGCTAATTCACGGCTAAAATTAAGAAATGAGCTAATTCACGGACATATTTGAGAAAAAGAGTGGATTCCAGGCTAAAATTGAAAGGAACTGATTACTATTAAAATTAATTTTAATCTAATCAAAAAACTTGGCCAGGGCTAAAATTGAGACCATTCGTTGAGTCACGCTGCTACGTTTGGGAAAAAAGTCAGTTAACGCGGCTAAATATGAAAGAAAATTCTCATTCGCGGCTAAAATAGAGAAAAAACGCTAATTCGCCGGAAAAGTACTCACGGAGTCGAGGTCACATGCGCGAAAAAAAATTATCAAAACCTCCTCCAAAATACCATCGATGAGGGGTGATCACCTCTAATTTTAGGGCGATTTTCTCAGAGGTCTGAGGGTTCGGGGTTCTCGAGAGATGCGAAACGCGAGGGGAAAATTGACGTGTAAACGCCGCCACGTCAAGGGAAAAATTTATGCGAAAGGTCACGCCAAGGGTAAACTTTAAACGAAACGTCACGTTGCGAGGAAAAAAAAAACTCTTTTTAAAGGCCGCGGCACAACGACGAGTAAACGACGCAATATAAACCCCACGGTGGGCAAAACGAAACATTGGGGAAAACATTCACGTGAATCGCCACATTCAAGGCAAAATTCACGTACAATATGCTCCGACGAGGGCAAGAAATATGCGAAATGCTCCACCAAGAGGAATGTTAAGGTGACATATTGTCCATTTTATGAGAAAACTCGTCGGTTTGACGAAAAAAATTGTAATTTTCATAACGAGGAATTGGCAGTACAATGAGAAAGTTGCCCTTTGTGACTGCATTTTCAGTTTGGTATGGAAATTGTTACTTTCAAGAGGAAATCTTCAATTTTAGGACGAAATTGCCAATTTCACGAGGATATTTTTATTTTTTATTAGCGAATTAACATTTTTATAAGCACATTGCCAAATTTACATAAAAATTTGTCAACGTGAAAGAGAAATTGTCAATTTGACGTGGAAATTATAATTCATCCAGAATAATTTAATTTCGGTCCTTGGAACTTATTAATTTAGCCACATGACTCGACGGGCAATTGCCCTTTCGGTGATTACTCTTCATACAGTAATTGGTGATGGTTTCTTTTGGCTTTAAACTTGTCATTTTTAATATGAATAGCCAATTATACGGGGAAATGATTAATTTTACGACGAAATGGTCAATTTTATGAGAAAATTGTCAATTATATGAGAAATTGTCAATTTTAAGAGGAAATGATCACATTTATGAGGAAATTGTCACTTTTAAGAGGAAATTGTAAATTATAGGACGAAATTGTCAATTTCATGAGGAAATTGTTAATTATATGAGAAAGTTGTCACATTTATGAGGAAATTGTCTCTTTTATGAGGAAATTGTCAATTTTATGGGGATTTTGTCAATTTTACAAAAAAATGGTCAATTTTATGACGAAATAGTCAATTATATGAGAAAATTGTCAATTTGATGAGAAAATCGTCAATTATATGAGAAAGTTGTCAATTTTAAGAGGAAGTTGTCACATTTATGAGGAAATTGTCAATTTTATGGGGATTTTGTCAATTTTACAAAAAAATGGTCAATTTTATAAATAAATTGTCAATTTTATGGCGAAATAGTCGATTATATGATAAAATTGTCGATTATATGAGATATTGTCAATTTTAAGAGGAAATGGTCACATTTATGAAGAAATTGTCACTTTTAAGAGGAAATTGTAAATTATATGAGGAAATTATCAATTTCATGAGGAAATTGTCAATAATATGAGAAAGTTGTCAATTTTAAGTGAAAGTTGTCACATTTATGAGGAAATTGTCTCTTTTATGAGGAAATTGACAATTCTATGGGGATTTTGTCAATTTTATAAAGAAATTTTCAATTTTATGACGAAATGGTCAATTTTAAGAGCAATGTGTAAACTTTATGAGAAAATTGTCCATTTTATGAGGAAATGGTCAATTGTATAAGAAAATTGTCAATTTAAAGAGGAAGTTGTCACATTTATGAGGAAACTGTCACTTTGATGAGGAAATTGTCAATTTTATAAGGAAATTGCCAATTTTATAATGAAATTGTCACTTTTAAGAGGAAATTGTAAATTATATGAGGATATTGTCAATTTTATGAGAAAATTGTCCGTTTTATAGGGAAATGGTCCATTTTATGAGGAAATTTTCAATTTTATGAGGAAATAATTAAATTCTTTGGGAGGGGGGGGGGGCAAAACTGACGACGGATTTGAGAAGGTCACACAATTTCTATCGTGAATGTGGATTCGCGATGGAATGAAAGTTGCACAAAGTAGTAGTGGCATGGCGCGTAAATTTATTGTCATTGAACAGAGGCATCTATGGCAGGTAAACTTGAAAAAATCACGATTTCCAAAATTGCCGATAGATTTTCAACCACACGATTCATCAGCTGATTGTTGTTGTTGTTGTTGATGTTGTTGTTGTGCTTTGCCCCTTATTTCAACCGTCAAACTAAAGTAAGGATTTTCTGTTTCCCCTATAAGGATAATCTGATGTGCTAGGAGCTCGGCTTCCGTTTGAATTTATTTCGTCGACCACCTCCCAGCACATTCTATTCTCCTAGTCATTAGAGGACCAAAACATGTCAAAAATGACGATTTTGCCTCTTTTTCTCGTGTTTCGAAGCAATTGTCGGTTTTTTGTTTTAGGAGAATATGATGTGTTAGGAGCTTGGCTCGGAAAGAGTCGTGGCAGAAAAAGGCATAAAAATCCCACGTGGTTACAAAGCGTTCTAAATGGGCCCAAATGGATCTCGAGAGTGATATCGGACACCCCTATAAATGTCGCTCTTCTTAACACTATTAGAACGCTCCAAATCGCTCTTCGATCGTAGCCGTACATCTGACCACTTTACGGCGAAAATTCCTCCGGTGACGACCTCCCAGCACAATTTATTCTCCCGATCATTCCAGGCCAAATCTTGTCAAAAACGACGATTTTGCTTTGCCCCTTATTTCAACCGTGATACTGAAGTCGGCATTTTCTGTTTTCCCTATCAGGATATTATAATGTGCCAGGAGCTCGGCTTTCGTTTGAATTTATTTCGTCGACCACCTTCCAGCACATTCTATTCTTCTGATCATTAGAGGACCAAAACATGTAAAAAACGACGATATTGCCACTTTTTCCCGTGTTTTGAAGCAATTTTCGGTCTTTTGTATGAGGAAGTAACACATTTTCCAAAATCATGCTGTCGTGATAGCTTGGGTACCAAAACTCATGAAAACACGATCCGTTCAAATAAAATCAGACCCTATACATTTTTTATTAATTTTTAAAACTATTGGGTTGTGGACCCATTTGAAATAGACTAGAAAGACTGATGACGTAATAACAGCATTCACGTGACCTCCACAATAGCTTCCCACAAATCAAACAATAGAACTTAAGAGAATGGGAAGGACAAGAAGGGGGAAGACATGATAACAGCCATGATACGGAGTGGTGAGAGGGGTCACAGCCCCTTAAACACGTCACGAGTCACAGACCGGCCGTTTGAGGTAACAAAAAAAATTGACAAGTTTTATTAATTCGCTATAAATCGAAATCAATCATGTAGGCACTAATTATTCAACTCCTGGTCATATTTAGTCATTTTCTTTCGAAAAAAAATTTTTTTTTTTTTTTTTACGTTACTTCCTCATTAGGAGAATATGATGTGCTCGGAGCTCGGATTGTGTCAAAAATTATTTCGTCGAAGAGCTACCCGAAGGATTATATTCTTTTGGTCATTATAGATGACCAAGATGTTCAAGTTTTTCAAGGAAAGTTCATAAATTCGGGTCCAAATCTTGCAATTATAATTTTTTTTTTCAACGCTGAAATTATAAAAATTCAAAGGTTCACGGGAAGAAACGTGTGGGGAGCGCGAAAACCGAACACACTCGTTGCCCGAAAGTCACAGTCCTAACTGGCGCGATTTCGTCGCTTTGAATGTACAAATTTTGTTGAAAAACTCAAAAACTCACTCTCGGGGCCATCAATTTGACGTGCCGAAAGTTGGAAAAACGAGAGAGAGAGAGAGAGAGAGAGAAAGTGCGAAACCGCGTGGGACCGACTGAAAATACCGCGTAAGTTGAAAAATGAAATGGTACTCCTGATTTGCGGACCAACAAAACGAATTCTGCGGACCAAAGCCGTAAAGCGTCCGACTGGGCTTATAAATATTATAATGATGGGGGAGAATTGTATCAAAATTAAACTGAAAATCCAAAAACGTCAACCGGTAACCGGTAAAAACAATTTTTAAAAATTCTCATACGCTTACCTCTTAACAAACTACTCGAAGATTGATCAGCTGACAACGACACTGAAATCAATAAACAATAAAGCACGCAAAACGGAAAATAAAGAAGATGTAATTGAGAGAGAGGCGAAAGGCGAACTTCCACGGCAAGCCGGCCGGCATCACCACCAATCAAAAATTGTGAGTTCAGCAGAAACACGCTCAGATCACGCCCCACGCCATGGGCGTAGCGTAGAATCAAAAACGCAGATTTCGTGGGGCAGCTGCCCACCCTAAAAATTCCAAAAACATTTTCCCTGATCTGGCTAACTGAAACACAAATTTATTATATTTCGCTCCATAAAACCAATTTTGCGGATTTTTCTCACTAAACACATTTTCGCACATCGGTTTCACCAAAAATCGAAAATTCGCGGATGTTTGTTGCTGACAAACCGATTTCGAGGGTCGGCTTAACTTGGAAACTGATTTTGCTGATTTTTCGCACTAAACTCCCATTTTCGCAAGGTTCGACGCGCAATTTCGTGTGTTTGGGTTAGATCAAATCGTGTTCAGCCCGCTGTGCCATACAGACTTATGGTGGTAGAGAAACTTCCAGCTCTGTTTACTGTCTCAGGTCTAAAATTTAAAGTTTGGCTCAAAGAGTATCACTTTCTGGCGTGGGGGGGGGGGGAGAAGTTTCAATTTTTCGACATAAAATCCGAAATAGAAGGCTACAAACGACAGGTTTCCAGCAGATATTAATTTTTTTTACGGATAGTGGCCGTTTCTGTGCAAATTTAGTCTCTGATGACCGTGAATTGACGCGATTCTAACCTCCAGATCCTGTTAGAAGCCTACAAAAAGGCAATGGTTCATCTGTTATTTTCGCCAGTGAAGCTGCTGCCCACGGCGTGGATCCACAGTTTTTCCTCATGAGGAGTTGCACAGAATCCCCCCTCCCCTTTTACTCGTGAATGAGCACTATTTGTAGCCTCGGATTGACGTTTTTCCTTAATTTTAGCTGAACCTGCGTGTTTTTTCTCAATTCTACCTCGAACTAGCCCATTTTCTTCATTTTAGCCGTAAAAAGGTATTAAAAACTGCGAAATAACGCATTTATTACGGCCAGCACTGGGCATCTCCTATAAACCGCGAATAGGTGCGTTCTGTCAATTTTAGCCGCAAAAAGAGCAGTTTATCCTCAATTTAACGCGTGAATGAACCCTATTTCTCAATGTTAGCCACGACAATTCCACCAATCAACAACAAACGGTGACAATAATTTTGCCAATTCGTTTTCTCTCAATTTTAGCCGCAAATTAGTGCTTTAATCTCAATTCTGCCTTGACCAATTTTTTGAGCAATTTCAGCAGTGAAAAGGTCCACATAATCCGCATGTTAGCGAATTTCATTAATTTTGATCATTTTGACGTTGCATCGCGAACCTCGAAATTTTTGAAAACTTTTTCAAAAATGTATGCGCTAGGTCGCACTTTTTCTCGATTGTACCCACAAACTTGCTATATACATGTATAATTAAACAGTCAATTAGCGCTTTTTCACAATGTTCACCGAGATATTGGTTTGAGAAACCACGAACTGGTGCCTTCTCTCAATTTTTCCTACGTGAATGAGCTCCATTTCGCAATTTTAGCTGTGAATTGGCGTTTATTCTCAATTTTAGCCGCAAATGAGCGATTTTTCTAAATTCTACATATTGATTTGATTGATTTGTCAATTTTAGCTGTGAAATGAGCACTGTAAACCGTGAATTAGCGCATTTTCTTAATTTCGGCCCGGACTTTGGATCGCGAAACCGCAAATTGGCGTGCTTTCTCAATTTCAACCGCGAGTAATGAGATTTATCTCTCAAACTTAACGTGAATCAACGCTATTTCTCAATTCTAGCCGTGAATGGGTGTTTTCCCTGAGTACTCGCCGCAAAATGTCCTTTTCATGGATTTCATCCGCGAACGAGCACTTTTTCTCAAGACGTGCGCCCCCGTGAGATATAATTTCGGAAAACCACTTTCTCAGAGGTAATAAAGAATCCGACCAAGAAGTGACCGAGTCCACTGTCCACGAATGACAGCGGTGAGGGTGACGACGATGGCAACAAACTTGACGACTAAACGCTTGTCAACTCCTGGTAAATACAGGGTGGATCCGTATAAGTGTGACACAACTTTTTGGGTAAAACTACGTTAAAGGCCCGTTCACAAGCTCTATGTTTGTGTTGTGTGATGTCTATGCAACCCATCAAATTGCTTCATTTTTCGAGGGAATAAATTTGTTTGGTTACATAGACTCCACAGAACGTAAACATAGAGCTTGTGAACGGGCTTTAAAAGTGCAGTAAAATGGTACCTTCGGAAGTGTCCTACGTCGATCCATTCCGGAGTTACGATTTTTTAAAACTTCCCCGTCTTCTAAGCTTCCGTTTGGACCACTGACGTTTCTCACAAAAACGTCGCAGTCATGTACCTTATGAGTGGATTTTGTTCGAAAATTTAATTATTTAAATCAATTATAACGCTATATTGGACGTGCCAAACTATTTATCCCAGAACATGCAGACAAAACATTTATATTTTTGACAGAACACGAGCATTCCGAACCTAATCAATCACCTCTTCAATGTTTTCGATTATGTAAATAAATGTTCGCCACGTCTTGCAGATCGCAGACGATTTTTCCTGCGTTTGTGGCGTAAAACCAGGAATTTTAAGCCAAGTTGCAATCGTGCACCTTATGGGCGAATTTTTGGTCTTAAATTTAATTACTTTTAATAATTATTACGCCATGGTAGAAGTACCTTTACGATTGAGAAAATAGACTCCGGGATCCTAGACCATTATGGCTTATTCGTAATTTCTGATGCGAATTAGCGCTCATTCTAGACCTTGTATCCGCGGATTAGCTCTTTTCCCCAATTTAAGCCACCATAAATTAGCGTTTTTCTCAATTTTAGACCCGAAATTCATGCCTTCAGAGGTCGCAAAGTTATCATTTCTCAATTTTAACTGGGAATAACCCCGTTCAAACAGCGGGTTTAGAGTTTGTAGCGTGAGTGGGCGATTTTCATGGGGAACACGCAGATAAGAACACACTATAGGGCGTTTTCCGATGAAAACGCTAGACGCCGAAATCGCACGATTCCCGCTGAATAGCGATTTTTAGCCGCGATTTAGCGTTTTTCTTCAATTTCAACCGCGAATGATAAAGTTCCATTTCTCACTTCTATCCTTGAATTAGGTAGCAATTTTTCTTAAATTTTAGCAGTAATGAGCGACATAGCATTTTTCTGGATTTTAGGCGCAGAATCAGCGTTTTGTCCAAGTTTTATCTGTGAAATTGTCCTCAATTTGAGCCGCGAATTATAACGATTTCTCTCATTTTCAGCCGCGATTCAGCGCTTAATCTCAATTTTACCCGCGAATTGCGTTTCTTGCGATTATTGCTACAAAAATTCCCTTCCGAGGTCGCGGAATGTCGTTTTTTTTTTCTCAATTCTACCAGGGAATTGAAGTTTTTACCCAATTTTAGCCGCGAATTTCATTTTTCTGGTGTGACCGCGAATCAGTGATATTTTTCTTCTCAGTTTTCGCCGCTAATTTGCAATTTTCCTTCATTTTCAACCGGACTAAGTTTTTTTTTTTTCTCTCAATTTAATTCTTTTACTTTAATCGCGATTACAGTCGCGTTTTTTCAAAGGAGAATTACCGAATTTTCTCATTTAGCACCTTTACATAATTTTATGCTTACATTAGCACTTTTTTTTACACCTTATCCGCAGATTAGCTCTTTTTATCCAATTTTAGCCGCGACATTCCAATTTTTCTCCATAGCATTATTCTCAATTTTAACCGTGAATGAGCGATTTTCACCATTTTTATCCTCCAATTTTCCTTAATTTAAACCGCAAAATTCACCGTGAATGAGCGAGTTTTCTGGATTTTAAGCAGAAACGCTACTTTGCGGCAGAAATTGGGAAAATTTTTATTTGCGGCTGAAATCGACTGAGAAAAATCGCTGATAACCGACTGAAATTAGGAAAAAACGCTATTTCGTGACTAAAAAAAAATCACTAATTAGCAGATAAAATGTAGAAATAGCTCTAAATTGTGACTGAAAAGAAAACAAATCACTATAATTCGTCGCATTTAATTAGCAGGGAAAAGTGAGATAAACGCTCATTCGCGGCTAAAATTGCCAGTTCACGGATGAAATTGAGGAAAATTGCTCAATCGCGGCTAACATTAACGATACGTTGCGGCTAAAGTTAGTATAAAGAGCTAATTTCACGGATTAAATTGAGGAAAAAAAAAAAAAAAACTGATTCCTCGATGAAATCAAGAAAAATCGCTGATTCGTCGTCTAAGCTGAGAACAATCGCTAATTAGTTCATGGTTACAATTCAGAAAAATTACTTATTCGCGGCTTGAATTAAGAATAAGCAATGATTCGAGGATAAAATTATGCGGAATAAGCACTAATTCGCGGTCAAATTTAAGAAAAACGCTAACTCACCGATGTAGAATTGAGAAAAATAGCTAATTCGAGGGTTCAAGTTGAGGGGACCGTGGATGAGACGAAGAAAAATTGCTGATTGACAGCTAAAAAGGAAAATAAAAACACTAAATTTGCGGCTAAAATAGAGAAAGTCGCTCATTACGGCTAAAATTGAGTAAAATTTCAATTCGCGGCTAAAATAAAGAAAAATTGCCATTTTGAGAATAGAATTTGAGAAAAAGAGCTAATCCGCGGATAGTGTGTAGAAAAAACACTAATGTAAGGGTAACATTTTAGAGTGGCGCTAAATCGCAGCTAAAAATGATAAAAATCGCTAGCTTTTTTTTTTTTTTCGATTCCTGGCCAGGGCTGTTCCTCCCCCTCCAATCACCAAAAATCAACGCGGGGATCAAGGGCACATAGTGATAATATTAAAAAACAAAAACACACAAAAAAAAAAAAAAAAGGCGAGGCACACTGTTAGTGACGGTGGAAATTGTCGAGGACGACACGAGAAAGAAAGTGAAGTAGGCCAGCTAAGTTTTACAGTTGTTGTCTTCATTGATTTCACTCTGTTTTTTTTTTTTTTTTTCAATCATTTATGGCTTACGATTCTAAAATTAATAAATTCGATTGACAATTTAAACTATTCTCGCATAATGCACAATATAACAAACAATTTTTTCTTTAAAATAAAAATCAACCAATAGTAGCATTGCCAGACTTTTTCTCTTCAGGCCCACAAAAAAGGCACACAAAAGCTTTTTTTTTTAAAGGCAGCACAAATTAGCAACATACGTATATTATAACTTTCTTGTCGAGGGCAAAAAATATACTCTAGACATGATTTTCAAGTTTAAGAACCATCGATAGTAATACTCCATTGGATGAGAATGCAGCAGTTAAAAAATAAATTAGCGATATTTCACTGGTTTCTACAAAATTAAATAACACCATCAAAAACTGTTTAAAAAGACAAAATAATTTACAACAGGGCTGTACAGTGTACACTATAAGCTAATGAGAGTATAATGTTTAATAGCAATAATGGCAAGAATCATCTTGAAACAAAACAGCATAAAAAGTGGTGTTGTTTTGGTCAATTAAAACTGGCGCCAGGCTTACTATTATTCTATAACTTTTTAGATCACCTTAATGCCTTTTGACTAAGGAAAAACGTACGAAATTTATTTTGTATTTTTTAACAGTTTTTTAATAGTGTTATTCAATTTTTTACAAACCAGTGAAATATCGCTAATTTATTTGTTAACTGTTGTATTCCCACCAAATAGAATATTACTATCGATGGTTTTCAAACTTGAAAAACTTGTCTAGGGTCAATTTTTTGTCCTCGACAAGAAAGTTATAATTTACGAATGTTGCTAATTTGTGCTGCTTTAAAAAAGCTTTTGAGTGCCTTTTTTTGTGGCCCTGAAGAGAAAAATTTTGGACTTTGCTACTATCTGTTGATTCTTTTTAAAAGAAAAATTTGTTTGTTATATTGTGTAATATACGAGAATAGTTTTAATTTACAATTGTTGTCTTCATTGATTTCACTCTGTTTATTTTTTCAATCATTTATGGCTTACGATTCTAAAAATTAATAAATTCGATTGACAATTAAAACTTTTTGAAATTGCGAAATTGTGCGTAATTGTGAAATTAGCGATATTTCACTGGTTTGTACAAAATTAAATAACAACATTAAAAACTGTTTAAAAAGACAAAATAATTTACAACAGGGCTGTACAGTGTACAATATAAGCTAATGAGAGTATAATGTTTAATAGCAATAATGGCAAGAATCATCTTGAAACAAAACAGCATAAAAAAATGGTGTTGTTTTGGTCAATTAAAATTGGCGCCAGGCTTACTATTATTCAATAACTTTATAGATCACCTTAATGCCTTTTGACTAAGGAAATACGTACGAAAAAAAAACACTATGTACAGGAAGGAGGGGGGGGAGTGAATGGAGGGGACTGGATGGAGGGGATGGAAAAGAAATATTACGAGACTGACGATATGGGATTATGTGGTGAACCCATTTGTGTTAGAACTTTGTCCAACCATTGGAGCGGTCCGTGTAGGTGAATTTCAATCCAGCACGGAGTACTCGTCACGTCCTGTCTTTGGTATTCGGCACCCCAGCCCTTTACGAATGACATTCTGGGGAATGTCAACAAAAAAACCCTCATTTAGAAAATTTCTGTTGTTTCATTAAGGAATTGTTACCCCCCTCCCTCTCTCTCGCTTAACTGAATGGTAAAATCTTTAATAATGTTCATTGAATTAAAAAAAAAAAGAAAAAGAAAACAAAGTTATCGCTTACCGTATTGTGCACATCTTGGTGAGCTCATAAACTGCTTCAAAGCCGTGGTTGACGCTCTGCGAGAGTAACTGGGCGAATTCCTGGTTGTTGAAGATTTTCAACGAACACCCCGACGGGATTTTACAGACAGTGCTCGGATGAAAACCGTGATGATGATTACAATTGCGCGACTGAACGAAAATGGCACTGTCGGATAGACATTCGGCGTACACCTCACCGCCGACGTAGTACAGGTGAACGCCTTTGCCGATGTGCCGTCGAGTGTTTTCAATTGTTGAATTCCTGTTGACGTTTGACAATTGACCGAGGCAGAATCGATTCAAATTACTGCTCGGATTTGTAAAACCGTCAACGATGACCGAGAGAGCCTGACAATGAAATACTTCGCCCACTCGACAATTGAGCTCGTAGTACGCTATACTGGCCCAGTAGGGTGGCTCTTGATAGGAGACGGGAGCAACTTCGGTCAGTGACGAAGTGTCCATGGCACTTGGATCGGCCGGTGGTGACGGGGCGTGCTGACTTTCGTCTGACGTGTACGCCGGAGGTGGGGACTCTTCTGAAACAAGGTGTGGAGGCGATTAATATATCAATGAAACGTGTTCTCTACTCAACATTTTCATACCAGGAAGACCGTTGGCCGAATATGGACTATGAGGATTAGAGGTGGCAGGGCTGGGAACGCTGCTCAACGGAGAACTAGGTCCTCCACTGAAACCCGTTCCACTGCATGACACGTTATGCGGCATGGCCGGTTCAGGAAGCTGTTGAAATGGCAGGAGAGAATGCCCTGGGGCGAATTCACTGTGTCTGGGCACAAGAACGGGCGGTAAAACTGAAAAAAAAAAAAAAGTTCAGTAAAACAAAAAAATCGGCGGGAAGTGGGAACACAAAGTCCTACCTGGACTTTCAACCCTTTTGTAATGATAAGGGTTGATGCACACCTCCTTCTGTTTGGCAGAAAACGGATACTGACAATGGTCCAAATGTTTCAATTCATGGTGACTCTGTAAGTCGGGCCATCGCCAAACGCGACAGTAAATAACGTGCGGAAGACCCTTCCTGTGGGACACTTGAAGTCGACCGTCTAAACTTCTGGGTATGGTGACGCAATTACTCGGCTGACCGGGACAACTCAATGCCCGTTCTAAATCTTCGATCGCTCCCTTTTTCTTTTTTAATTTTTTCACCAGAGCGTCAACGGCTCGCTCGGCCCATTTCTCCTCCTCGTCACCTTGTTTCCAGCCCAAAAGTTTCTTGACGGCGGGACTCGTAAATGAGAAAAGGCTGTTGAGAGAAGCCATAGCTCCTCCTGAACTCGACGTTTCCGTCTCATCAGTATCCATTTTTTTTTTTTAGAGTTCCTACAAGAAAATAACAAAAAAACAGGATTTACAAAACCTTTTTAGTTCACTACGCAATAGAAGCGAAGGAAAAAGATTCGTTGGCAATATAAAAGAAAACACACAGGCCATGAGGGGTGGAGAAGGGGAACACAACAATAGGAACGGGCTATGATCGGTGATGTCAAGCTTTGGACCAGGTATCACAAGAAAGACTTTCGGAAACTTTCATTTTTCCGCGTCAACCTTGAATAATCTCATCATTTTTCCTTACGCCTTTCCCTCCTGAAAACCAACCACCCTGGCTCTCATTATGTCACACACTCAACACAATAAAAGGTGTCTCTCTCACCACCTATTAAACCGTTTGAGAGCCCCTTCGTTCCAAGACTAGTTTTAAAACGATGACGAAGAAGAAAAAAAAAAAAAAAAGCTGGTGAATAGACCATAACTTGAGAAAAAAAGGTTCATTTTACAACTTTGTTGTCGAAGTCTAACGATCGCAATTAATACAAGGCCTCATTTTCTATTCCTACCTGAAAGTACATAAATCGGCATTAATCGTCAGCGGCTCCTCAGATAACCACATCTACTTTGAATGTAGTGATCATATACGAGTATGCATAATACTCATGCATAATGCATAATTATTGCTAGGAGGCGAACTGTTCTTGAATTTCTACGTGTAAATGACCTATTCAACAAAGGGGATTGAATGTTAACAACTGATTCAAAAGTGAAATGACACATTTCACGCCATTTCCTCGATAATTCCACAATTTCATTTTATTTATGGAATTTCTTCGGTTTGTTGTAATAAACAGCACCAAAGACCTCGGTGATTGAGACAAGCCGAATCCCCTATTGTGAGCCTGAGGTTTAGAGTAGAGGGCTGAGTGATGATTTCGGGTTTTCCCAATGTCAAATAATATAATGCAAAATTCAAAAGGCATCACGGCAAACAATTTTGACTGCAGAGTGGCCAAATCTCGACCATAACTTAGAACATTTTGTGTTGTTTTACATATAGGACTTCGGGGGGAGGGCTGCCCATAAGTTTTGAGGGGGGGAGCAAAGCCATCGGGGGCGCGTGGGGGGAGGGGGGTTGAAGTACACAAGAGTCTCTCTGTGCAAGAACATTTCGATGTCTAGAATCTGCGAATTTCACCCCTTTTAATCCCATTTTCTCAAAGGAACTTGAATCAATTTCACGGGTTTGACACTTTTGAAATTCATGTGGATTATTGCTACAGAAATCAATTTCATGCGTTTTACTCATCAAAAAAGCCCATTTCACATGATTGTAGGTACGTAAAAATGAACGAATTTTGATCACCTGAAAAAAACAATTTCTCGGCTTTCGCTGCTACAAAAACAAAGGTTTGCTCTTTTCATCCATTTCAAAAAGCAATTAGTTTCGCGGTGTTACCTAATATTACAGAGCAGTTTCACTCTTCAAAAACAAAATGTCGCTAGGTTGGCCGAAATTCGGGGAAAAAAATTAGCGACATTGGCTACCTCAAAAAACACAATTTATCGAGCTTGCGCCACTCGAAAAACCAATTTGGCACGTCCGGCCTCATCCAAATGGAGCCCCGCCCCCCCCCCCCAAAAAAGAAATTTCGAGGGCTTCTCCTACTACAAAAGCACAATTTCGTTTAAACAATTAAAAAAAGGTAAATTCGCGGTGTTAGGTCCAGGGGCGTAGTAGCCACAGGGTGACTACAGCTTCTCCAGAACAAAATTCCCTGACTCAGCAAATTTTTCACGGTTATCCAAAGTGATATTGTTAGTAAGGTCGCTTAAACTACGAGGGTTAGTAGGTATTGCATGCATAAAGTTGTAGCCGTATACGAGCCTATATTGTCAGCCTTCCCTCGTTGAGGTTCTCAGTTTTCAGTTGTACTTCCATATGCTGAAGATGGCGAGTAGCCGAAACTGGTTCGTTTTGACGCACTCCAACGAGGGAAGACTGACAATGTAGGCTCCTACGACTACAACTTTATGCTTGCATTGCGTTATCCAAATACATAGTTAAATGGGGAAAAAGGGCATATTCATAACTCTGCCTCTGCGGTTCGTCGAAGCTCTTCCTTTTTCTCTAATTTCCAACAGTGAATTCGCAATATTATCCCACTCCTTCCATGAGCAAATATGAAATGAAACAGAAAAAAATCCTAAATTGTGTGCTAATAATCGATTAATATCATGATTGGTATAAAAAACATCAAGGCAAGGAAGTCGGATGTAATCTAGCAGGGGCGTAGCCAGCCCTTGATCCAGAGGTGGGCAGCTTCACTAGGGAGACAATCTCAGATGCACAATTGCCTTTTTTGCTGTTGTATGCGTATGTATGTTTGCTGTGCGCGTTAGCCTCCAGCCAAACCTCTGGTCTTTTCAAATTGGAAAAAGGGGCAGGGACTGAAGGATTGACATTCCCCTCCCACCATACGTCTGTCTAGCGCAGGAGCCTGGAGACGTTTAAAATAGGTTTTTAACCCTTAAAATTTGGTTTTTTAATGAGCCATACCCACCATAGGGTTTTTAGCGTGCAAAATACTGCGACGTTTCGGTTTCGCCGAAATAAATTCTGCGAAATACGTATTTTAGAGAGAGCGAAATAATATAGTAGTTTTTAGTAAGCGATATTCGAGACATAGTTTTTTTTTATTGAGTCAAACCAGCTGAAAATTGGGTTATAAGGGGGGGGGGTGATCAGTGTAATCGTTCTCTGAATTGGGCTACCCAGCGAATCTCCGAAATAGGTTGTCCAAACAACGGACAATTTCCTCATACAATTGACAATGGCAGTTTCTACTCCAAATTAATAATCTCCACAAAAAATTGGCAATACGCCATGAAATTGACAATAATTCGACTTAAAAATGGCAATCACCTCACAAAATTGGCACTTTCTTAATAGAATTTACAATTTCCTTTAAAAAACCGAGAACTTCCTCTCATAAAATTGAAAAAAATCTCACGTTTACAACTTTCTTATAATACTGACAATTTCCCTAAATAACTGACAATTTATGCTTCGAATTGACAATTTTCCAATGAAAATTACAACCTCCTCGTGAAACAGGAAATTTCCTCATAGAGTTAACAATTCCTAGAAAATTCACAATTTCTTTTTGAAATTCACTTCCTATAGTCATATAGTCAACTGACAAATTCCTTACAAAACTGATTTCCTCATAAAATTGACGATTAATCATTAAACAACTCCTCTTAAACCGAATGTTCTTATGAAATCATTTCTCTCACCCCCTCAACCAACTTATGAATTGACGATTTTCCATAAGATATGGCCAGTTTTCTCATAAAATAGACAGTTTCCGCACGACATTGACAATTTCATCGTGAAACTTGCAAGTTTTTCTCATGAAATACACAATTTCACCGTAAAATCACCCTTAGTGAGTGATTTCACGTAAATTTTGCACCCAAGTGTTTTTCAGAGAAAAGAAGAACGGCCACCAATTGAAAAATAGGCGGGAGCGGGTGGACGTGAGTTGCAGTATTCGTTTGTTGTTCAGTGTAGTGGTGCAGGTAAAGTTCGGCTTTTCGTGCAAATGGCTGACCTTACGGTAACAAAAACGTTACCGTTGTGATTTATTTCCGCTTCTCGGAAGGAAATGATTGACGAAAGGTAATTATTGAGCGGTTTGTAACATTTCGAGCAACAAGCTCCTCCTAATTTTTTAGTGTAGATAGTGCTGTACTGAACAGTCCGAGATTTGACAAACGAACGCTTTCAGTGTAGTTCGGGATTACAAAAGAACGCTTTTCGGACTGTTCGTCCAGTCCAGAGCAGCTCCGGACGACAAACGAACAAACCTAAAACTAAACTAAGCAATAGGTTAAACATCAGCTGTGTTAGAAACGTCAGGTCATGATTTTGAACATAAGTTTGACCTTAAGGTGGGGTTTCAGGCGGGTTTCCTCGACCCGTTCCCAGTCATCCCCCCCCCCCAAACTTCACACATAAATTTTGGCTCCATTTCTGCACCAATATTCGATTTCAAAGTCTTATTTTAATCTTCAGTAAGTTCTACAGTGACGTTAGATCTTGCTTTTCCAAATTCCATCCCTGAAATTACCTTAAAACCCATTTGAATTCTAAAGTGTTTTGGGGTTATTTTAGGGAAAAAATTTGAAAAAGCAAGATCTAACGTCACTGTAGAACTTCCTGAACATTAAAATAAGACTTTGGAATCGAATATTGGTGCAGAAATGGAGCCAAAATTTATGCGCGAAGTTTAGGCGAGGGGTGACTGGGAAAGGGTCGAGGAAACCCGCCTGAAACCCCCCCTTAAGGGGGAGTTGCACGGGTGATTCCTCGACCCCTCTCCAATCACCCCTCATGAACTACTCGGCATACATTTTCTGGCCTTATTTCTGCACCAATCCTGGTTTTTAAGGACTCGTTTTGATCTTCAGGAAATTCCACATATGCAGTAGTTTTCCTTGTTTCAAATTTCATCCCAGAAGTTATTTTAAATTCGCTCTGAACTTTTACCTGGTAATTTCACGGGGTTTTTTCGACTTATTTGAAAAAAAAGAAAACTACTGCATATGCGGAGTTTTCTGAAGATTAAAACGAGTCCTTAAAAACCAGAATTGGTGCAGAAATAAAGCCAGAAAATGTATTCCGAGCAGTAGACGAGGGTGATAGGAGGGGGGTCGAGGAATCATCACTGCAGTTCCCCCTTAACGTTTCCAATTCGCGCCACTAGACTTTGTGCTTACTTTTGATCCAAAAACTTACTCGTGTAAAAGGGGATTATGAAAAAGGGTCACATTGAGTTCCGCTCCTTGGGCCCGAATATTCTACATATACACGGCCCTGGCTGTGATTACAGTCATCCTGAGGTTGAAATAAGCAATTGTCTACTGTGTTTTCCTAGTAGCAAACCAATAATGAAGCCCCTGTCCACTCATTAGATTTCACCTTCACGCTATGGAACGAGTATGAAATCTTTCCGCGGAGTTTGTCTAGCTTAGAGGTGAGGTGTGATTTCACTGTCGGTGATTTTGTCACTGTGACTACACTGTCACTATTGGCTCTGGTGACGACAACATTGAAATCACCGTTCCGACCCTCCAACGGTGACATTCCTTTTCACTTATAATCGCCTCTTCATTCGTTACTTCTATCGCTTCACTGCGCTAGAGTCTCTTGAATTAAAATTGGAGCCGTCACCTAGCCATCCTCGCAGGTTACCACATAACACTTTACCAGTTCCTCTATTGCCCAATGAACTCAGTAGCATTCTCCCCAAGTCTGTTGACTTTTTTTCTTGGACTTAACGTTAGTATTGAACCTTTAGTGTGAATATATTTTTATTCACTTCTTTTTCCAAGACCTGTGCTACAGTAATCTTGCATAATTTTACTTTATTTAAAAACACCTTCTTAGGCAGGGGCGAAGCCAGCCCTTGACCAAGAGGTGGGCAGAATATTTCGGACGTTATGGAAACTAGAAACCCCAACAAAAGAACTGGTAGCGCAATGAATCGTCAAATTCTTCCCCGGAAACTGAGTTTTCACAAAAAAGGGTCGTAATCCATCAAAAACTAACATCTTCGTTCGGAAATTATCTGTTTTAGCCTTCTATTCCTGATTTTCTATCCAAAAACTGACAATTCTATTCAGACTTTTGCTATTAACAGACAATTCGATTTCCCCGGAAATCGATACTTGGCATTCAAATATACAGGGTGACCGACTTTTCATCAACGTCTTGTCTGAGAGACGTAAAAATTCAAGATGGATATAATGAATATTTCTGTCGCCGGTATTTTTAATTAATAAATTAATTAAACTGATGTTATCCGGACGACGATGGAAGGGCATAGCCCAACACAATTCGAGTTTCAAGAAACAATGGACCTGGGTGGGGTTCGGCTTAGCTTATCCCTCGGAGTACGACTCCCAAAGGCGTCTCCGTGGCGCAATTGGCAGCGTGCTGGACTGGTAATCCAGAGGTTGCGGGTTCAAATCCCGCCGGGGAGCCGTTTTTTCTCGAAACTCGAATTGTGTTGGGCTATGCCCTTCCATCGTCGTCCGGATAACATCAGTTTAAATAAGTAAAAATTCAACATTTTTTATATATAATAACGGGGTTTAACTCAAAACTGACGTTTTTTTAACAAAAAAACTGAATATTTCACTCTAGCATAACTGCATATTTTACTTTAAAACTGACGTTTCTACGCCAAAGACGAAGTGTTTACGCCTAAACTAAAAATTTCACAGCACAACTTTTAAAATCCAAGTCTTTACCCCCAAAACTGATGGAGTTCCGCCTAAAAATGGCGGGTTTAACCCGAAACGGATCAAAAACGAATGAACTTGATTACAATTAACAGACCACTCAGTACTAAAAACTGCCGATTTTATCCTTCAATTGGCGATTTTAGTTCAAAAAAACAAAAAACGTACAATTCCTGGCCAAAGCTGACGTGCCTCCCCCCCTCCAAATTAAGATGCTACCACAAAACTGGCGAGTCTAACCTAAAACTAAACCTTACTGTTCCATTTCAAAAATGAATATTTTACACCCGAAACGACAATTTCCCCTCAAAATTAGATAATTTACTCCAAAACTGACAATGTCACACTTTAACTTAAGTTTTCCCCAAAATGGGTGATTTTAGGCCATTCTGCATTGAAAACAGGTGATTTCACAAAAAAAAAAAAAAAAAAAAAAAAAATTTATCGCAAATGTGACGATTTTATAATAATACAGACGATTTCATGCCACAGCTGACGTGTTGCCTCATAACTGATGCGTTAATACAAAACTGGTCATTTTACCCCAAACAAAAATTACGATTTCATCCCAAAAACGTTCCTAAACTGACGATTTTACCCTGAAACTTGCGGTTCCACCCAAAAAATATCACTTTACCTCAAAACTGAATATTTTACTTCAAAATTGACATTTTACTTTGTTGGGCACAGCTTTTCAGAGCACAAAGAGTCAATTTTGACGATTTCAAAGCTTGAATAGCCATTGCCATTTTTAGGGCGCATAAAGTCAGTCATTCCAGTTATAGGAACGAATAGTACGTCCCAAGTCAAGGCGAGAACAGCCAGGTTGGCCATTTTCGGCGCTCCGAATGGTCTATTTGGCCATTTTCAAGGCAGGAGTCACTTGTTCAGACATTTTTAGAGCTCGATTCGTCAGGTAATCCATTTCTAGAGCTCGTAAAGTAAAGTCGGCAATTTCTAGGGTTCAAATATAGTAATTTTAGCCATTTTAAAGACACGAATCGTCAGTTTTGCCAGTTTTGGGCTCAAATACCTAGTCCATCAAGCCAAGGCCGTGAAGTTTGACCATTCCTGGTGCGCAAATTGTCGATTTTGCCATTTTCAGGGAAGGAATCATCATTTTAGGCATTTCCAGGGCACGTGAAGTCATTTTGGCCGATTTCAGGGCTTGATTAGTACGTCAAGCCAAAAGCGCGCATTATGGTCATATATGTCTCAAGAATGGCCAGTCTGATCAATTTTAGCGCACGAATGGTCGATTTAGCTATTTTCGGGGGGTAATCATTATCTTTTTAGGCATTTTCAGAAGTTCACCAGTCGCCACCAATTTTTAGGGCGCGTGAAGTCCAGTTTTAGCAATTTTCAAAACGCCAATCGACAGTTTTGTATTTTTGGGCGTTAGTTTAGTTACTTTAGCCGTTTTAATAGTGCAAATTACTAGTTTTTACTATTTTTAGGCAGTGAAAAGGCTGTCAAACCAGTTTTAACAGAGCGAACCACACCATTTCTCTAGCCCCTCTCATGAGCAAATACTGAATCCGCGTCTGTCTGCGAAAATGGTATTCTAGGACGCAAAAACGGCGCATTTGGTCTTTGAACTATGTCACCCTTGCGATGTCCGTTTTGTGAGCGATAAAACCCGTTGAAATTTATTTTTTTTATTAGTGAAATCCGTGAAGTTATTTTTTTAGTGAGCGCCGACGAAACAAAATGTGATTATCCTGAAAGATTTGTACTTTCAGAATGCATCTAGGGGTGGGCAACTGCCCCACTGAATCTGCATTTTTGAGTCTAGGGGAGGGCAGCTGCCTAGCCCTGCCCCCCATCTGGCTATGCCTATGTTCCTAGTAAAATTCGTACATTGCAGTTTTTGATCCATGAGTCACCTTCATGTTTGCATTTGAGGCTGTGGGTTCGCCGTTCATAGGAGTTTTCCACGGATAAAGTTAGAAAAAGAATTATATATTTTTTTATAACCGATGCAAAAACACGTGAGCTAGACAATTTCGTTGATAAACCTGACTAAACAGTGATAGGACATTAAAAAGTTATAGAACAGGCCCCCAAGTCACTTAAGTGACAAAATCACTGGTTTTTGTCACAGTGACTGCACAGTCACCGGAGCTAGTTGTCACTGTGACCGACAAAAGCTGTCACGTCACACCTCTAGTCGAGCTTACTCAATATAAATGTCATAGTGCTAACTTGTCCATTTGAAAGAGAGAGAGAGAAAAAAAATTAGCACAAGATCAAAATTTAATTGAAGAATTTCAGGATTGCAGACAAGGCAGCCCTTCCTAGCTGAGTGAGCTTCGAGCTTGTAGTGAGGACAACTAGACAAGCTTAAAGCATTTGAAAACTCAGGTCGCGTAATGAACAAGTCCAGATAGATAATTCCGTTAAACGTCCGGTGGGAATCGGGGGGGGGGGGGGATTGGAAGTGAAGCGAAATTAAATATTAGACTAGTGATTCAGTTCTGATGCTTTGTTCAAGAACTTTTAACCAATGATTTCGATAATTTAACAGGTAATGTGTATAAAAAAATTGATTAGTCCTAACATTTTTCAAAATGTGTCATCACGGGATAGAACGCGCCGTCGTCATTGCTGACTGTTACAACAAAAAAAAGTTAAAAAATGTTTATCTTAACAGGATTTCCCAGTCAGGAAAAAAAAAGCTAGAGCTCACGGTACGTATGACTAAGGATGCAATGTTCCGTAAGTTCCAATCGTATTGAGATATGCAATGTTTACGCGATGGCAATATTTGCAGTGATGGATGAGAGAACCTGCCCCTTCCGTTCACACGAATAAGGAGCAATGGGAGTAACTTAAGACCTTTCCAGGAAGGGTGAAACTTTGTATTTACCTGGCTATCTATCTGTATATTTTAGCCTCTGAAGTAAACCGTTTTTTTTTTAAAGCTTTCAGGAAGCCATTATAATAAATCCAGTCAAATTGTTCAATTTATATAATTAAATTATTGTCTGTATTTTTCAGAGTGACAGTCAACCTCCGCATTCCACACGATAAAAATCAGTGAATGAATGAGCGCGGTATTAACAGAAATTTACTCAGAGTCTGAATTGAATGAAATCGCGTCATCCTCGCGAGGAGTCATGACTAATTTATGGGGAAGGATATCATTCGCCTCTCGCTGAAATAATTAGTATGGCCGGGTGAAGGAGGAGGGGGTATATTATAATATGCAGTGAGCGTTTTTATTAATGAATTAACCCCCCCCCCCACCCTGAAAAAAATAAAAACAACATTTTAAATTCTAGCAAAGGTTACGGTTACGGAAACGGAAAAGACACCCTAAGTTAATCGAACGTTTTCAACGTCCTTTCTCAATTCTAATAGAAGCCAATGAGGAATTCCCGGAAGTGACGACCTTTCCAAGATTTAAACATCCAAAGATTTAATAAAAAGTTAGGGAAGCTAAGCAAGCGGATATGGTAGGATTAGCATAAAATCAATAACTGAGAACCAAACAAAATATAATGACCTACCAACTTGGCTACTCGCTAGTTTCTTTGTTCGATCGAATTATCCAAACGAAAAAAAATACTTTCCGTACAAAAAAACCATTTAAAATAATACAAAATGAACTTGAAATATCACTCAAATCACTTCACTAACACATTACTGTTAGTTAACTGGCGCTGGTTGGTTCAGTAGATTCCCCAGAGAGTAGAGGAGGAGTCAAGAAAGGACACAGAGCACGGTGTCGGGGAGCAAAAAAAAACCTTACCTCCAAAGTGGGTGTCTTGAGCGAACCGATTTGAACGTCAATACACCAATTGAAAGGAGTGAGTCAAAAACTGGGACGGAAAAATAAGCAAATATGTCATTTCTGTTGACTTTTACATCGTCAAACCCAACCTAAATTGTTTTGGTTTTGAATGGGGTGGATCAAGAGGTTGAAACCATTAATTTCATCTGTATCAAGATCAGACAGGAGGTTTTGGGGGTTCAAACCCCCACTTCCCGGCAGTTAGACTTTAGAGAGATTACTTCAATCCAGGGCCGTTTCTAGCCTTCGCGGGGCCCCTAGGCAAGAACTATCGGGAGGCCCCCTAATAACAGCCGGTGGATGTTGTAAATGTGTACACACGTGGATTCAGGGTTTTCTTAAAAGGGAGGGGCATCAGAAATTGTATGCTTTGCTCTACTAAAACTGGCTTGATAGCCACTCGCATCCTTGAAATAGCTGAACTAGGTATTCCCACAAAAAAAAAAAAAAAAACTGATAAGCTAACTATATTCGCACCCAAAAATGGCAAAAACTGACGATTTCCACGCCTTAAAAATGACTAAACTTACTATTTACTGCGACCTAAAAATAGCGAAACTGACGATTTGCCGCTCAAAAAATAGCCAAACAGACTTCTCGCGCCCTATAAATTGCTAGACGTATACGATTAGGGCGCCGTGAAAATGGCTAAATCGACCATTCGCGCACCAAAAGTGGCCTTGGCGACCTAAAACAGCTAGATTGGCTTCCTCGCACTCTAAAAATGGCTAAAAACTGACGATTCGCGCCCTTAAAATGCCTATACAGGTGATTACTGCTCTGAAAATGGCAAGAGTGCGCCAAGAATGGCTATAAAACTGAGCGTTCATGCCTTGGCTTCGCACCCTATAAAATGCAAAACTGACTCTCTACGCCCTAAAAATAGCTAAAATGATGATTTGACCCTTGAAAACGGCTGAACTCGCAGTTCGTTCCCTGAAGATGACTAAAATAACGGACTTAGCTCTTTGAAATAGCAATTTTGGGTGTTCGTCTCAATTGAATCGAACCAAACCAATTCCGTTGGTTTGGCTCTTTCAAATATCAATTTCGAGGGTTTGGCTTAACCGATAAGCCAATTTCGTGATAGTCTTTTTCAAAAGACAATTTCACGCGGTTTCCCTCATTCTAATGCAATTTTGAGGCATCTTCAAAAATCAAATTTCCAGGATTTGGCCCTTTAAACCCTCAATTAGGCAGATTTCTCTTCCTTCAAAATCCACAGTTTGGTCCACTTAAGCAACCAAATTTCATGGATTTGGCTATTTAAAATGAACATTTCGGGTGTTTGGCTCAAATACGCAAGTATGGATCATTAGAGGCACCATTTTGTGGATCTGGTGCCTTAAAAGCCAATTTCGCGGAGTTTCATGGTTCGAAAAATCCAATTTTGTGGGGCTGAATTCTTCAAAAACCAAATTATTCTGATTTTAGCTCTGTGAAACCCTATTTTCTCTCCTATTTTCTGTGCTTGGGCATTTCAGAACATTAAATTTAATCGTTTAACAGAAGTGTCTAAAAATTGTAAAAATTAAGCCCGAGTGTAACTCCTGAACGATTATTTTGTAATTATATGTATTTTTATTCCAAGCCGGGGGCCCCCAAAGGGTCGGGGCCCCTAGGCGGTCGCCTACCCCCTAAAAACGGCCCTGCTTCAATCCTTTACTCAAGTACTATTGAAAGGAGATCTGGACAGATGACCGGCTGGACCGGTCCGGTGCCGGTCGGCGGCAACTGAATAAAATTCCCGAAACTTGTGATTTCTCTTGAAAATTACGACAAACTTGCCTTTTCTAAAGGAATTAGGACCCGAAAGACGCATTGCCGCGGATAATTCGGTCGTTGAAATTCAAATTTCCTGGGAATTCTTCAGCCTCCGGGCATTGTTTGAAGCCGGGTAGCCTGTTCGATCCGCCACAACGGGAAAAAGACAATGCGTGCAATTTTGCCAAAACTAACACTCTAAACTTGCAATTTTGCTTAAATTAATACACGAAACTATCACTTTCGCGGATATTCATCCAGGAAACTTGTAATTTCGCTCAAAGGACCCGAAATTGCAAGCCATACCAAACTTTCTTTCCCTCGCAGGAATAAGGAAGTAAAAACCGACCTCGGGATTCGTGTTCTACAGGTTCTGAAACGTGAAAAAAATGTATCATGACCCATATTTGTGTGAAATGCACTAAAAAAGCCGAAAATTCCAATTTATCAAACTCGCAATGGCGCGAATTTTTAGCCACTGTTAGGAGTCAAACGTTACAAATTAGTCGTGGAGAGGAGGGGGGGGACGTCGCCGCACCATCCATCGTGGCCTGCTAGCTCGAGATCTAAGCACACATAAAACAATATTGAAAAACTTCCAATTTCAAAGATATTCATCTCTGCAAATTGCGGGTTCTACGAAATTTAAGACCTGTAACTTGCAAATTTGCCGATATAAGATCCAAAAATTGCACTAGACCAGAATTAAGACACGGAACTTGCATTTTAGCAAGAATTAAGACCCGAAACTTGCAATTTCACGGAAGTCCAAATCAGGAAACCTGCAATTTCACTCAAAATTTAGGACCCGAACTTGCAAATTTAATGATGGCGCTTAATATTGCTATTACATGGTGGATGGGGGTTCATTAAACCAAACAGGGCCGCACATTTTTCATATTTCGCTTGAATTAAAGCCAGCTGCTTCAAAAACCGGGAAACTTCCAATTTTGCGGATTCAGTGCCTAACAAATTTTGTGACTTTGAGGATGCAAACGCTTCGCGAAATTAATGACCTGAACTTGCAATTTTGATCAAATAAAGACCGGAAACTAACAATTTCACGGATATTCAGACCCGAAACTTGCAATTTCGCAGTTTTTGTGGCTCTGACAGACGTAATTTCGTGACTATATTTGCCAGGCTTTGGGTGCTGTCGGAGCCGGGTATCCATTAAACGGCCACTGATAAAGAAAAAAAAAAACCAAACCTAAAAAAACACGAAATTGAGACGCGAAACGTGCAATATCGTGAATTTCAGACACGAAGCTCTTAATTATTCACTGAGATTTGCCTCGGCGGGTTTTCATCATGGCGCTATTGTGGGAGGCTACCGTCACTTTAAAAATGCCCCGAAACTTGCATATTCTCGGATATTTAGACCCACGCTTGCTATTTCGCGAATATTTTGACCGGAAACTTACAATTTCGGAGATACTTAGCTCCAAATGGTGTAATTTTGCGGCTAGATTCTCTCTAATTTTTATCTGCGAATGAGCATTTTCTCACAATTTCAACTGTGAATTAGCACATTTTTCTTTAATTTTGGCGGTGAAGCGACGTTGCGAAAAATTCTCAATTTATCTTTGGAAAATGTTTTCAGTTGTCAGGCAGAATTTCAAGATTTGGTTTTTAAGGGCGATGAAGAGCGAGTTGACAGTTAACGAGTTAAGCTGGTTTCGAACAAAGACGAGCTGAAGAAGGGAGCTAATGTGCTGATCTGGGGGGGGGGGGGCAAGTATGCAACTAAAAGTTTAGCAAAAACGCTATTTATCGTGGCTGAAATTGCAAAACAGCGCTCTTCCTTGCTAAATTTTGTATTTCGGTGCAGCTTCGCGACCAAAACTGAAAAACGTTCGCGTTATATGGAGGCCCTTTCACGGTTAAAAGTTTGAAAAAACACTAAATGCCTGTTTTTAGGCTGTAGTTCGCGACTAAAATTGAGAAAAAGCGCTAATTCGTGGCTTAAAGGGGGGGGGAGCGCTAATTCAGGGCTAAATTTGAGAAAAACGCTATTTCGCGGCTAAAATAAAATCGAAAAGCCCTAGTTCGCGGATAAAATTAAGAAAATGCGCTAATCCGCTAATCACCATCATTGCAGCTAAAAATAAAAACCGTTATTCACGGCTAAAATTGAGAAAAGGCGCTAGTTTGCGGCTAAAATAGAAGAAAAACAAAAACAAAACGGTAATTTGCTATTAATCTTCAGCCTTAGTTCGCGGGTTCCGGAGGCAAATTCGGCTAAAACCTGGAAAAACCGCTAGTTTATGAATAGAAGTGAAAAACATTTCTAATTCTCGGCTGAAAGAAAGGAAAAGTTATCATTCGCGCAAAAAATTGATAAAAGGCGCCAATTTGCGGCAGAAATTGAGAAATGGAGGCCCTCTTACGTTAAGAAAAATTCGCCAGTGTCTTCTCTTTGGGGCAATGTCCGCGGCTAAGAAGTCCGAGAAAAACGTTAATTCGCAAATCAAGTGAAAAAAAAAAAAAAAAACACTAGTTCGCGATTAAAATTTACAAAAAGTCCCCATTCATGGCTTCTGGAGGCAAATTCAGGTGAATTACCGCTTTTATTCAGACGCGAATTAACGGATTTACTGAAATTGGCCTATGGGTAACCGTTTCTCTTAACTTGAGCGGCTAATAAGCTCATTATCTCAATTTCAATCTGGAATTAGCCGGTTGTCCGGTTTTAGCCGCGAATTAGCGAGTTTTATAAAATAGATCCGCGAGTAAGCGTTTTGTCTCAATTTTAGTCGCGAATCAGCACGTTCTCGCTATTTTAACAGTGAATGAGGAAGTAACACATTTTCCAAAATCATGCTGTCGTGATAGCTTGGGTACCAAAACTCATGAAGACACGATCCGTTCAAATAAAATCAGGCCCTATATTTTTTTTACTAATTTTTAAAACTATTGGGTTGTGGGACCCATTTGAAATAGGCTAGATAGACTGATGACGTTATAACAGCATTCGCGTGACCTTCACAATAGCTTCCCTCAAATCAAACAATAGGACTTAAGAGATTGGGACGGGCAAGAAGGGGCAAGACATGATAACAGCCATAATGCGGAGGGTTGGGAAGGGTCACAACCCCTTAACTACGTCACGAGTCACAGACCTGCCTTTTAAGGTAACAAAAAAAATTGGCAAGTTTTATTATTTCACTATAAACCTCATTTACGCACTAATATTAAATTCCTGGGCCCTATTGCTCAATGTTTTATTAGCTAATAATATAGCTAATATTAGCTAATAAAACAGCTGTAATATTAGCTAATAAAACATTGTGCAATAGGGCCCTGGTCATATTTAGTCATTTTCTTTAGAAAAAAATGTTTCCTGCGATTTTTATTTTTTATGTTACTTCCTCATTAGCGATCTTTATTCATGCGAATGAACACTTTTTCTCAATATCAGCTGAGCATACTGATCGATTATTTTTCTTTTTTTTTTTTAAGCACTTTTTCTCAGCTATGGCAACTACGGCCACTACTTTGAATTAGCGTTAGTTACCACTTTTAGACGTGAATTAGTATTTATTTTATTTTTGCCACGAATTAGCGTTTTTTGGCTGTTTGAGAAATGACAACTAGCGCTTTTCCAAACTTGCTGTCGCGTGCTTGCCCGAAGGTTAGCACATTTAGCTCGCCTTCTCAATTTTAGCCGCCTATTAAGGGCCTTCAGAAAGTTGGAGTTAGCTTATTTTCTCTATTTTAGCCGTGAAGTTGCTGTATTCAGGATTTCCGCGAATCAACGGTTGAAAACCAAATAATTCCATATTTTTCATTTTTCTGCCTTTCGAGCACTGTGGATCTGAGTGGTGGCCAGGGCCGGTTTGCCCCCCTCGCCACTACATCAGTATCCTACTGGGTGATGTATCAGAGGGCAACTTGGAACAGGTTCCTCGAACAGTAGACCTGATACATTCGACTCGAGTGACTCGAAGGAAAGGTGGCGGAGAGAATTTTATGATGAATCTAGCGCCTGTATAGAGCCGAGCCGGTTTTTAGCTATATCTACAGGGTGGCTGGAATATTGTGAAGGCTAGCTGCGAACGCCAAAGTTATTATTCTATTATTCAATCCTCCGATAGACAAACAATCGTTCGTTTATTCCGGGCAATGCGCCAGTTGAATGACATTTTTTTCTGAAACCGGCTGTTCCCTCCAACTCGAGCACGTGACCAGCTGTTATCGGCCGAGACCGAATTCACAGTCTTATTTCATGGTTCAATCCTGGAGGGAAAGCCGAACAGGCCCCATTCATGGCCATATAATTGAGCGACGTTTGACCTCATATATTTCCTTCTTGGAAGGATTCTAGGTCTAAGGACTGTAATTATGGTTTAGTTAGATTGAATTCTAACACTTTTTCCCAGGCATTAACGCGTACACTTCAAGGCGGTATAAGAATTCGAAAAAAAAGCAGTTTTTTCGATCGAATTCCTCGATAACTGGTTCTACTGTTGACTAATGATCACAAAGACCATTCGACGCCTCAAGTTCTTCGCGAGTCATTATTAAACCGTTTTTGCTGCTGTAAAATCCGAAGGGGTTTTGCGAGGCTCGTTAACTCGTTGACTGGGGGGGGGGGGAGTCGTTGTTCTGAAATTGATTGTGGTACAATTTTAATTTCTGAGTAAAAAAGCTGCGCTTTCACAGCAGAGGAGAGAGGTGGCAATTCGCGGAAATGCTGCCGTTCCTTAATCAGTAAGCGAACTTTAGTTAACGTATTTGTTGAAGGAACAACGCGCATCGTTCAAATAATTAAAGTTACTTTTGACTCGAGAGGACCAAATTCGAGAGAAGCAAGACGTGCGAAGGTTACGAGAGTCCTCTGGTTTATCGTATTTATTACTGCACGATCTTTCAACTGCTCGCATTTGAATTCCGTGAATTGGAGGTATAAAGGCTTTTTGTGAGGTAATGGACTCCTTTGTATGAAGAGAAATACGTAGGAATTGATGAAATCTCAGCAAGATGAGAAGCCAGCGTTTGAGCACAAAATCAATAATTCCAATGGAAGGACAATCACTATTAAGAACGTACCTTACGAATTCGCAATGAACAAGGAGACGGTATCCTCGCCTTTTATCACCAGCACAAAAGTGTCAAAACATTTAAAAATAAACTGAAATTGGCGATTAATAACAAAAATTAAGCACATCTATCTCATGTTACAATTTGTTAATAACTGGCGGCTGGTCGGTCAGTGGTTTTTCCCCTCTTTCAACCATAAAGCGGGGACACCCCCTCATCTTATCTGAAGAAAGGACAATCGAAAAGTCGTGTGTACAGAAAGAGGGGAGATGATGCAGTCTACAGCGAGCATTGTGTGAAGTTAACAAACCGTTAAAAAAGGGGCTTGGCATCTTCACTGGTAGACGAAGAAGTGGCGTCGAACTGACGCCTGGACAACCCCCTCCCTTCACATGCCACTAAAAATGAATTACCCGGAGGGTCGATCCCTTCCTATTTAAGAAAGACAACCAGTCTATTTTTTTTTTTTTTTTACATTTCTAGTTGTAGTAGTCCTACCTGACTCGACATTGATACCTTTTCAGATTTGTTGGAAAAAGCCCCGCCCCTTCATACACTCTATACGCAACGTTTTTCTCTTAATTTTAATTATCCTTATACGAGCCGACGCCTAATCGTGTATACGTTCCTACCTCCTTTTCCTGTTTATTCAACTTTAATGTTTTCCCAGTAAAAAGTGCGTGAGTCATACTTTGACATCGTTATTGAACGATTAAGCTTGAAACTCACCGAGTTAAAAGTTGTTTTATAGTGGTTTCATACATCAAATTGGTTTCTGCAAGTTCAACAAGAATAAATGAATACCTAAGTGGAATAACTACTACCATGGACGAGGAAGAGAGGCTAATAAAAGGGTCACTTTTTTAGACCTAAGCGGTGCATAAAAAATTGGAAGGGGAAAACATGTTAATTAATGATGAAAAATGTGAATAGGTATACCTACGTTACATTTAGGTACTTATTATTTTGTCTACAATGTTCTTGAGCACCCCCCCCCCCACCACTATTATGCCTTCAAAAATAAGTTACGTATGTACATGGTGTAATGCGTCCAAAATACCTACGTAACTAAGAAACCAAATTTCGTCATTTTGGCTCTCACAAACCTCAGTCGGGTTTTTGCCCCCTTTAAAAAAAAACAAATTTCATGAGCTTTGCTCTCCCAATTTTTTGGACATTCGCTCTTACATAATAGTACAGGAAATTAGGCTTAAAAGGCAAAATTCGGCACAACTTCAAATTATGGCTTAAAAAATTAATTTTGATGTGTACTTCCAGGATTCGAAGAGTCCGCAACGATACGAGGTGGCAAACGTCCTTTTCAGAAAGGGATTGACCAACTTATCGCTATAAGGCAGGGCCTGCCAACCTTTTTTTGGGTCGTGGGCCATATAAACCTGGTTGTAAGAATTCAGGCGGGCCATATCCATCCTAGCCCCCCCCCCCACCCACATCGAGCATAACACATTGATCTTGGAAACGCACTTGGGTGGCCTGTTCAATAACTTCAACACATGGGCGTAGCCAGGGGGGGGGCAGCTGCCAGGGCTGGGCAGTAATTGAATTACATGTAATTGAATTACGTAATTCAATTACAATTAGTAATTGGTAATTTGTAATTGATAACAACACGCCATTGTAATTGGTAATTTGTAATTAAAAGCTCTTTTTCGAAGTAATTTGTAATTAACATTTACTAATTACATGTCCATCTTCAGAGTCAATATTACTTCAAAAACTCAGCGGGTACTATTTCGCGCCTTACTTGGAGCTTTTGGAGGAGATATTGCATGAAATACTCTGAAAAATAAGAGTTTTAAACCAATTATGACACGAGCGATATCCTCGAGCTTAGGGTTGCCAATTTGAAATTTGAGAATTTCAAAAACGGTACAAAAGTTTCAAACCCCAAACCAGTGGAGTAGGTAGGAATTTGTCCTGGGGGCGGGGGATCGGATTGAAATCTCGTAAGGGTGAGAGGAGGGATGTAATTTCACATTTTATTCATCATTCCACCCAGCCAGCACAATCTCTGGGCATCTTGCTGGCCTCATCATAGCCTCAATCTCTCAGTTAAGGGCAATTTTTGGACTCTGGCCGCAAATTAGCGATTTTCTCAATTTTGGCCGAGTGTATCGTTCTTCTCAATTTCAGCCGCAGATTAGCGGTTTTGCCCCACCCCCTCCCATAACCATGAATTTGCACATTTTCTCAACTTTAGCAGCAAAGTATCGTTTTTATCCCGTGAGCGATATTTCTTAATTATCCACGACTTTTGGCGTTTTCCTCAACATTAGCCGCAAAATAGGAGGGGGGAATGCATGAGCGATTTTCCTCAGTTTACTCGCGAATTAGCGGTTTCTTCACCTATTGCCACAAATTGGCGCTTTTTTTCAATTTCAGTCTGAAAAGTTGCCTTCAGAATCCGCAAATTGGCGTGTATTCAGTTTTGGTGCAAATAAGGATTTTTCTCAATTTCAACCGCGAATTAGCGCTTTTTTTTAGCGAAAATTTTAGCGGCGACACGTCGTAGCGTTTCAAACCTGTGAATTAGCGAATTTTCTCAATTTCAGTCACAAATTGGCATCTGGCGCAATTTTAGCTGTAAATTGGCGATTTTTTCAATTTTTCGAATTAGCAATTTTCTTAATTTTAGGCTTAAAATTAACCTTTCTCTTAATTTTGACCAGGCTGATTATTTTATTTTCTAAATATTACCCGCAAATTAGCGGTTTTTCGCATTTTACCACCTCATTAGAAATCAAATATAACTTTTATAATAGGTATATATAAATGCTTCTTTTCACTTTTCAGGTCTAGCCGTGAATTAGCGTATTTTTTAACATTGTCCTATAGCCATGCATGAATTTGCCATTTTTCCGAATTTTAGCCACAAAAAGGTGCAAATTTAAATTATAAATGTTTTTTTTTTTTTTTTCCAAGACAAAAAATTTACTTCCACCCATCCATTTCTGTCAAAAAATCATTTTTAAATTATAAATTTCCCGACTAATTCGAGAATTAGTGATGTTTCTCAATTTTAGCTGCGAATTATCGCTTTTTCTACATTTTAGCAGCGTGGTAGCGTCTCCAACCCGTGCATTACCTACCGAGTTTTGACAATTTTTGCTAAGAATTGGCGTTTGACTCAATTAAAGCTGCAAATTAGCAATTTTTCAATTTGTAACTGAGAATTAGCACTTTTCCCCAATTTGAACTGAAAATTAACGTTTTTCTTAATTTTAGCTGCGCTAATTGGTGATTTTTTTCAATTTTTGCTGCGAATTAGTGATTTTCTTCATTTTGTATCCGTGAATTAACGTTCTCATAACTTTATATCTGCAAATTGCAAATTATCGATTTTACACCATTTCAGTTGTGAATTTGCCATTTTTGTCCAATTTTAACCTGAAAGCGTCTTTTATTTGTCAGTATTATAGCGTGTTTTCTCAACTTTACACAAAACTTTTTGCGCTGATTTTCACAATTTATTCGTAGAATGGCCTCCATGTACCGGGAATCAGCGATTTTTTTCTTAATTTTAGTCTGGACGTTGCATCGCGAGACCACGAATCAGCCATTAGCGAATTAGCCAAATTAGCAAACCATGACTATTGACTATCCGGGGTTCCCCGTGACAGTTCGCAGGCTGGGATGTGGGGCAAAATTAGCCAAATTAGCAAATTTGACCCCGGACATTTCGCAACCCTACTCATGCGACGCGCTTGGCATCTTGGGGCTATGCTGTTCCTGCTTCCTATCTCGAAGATCTGTTTTGACGTTCGATTGTTGGCTGGACGCACTAAAAAAATGACAGTGAACAAGAGCAAGACGCTTGCGTGTTCCACAAATCCAGCTCTTGGGTAATTGGTAATTGAAATAAAAGTAATTCAATTACAGTAATTTGTAATTATTCGTGGAAGTGAAAAGTAATTGGTAATTTGTAATTTATCCTCTTTTTTGAAAGTAATTTGTAATTTGTAATTAATTACCCAAAAAGCTGTAATTTGCCCACCCCTGGCAGCTGCCCACCCCTAGACGCAAATTCTTAAATTTTCTGGGGCAGCTGCCCCCCCCCCCTATATTTCAGCGAAAAATGAATAATATTTTCTTTTTTTTCAAAAGAATACAAATACAGTCAAAATAATTACTTATACATTTAAATGGAAAATCATTCTTTTTTATTTTTAGTCGGCTCCGACTTAAAAAGGAATGATCCCTATCGTGTTAAGGTAAGCGAAAAAATATTAAAGAAAGAACTCTTCATTCCGTCCCCTTCTGCGTCTTCTCAACTTGATCGCGCCTAGGATCTGTTTTTCATCATGTAGCCTATAAGCGGTGTGTAAATGCCAGGGGCGGATCCTCCCCCTCATGTTACATCATTCCATCGCTTCCAAAATCTTAAAATTTTGGCGTGATGTTTCAAGACAAATAAGGATGTATAGTACCTATGCCGAATCAGTCCTGCCAAATTAGTCTTTTCCCCTGCAAATTACCGGTTACCGACGCTAGGGACCTAAGGAGTCCCAGAACACCAAAACGTCAAGTTTAACGCATGAATTATCGTTTTCTGGAGGCAAAATGGTCAGATTTTTTTTACATAATATAAAATCTAGAATAGAAGGCTTCAAAATTTTCAAATGAGGCGGAGGGGCTTGAAAAAGTTGGGGAGGCTCAAATCAAGCTCACAGAGCATGGATTGGTCGGAGACAGGCGATTTTAAGACTTTCAACCATTTTAGAAAAAAAGGCCCGTAAGCAGAGGTGTGAAGTGACAGCTTTTGTCGGTCACAGTGACAACTAGCTCCGGTGAATTGCAGTCACTGTGACAAAAACCAGTGATTTTGTCACTTAAGTGACTACTGAGGGCCTATTCCACAACTTTTTAATGTCACTATCACTGTTTGCTTCCACCCGTCCTCAACATCAACATGTGATTTAATTTGGGGCGGACGGTTGGAAAAGGATATTGCTAGGAACCCTGAAATCTTATAGGACAGGCGGACAGGCCCCCTGTACCAGTTCGTTTGAGCAAATGCCTAATGTTACCGGACTCGCCGGTATATCTGTGTGAATTTCATTCCCAGACCCAACAAAGCCTATTAATAGGGCAAATGAGAGACACGATTTTGCAAATCAATTTTGTTTGCATCGGTTATAAAAAAATATATAATTCTTTTTCTAACTTTATCCGTGGAAAACTCGTATGAACAGCGAACCCACAGCCTCAAATGCAAACATGAAGGTGAGTCATGGATCAAAAACTGCAATGTACGAATTTTACTAGGAACATAGGCATAGCCAGATGGGGGGCAGGGCTAGGCAGCTGCCCTCCCCTAGACTCAAAAATGCAGATTCAGTGGGGCAGTTGCCCACTCCTAGATGCATTCTGAAAGTACAAATCTTTCAGGATAATCACATTTTGTTTCGTCGGCGCTCACTAAAAAAATAACTTCACGGATTTCACTAATAAAAAAAAATAAATTTCAACGGGTTTTGTCGCTCACAAAACGGACATCGCAAGGGTGACATAGTTGAAAGACCAAATGCGCCGTTTTTGCGTCCTAGAATACCATTTTCGCAGACAGACGCAGATTCAGTATTTGCTCATGAGAGGGGCTACAGAAATGGTGTGGTTCGCTCTGTTAAAACTGGTTTGACAGCCTTTTCACTGCCTAAAAATAGTAAAAACTAGTAATTTGCACTATTAAAACGGCTAAAGTAACTAAACTAACGCCCAAAAATACAAAACTGTCGATTCGCGTTTTGAAAATTGCTAAAACTGGACCTAAAAATTGGTGGCGGCTGGTGAACTTCTGAAAATGCCTAAAAAGATCATGATTACCCCCCGAAAATAGCTAAATCGACCATTCGTGCGCTAAAATTGATCAGACTGGCCATTCTTGAGACATATATGACCATAATGCGCGCTTTTGGCTTGACGGACTAATCAAGCCCTGAAATCGGCCAAAATTACTTCACGTGCCCTGGAAATGCCTAAAATGATGATTCCTTCCCTGAAAATGGCAAAATCGACAATTTGCGCACCAGGAATGGTCAAACTTCATGGCCTTGGCTTGATGGACTAGGTATTTGAGCCCAAAACTGGCAAAACTGACGATTCGTGTCTTTAAAATGGCTAAAATTACTATATTTGAACCCTAGAAATTGCCGAATTTACTTTACGAGCTCTGGAAATGGATTACCTGACGAATCGAGCTCTAAAAATGTCTGAACAAGTGACTCCTGCCTTGAAAATGGCCAAATAGACCATTCGGAGCGCCGAAAATGGCCAACCTGGCTGTTCTCGCCTTGACTTGGGACGTACTATTCGTTCCTATAACTGGAAAGACTGACTTTATGCGCCCTAAAAATGGCAATGGCTATTCGAGCTTTGAAATCGTCAAAATTGACTCTTCGTGCTCTGAAAAGCTGTGCCCAACAAAGTAAAATGTCAATTTTGTAGTAAAATATTCAGTTTTGAGGTAAAGTGACATTTTTTGGGTGGAACCGCAAGTTTCAGGGTAAAATCGTCAGTTTAGGAACGTTTTTGGGATGAAATCGTAATTTTTGTTTGGGGTAAAATGACCAGTTTTGTATTAACGCATCAGTTATGAGGCAACACGTCAGCTGAGGCGTGAAATCGTCTGTATTATTATAAAATCGTCACATTTGCGATGAATTGGTCTTTTTTTTTTTTTTTTAAGTTAAAGTGTGACATTGTCAGTTTTGAAGTAAATTATCTAATTTTGAGGGAAATTGTCGTTTCGGGTGTAAAATATTCATTTTTGAAATGGAACAGTAAAGTTTAGTTTTAGGTTAGACTCGCCAGTTTTGTGGTAGCATCTTAATTTGGAGGGGGGGAGGCACGTCAGCTTTGGCCAGGAATTGTACGTTTTTTGTTTTTTTGAACTAAAATCGCCAATTGAAGGATAAAATCGGCAGTTTTTAGTACTGAGTGGTCTGTTAATTGTAATTAAGTTCATTAGTTTTTGATCCGTTTCGGGTTAAACCCGCCATTTTTAGGCGGAACTCCACCAGTTTTGGGGGTAAAGACTTGGATTTTAAAAGTTGTGCTGTGAAATTTTTAGTTTAGGCGTAAACACTTCGTCTTTGGCGTAGAAACGTCAGTTTTAAAGTAAAATATTCAGTTATACTAGAGTGAAATATTCAGTTTTTTTGTTAAAAAACGTCAGTTTTGAGTTAAAACCCGTTATTATATATAAAAAATGTTGAATTTTTACGGACGACGATGGAAGGGCATAGCCAAGCACAATTCGAGTTTCGAGAAAAAACGGCTCCCCGGCGGGATTTGAACCCGCAACCTCTGGATTACCAGTCCAGCACGCTGCCAATTGCGCCACGGAGACGCCTTTGGGAGTCGTACTATGAGGGATAAGCTAAGCCGAACCCCACCCAGGTCCATTGTTTCTTGAAACTCGAATTGTGTTGGGCTATGCCCTTCCATCTTCGTCCGGATAACATCAGTTTAATTAATTTACTAATTACCGGCGACAGAAATATTCATTATATCCATCTTGAATTTTTACGTCTCTCAGACAAGACGTTGATGAAAAGTCGGTCACTCTGTATATTTGAATGCCAAGTATCGATTTCCGGGGAAATCGAATTGTCTGTTAATAGCAAAAGTCTGAATAGAATTGTCAGTTTTTGGATAGAAAATCAGGAATAGAAGGCTAAAACAGATAATTTCCGAACGAAGATGTTAGTTTTTGATGGATTACTACCCTTTTTTGTGAAAACTCAGTTTCCCGGGGAAGAATTTGACGATTCATTGCGCTACCAGTTCTTTTGTTGGGGTTTCTAGTTTCCATAACGTCCGAAATATTCTGCCCACCTCTTGGTCAAGGGCTGGCTTCTCCCCTGCCTAGGAAGGTGTTTTTAAATAAAGTAAAATTATGCAAGATTACTGTAGCACAGGTCTTGGAAAAAGAAGTGAATAAAAATATATTAACACTAAAGGTTCAATACAAACGATAAGTCCAAGAAAAAAAGTCAAGAGACTTGGGGAGAATGCTACTGAGTTCATTGGGCAATAGAGGAACTGGTAAAGTGTGTTATGTGGTAACCTGCGAGGATGGCTAGGTGACGGCTCCAATTTTAATTCAAGAGACTCTAGCGCAGTGAAGCGTAAGTGAAAAGGAATGTCACCGTTAGAAGGTCGGAACGGTGATTTCAATGTGGTCGTCACCGGAGCCAACAGTGACGAAGTAGTCACAGTGACAAAATCACCGACAGTGAAATCACACCTCACCTCTACCGCCTATCAACTTTTCATTTCCCACAAAAGTCTCGGACGGGTCGTTCTTATTATTAATTTGTCTAGGCAGAAGGCTATTTTTGAATTGTTTATTGACCGACTGATCAAGAACAAGCAAGAATCGATGAATAAACTATTTAAAAAATCGTCTTATACCTAATAATAATTCATTATAATTATTATTATTATTATAGTTGAACCAAACTCTCATGGAATTTTTTAACAAAATTTCTAGGTGTAAATGAACCTAGTCATATGTAAAAGAAATTGGTTTTATTGATTTTTAGCTTCCATTAGAATGATTGTGGTTCAACAATAATAAATTAATAATCATAATTATTAGGATAGAAGTACCCGGAGCTTGACGTAACCCGCGATAATTAAAAGACAATTTTCGTCCAATTCCCTTGCACATGTTTAGGCATGCCTTGCTTTCGGACGACCAGTCTTATCTGAAGAGAGGTCGAGAGAGACATTTTTTTATTCTCAACACTCAACAGACCAACTCCTTTTTTTCGTATTATCCTGATCGAATCACAAACGCAAAACAACGAACAAAACGAATCATCCACTCTAAATGGTGCAGAAAGACTATCTCACAGGGTTTTTGGAGTGCTTGGTTTTTTTGACTAACCCGATTTGTAGGATTGAGGATTAGATTTTCAGGCTTTTCCGAGCATCCGAACCTTTTCCCCCATGCCAATTGCATTTCCAGTATTTAGTTTAACAATACTTGAAGCACCAATATTGGTCCATATTGGTCTATATTGGTGTGAAAATATGATCACGCTTGAGTCAAAATTCTGTTTTGAAAGCCAAAATTTCTCTTACAAAATTTCGGGAAGCGTGGAAGCATCCAAAACATTCCATTTCAACGCTTCTTTCGCTTTTGGAATTATAATGTGTATAAGTAGGTACTATTAATTTTATTCTAATTTTTCACAATGAAGTATTGGCATGCTCTATATGCCACTAGAAATGAGCCTCAGGTATTTATAAACTAAGGTGACCAGCCTAAAGCCCGTCAATTGACATGTGTGAAAAGGTACAGATGCTCACCATTTTACCTTATTCCGGTTCCGGTCATCATACAAAAAAGCATTCAATGTAGCATTAAAAACCTGATAGAATGAAAAATGTTTATGCCACTCTCACTCTGACATAGTCATTGTGGCACTATCAGCCGTCTTCTTATACTGTGCGTTGGAATTGACAAAATGTTTCCTGGTCTTTTGCTTACAGTCGGTTTAAAACGAAAAAAAAGAGCCGTTGAAAAAAGCAGTAGTAGCAGCGATGAGGAGAGTATGCATTCAATTAATGATGCCTCATGTGTCGGAGATGCTGTGGAAACGATATGCCAAAGGCGGGACCGAGTTCGTCATCACCTCGGGATGTTCTGCAACCAGAATCAAGCTCATCTTCTCGGAGCTCTCTAGAAATGATACCGCCATCCTTGGTTTCATCATTGGACGATCTAGGCAGGTAGGTTGGGCAGTCTTCTATTATTACTGACGAGAAGAAACGATATTTATTGACAAATTGCTGGATTCCACCCACGAACTACGATTTCGAGGCTGACTTATTGAAGGGACACCGTGAGGATGCTGACTTGATCACAGAAGAACTGGTGGCTGAAGCCAGCGAGATTGCTGAGCAGGTAGGGGTACAACTAACGATCGCGAGAACTATAGGGCGGCAGCATCACAGAAGTAACCCACCAGCGTCCAATGCTACTGAGTTCTGGAGGAGGTCTTTGATAGTTCCCTATTTGGACTCTCTGATCACATCCCTGGAAGTGACGTTTTCCCACGATAATACCCCTGCGTTCAGCCTTACTTATCTCCATCCGGCCCACATGTTTTCTGCTAGTGCCAAGGAGCTGAAAGATAAAATAAAGGGTTTTACCACTCTTTATAAATTAAAAGGTGTGGACGATGAAGTAGAGGTTGTTTTCAGGCGAGCCGCGAATTAGCGTATTTTTCCACACTTCATGACTTCTTCTCAATTTCATAGGCAAATTAGCGATTTTGACTCCATTTCAGCCACAATTAGCGATTAGTCTTCATTTTAGCCGCGAATTACCTCAATTTCAGCTGTGAGTTAGCGATTTTTCTTGCAATAAATTTGTGTTTTTCCTGATTTGAGCCGCTACTGAGAAATATTACACGTGAATTAGAGCTATATTTTCTAATTTTAGCCACGAGTCATGGGCGTAGCCAGAGGGGAGCAGTGGTAGGCGGCTGCCCACCCCTATAGACTCGAAAGCGCAGTTTTAGTGGGGCAGCTGCCCATCCCTATAGATACGTTCTGAAATTATATAAATCATTCAGAATAACCACTTTTTGTTTCGTCGGCGCTCACATAATTAAAAAAATCAATTTCGAGGATTTTTGTTGCTCACAAAACTAATTGCACAAAGGTGTCATACTAATTCAAAGAGCAATTTCTCGGTTTTTGCGCCCTGAAAATACCGTTTTCGCCGTTCTGACACAACTAACAAGCAAATTTTTCAGACTTTGCTTCTCCGAGCTAAAAAAAAAAACCCTAAAATACCAAGCTTAGTGGTAGAATCGCCAGTTTTTGGCCAAAATCACAATTTTAGAGCCTTCTAAAATCTCAATTTCTGTATTAAAATTAGCCATTTTGGCGCTCAAGGGCCGGGTCGACTATGTCCGTTTAAGCGTTGTTAGGGTTTAATCGTTTTTGTACGCAAAATGCTAACTTTTAATTGGGGTATAAGCTCTTAAGCACTGCTTGAGGATAAACGGAACTTTAAACCCATGTAATCAACACGGACCTAAATCTCAATTAAATAGCTATTATGAGCTAAAATAGCCAGATTCGAGGTAAACCACTAAATTTGTTTTTAAGGTGAAATCGCCAGTTTTGCAGTGAAAACATGAGTTTTCAGTTGACTGTTTTAGGGTAAAAACTTCAATTTTATGTTAAAACTCGTCAACTGGTTTTGGGGGTATTCATTTCTTTTATTATTATTTGAAGGGAAAACTGACAAAATTAGTTTAACGGTAATATCACCAGTATTATAATGAAATATCTTCAGTTTTGGCTTGAAATCGTCAATTTTTAAAGACAGAGTCGTTTGTTTTTGGCGTAAAATCAGTTGTATTCGGGAAAACGCCAGTTTTGCTGTGATATTGTCAGTTTTGAAGTAAAATATCCAGTTTTGACGAGAAACCGCTAGTTTTAGGGTAAAATCGTCAGATTAGGAAAGTTTATGGGATGGAATCGTGAGTTTTGGGATAAAATGTGTGGACCAGAGAATTTGTGGGAGAAGTGGTTTTGGGAACAGTCAGTTTTGGGGTAAAATTGCCCGTTTTTGTGAAGAAATATTCAGAAAAACACTTCAGGTTTTGAGTTTCGTCAATTTTGTCGTAAAAAATGATTTCTGAGTTAAATGGTTAAATTTAGTTTTGGGGAAAAATCGCCAGTTTTGAACTGACGTCTTCTGCCAGCTTTGGCGAGAAATCGTACGTTTTTTGAGTAAAGCCGCCACTTGAGGGATAAAATCGACAGTTTTTAAATGCAGAGTGGGTCTGTTTTGGCAACAACATTCGTTTTTAGTCAGTTTGGGTTACACCCGCCAGTTTTAGGGTGAAATTATCAATTTTGGGGTAAATCGCTTGCGGTTTTAAAATCGCCAGTTGTGCTGGGAAATCTTTAGTTCAGGGTTTGACACATCGGCTTTGGCGTAAAATCGTCAGTTTTTAAGTAAAATATTGAGTTATAGAGTGAAATCTTTCAGTTTTGGGTTAACAAACGCTCACTCCACCAGAAAAAAGAGTTGGAAAATGTTAGATTTTCACGCCCCTTAGGCAAGACGTTGATTAAAAGTCGAACAAACAGTATTTGAGTGTCAAACCATGTTCATCTCATTTTCGCGGGCAAATTCCCACAAAGGAAATAATCCGCACATGTCAAAAAATAAAAAATATCAAGAAAAAAGAAGCCTTTTTTGTTACAAAGTATCGATTTCCGGGGAAAACATTGCCAGTTTTTGTCACGATCCACCAGTGCTCGCCGGTTCGGTACTAAATACTTGGTGACAACTTGCCTACTTTTTTTTGCGCATCGCGGCGCAGCGCCATTTCGCGCTGCTACATTTTGTCAACTTGTCTATTGAAGGACCTGATATTTTTGAATTATTTATTTTTCGTGTTTTTCGCACTATCTGCCGTCGAAATAGAATTTTTGAAAAGTATTTTAAATTGTATTTGTATTTTATTCAAAATGCAATTCAAAAAGTATTTGTATTTCAGTATTTAAAATACATTTTTGAAAGTATTTTGGGCTTTGTATTTAAAATACATTTTCAAAGTATTTTGCCCGCCCCTGCTTATCACAAGCAACCGAACCCGAACCCTGGTTTCAGTGCTCATCAACTGAGTATACACAGTTTGGATGCAACCAGGAAAACAACATTTTAGTGCATTTAATTTTTCTGACGAAATAGGACAATAAATAGGAACGCAGCAAACCAAGGCAAAACAGGGAAACAATGTTCTACTACGAAGGTTGCAGTGATACTGGATGAGGGATGAAGTGGTTGGGCAGATGGTAGGTGAGGTTGGAATGGGAACGTGCCTGAGAGGGGTTGGTTGGTGGTTAGTGACGTCACATTTCCAACCCTTGTCTAAGTCGATCAGCTGGTAATTCACGGATGTTTTAAAATTCAATTAAAAATCGCTGCCTGCACACATTGAGTTGCGGTTTTCACCATTCTATTTTGTTTTAGCACTACTCTCGACTCGATTTACTCATTTTAGCCGCTAATTATGGTTTTGTCTTACGTTTTAATCAAAGAACTAGGGTTCCCCCAATTTTCGCCGCGAATTACCTAATTAAGGCCGTAAAATGGCTTCTACACGTGTTGATGATTTACTCTCAGCGATGCGCCGCAGGAAACGGCGAATTAGCCCCTTTTTTTCTGAATTAGCTTTTTGAAAATCTTCTAGCTGCATACTTGGCTCAGGAATAGCACTCCAGTGTGGCTTTTAATTTTATTGCCGCCCAAGGAACTACGACAGGCTTCTCAATTTCAGCCGCGAATGGGGAACTTGCACATTTTTCAATCACTGGTGTTTCTTGAAGAGGGCTCTTCAACAAGACAATTGCCCACATTAAACATTGAGATCAATCAAGGGGTTTTTTTAGGCGAATTTAAAAAAAAATTGAGTGAGGGTTTGATTACGTCAAATGGCAGTCACTGAAATGAATGGTCTGAGGAAAAGGGGGGAAGACGCGTTTTCTGGGGTTTAATTTTTCTTGTTATTTGTAAACAAAACATTTTAGAGTTTCCTCAAATGCTTCAAAACTGTTTTTTGACGTAATTTTTCCCTCGCACTATCCATCCCCTCCTGAAGAACTTTGAAATTTATTTAAAAATCACCAGACGCACCGATCGGGCTGTAACTACCGTTGATATCGTTGTCCGCATGTGCCAATTTACTGGTATACTTTTTCCCCCAATCGGGCATTCATGCAAGTTCCCCATTAGCGTTTTTCGTTATGTTTTAAGCCCTGTACACACGGAGACTTTTCTGTCCTGTCTTCTACTGTTGCTGGTGTTCAAAGTAGTTAAAACATTAAAAGTGAAGTTTTAGGTTTGTTTGGTTGAATGATGGTTCAAGAAATTGAATTATTTTAGTAGGGGAGCCCAAGAGGGGATTTCGGGATTTACTCAAGCGCGTCAGATTAACATACTGCGGATACCTTGTTCCTAGTTGAGTATCTCCACCAAATATGAGCCCTATAAATGTGGCCGCCTGTCAAGGATAAAACGTCAGATTAGTAAAAAAAAATTGATCATCAGACATTCTCGAGCGCGTCAGATTAAGGAAGTGAGAATTAATTACATGCTAAAAAGTCTATATTCCACTAATCTGTCAATTTAAGAGTGACGCAAAAACGGAGGAGGTCTACAAACTTGTAAAAAAAACGTCATCTTGACATTCTCGAGCGTGGCTACTTTTATATTTATTTTGAAGGGAATAATTCAAGGATAACGAAAAATATCTAATCTGACGATTTCCATAAGCCGAAATAGAAAAAAATCGTCGATAAAGTTTAGTCACTATTCAACTCTTGGGGCCAATTCAGTGAAACTTAGCGCCCACCCGTCTTGTGTGAAACATATGTTCCAATTCGGGAAGACGGGTGGATAGCGCCGGCGCTAAATTTTACTGAATAGGTTGCCATATGTGTTGAATAATTAAGTTTTTAAAAAAATTGCGCTTTTCTCTCTCATATCAGTTGAATAATGTTATCATTATTCAACTGTTGTAGAAAAAGGTCCTTTACATCACAATTTCAGTTAACCTCAACTTACTCTTTCGAAAATGGTGCAGAAAACTAGGACTTAGGCACCAAATATAGGGCGAATTTTTTAAAAAAGTGTCAGATTAGGCGAATCCCTCCAGATAATCGTCAGATTACTAGAGAGCACGTTTAGAACGTCAGTATGAAGCATATATATCTTAATCTGACGCGCTCGAGTATTTCAAAATGACGATTTTTTTTTGCACATTCTGATAAGGGCCACGAGTTTGCGTCACCTCCAAATCGTCAGATTATTGAATGAGAGCTTATTTTAGGTACACTTAACATTTCCTTAGAAAATCTGACGCGCTCGATTAATTTTTTTTTTTTTTTTCATTTTCAACCCTTACGTACGACCACCCCCACCATGCAAACTCTCAGATTAACATGCATACTTCATTCAAAATACGGAGACAATTGATTCTGTAAATATCTGACGCGCTCGAGAATGTCCATACAACAGTTTTTTTTTTACATTTTTGAAAGTCTATAGCCGCTCCCCCCACCGATGAAAAGGTGTGCATCATATAACAATTTTATCTTTTTATCATCTAAGCTTTGCAACCCAATAGGTCTCTACAACGCTCGAGTAAATCCCCATTTAGCATCGTGGGCTCCCCTACTATTTCTTTTTTATTGTGCCCATTTTGAAGCCCATGGAGGGGCTTAGTATGAAATTATTCGCACATATTTGAAGAATGTTTATTACCCCCTCTCTTAAATCCCTCTGCTGAAGTGAAACAAAAAACCAAAATGCTTCGTTTGAACACTGAAATATATTGCCATATGGGCAGACAAGTACTTGAGCAAGAAATGTCCGACTTTTTCCCAGATTTGTTTCAAGACCTTTTTTTCAGGCAACATTCTACCATCTAGGGGTTCGGGGAACTCAACAGATGATACCTCGACCCCCGTCCTTTCACCCTCGTCTTCTTTCCTCTTTTTAATTCTGTATTTATTACATTACCTACGTAATTAAAATGTGGCCATTAGTGTGCGTGGGGGACACGAGATTTGTTAAAAAGTCAAACAGTAAAAAAGTGCGTCGTGTGCCTCCCGCACAGAATATCGGGCAAAGAATGGGGGCCCAGATTGGCAAAAACGACTCTTGAGTCTTGGCTGTTGCGCAGGGTACGGGGCTGTAATTGCTGTCAAGATAGGCAAAGCCTGCGCCATCTGATGGCCACAAGGTTGAGGGTCTGGACTTCTGAACCCTTAACTTCAACTTACAACACGAACAAGAGCACTTTGTGGTTAGAGCCTTTTGTGGTTGGAGCATTTTGTGGTTACAACTGTCTGTGGTTAGAGGATTGTGTGGTCAGACCACTTTTAGGGGTTCAATGTTCTTTATACTTCAAAGTTTTTGTGGTTAGAGCAGAGCGTATTTTGGTTAAAACATTTTTGTGGTTATAGAGCTTTTTGGGTTAGAGTTGTTTGAACTCAAGGACGTCCTTCGCAACTCCCCTGTCCTCTCTATCACGACACCTCAAGTCGGGTGTCCAGATCATCAACGTCGGGTGATCAGTCGTTGAAAGAGTCTTCATTGTTCAGTAATTAGAAGTATATTGAACTTGACTCAATAAACTCTACATGCAAAGAAGCTGAGGTTCCAGTTCCGTCAAGTCGAATTTTATTGTGTTCTGCGGAATGAGCACGAGAAGCTCGAACTCGTGGACTGAATCTCTCCTTCATGCCCTCCAAGATTCCTTTGATTGATCCTTTGATTCGAAGGAATCTTCAACATTCTCAGTCTGAGGATCCGGTCGATTCTTCATCTGCTGAGTAATGCGAGGCTCCTTGGTTTCAATAGATTGAGAGTTCAACAATACCTTGTTTCTTCAAACATTGTTCTAAACTCTCGATTTGAGTTTCTTTTAACGGATTCATAAAAAATAATGCTTCCTCCGCTGTTTTTTCTGTTTTCCAATCTTACGGTGGATGGGGGTGTCGACTGCCCCAACCTCCAACTTGTAGCCACCCACACATACGTACATCACCAATTCGAAAGCCAATCTGTTCATACTGTCAGCGAGTGCAGGTTTACAGCAAGCTCTCTCATTGAAGAACAAGACCGGTCGTCAACTGCGGCGCGACAACGAGCGTACATCAAAAAGGCTTGAATGCATGCACTGTAGCTAAGCCTGCAGAGGACGATGTCACATTCAATTCAAGACTTTGGGATGTACGCTCGTTGTCGCGGTTTTGCTCGAAAACGCTTCCAGTAAACGACAGACCTAAAGTGCTTAAGAACCCCTCCCCCCAACTCTAAATCCGTCCCTGTTACCGTATGTACCTACATTGGAGAGATTTTGCAACCAGTCCCGTAAACGCAAAAGTTAATTTTTGTGTACGCGTTGCTAGGGTAGTAAACATTTTGTTCGTTGAAATGTGAATTGCGTTTTTTTTTTTTTTTTTTATTTATTTATTTATTTATTTATTTATTTATCAACAACTAATTTATTGTTCTACTTGATGTTTTTAACGACACGACTACAATTTATATTTTATGGCTTCAGGGTAGATAATTATAAGGCTATATCACAGCAATATCACAGATGAGGTTCCTACGCCTATCACAGCTGGAGAATGTCTTGCAGGGTGCGAGGTTTTAGACGGCTTGCTATCTTTCACCCGAGAGAGTATCGGACTGCACCGCCAACAGAGGAGAGACCCGAATGGAATTTCCGGAATTTGTTTTCTATAAACTCAGTTATAGTTGGCACTACCCCCCGATGGATTTGTGAATTTCGGACAAACCACGGTGCATCTAAAGCTGTCCGTAGTATTTTGTTTTGGAGGACTTGAAGTCGGCGTATCTTCGTTCTGCTAGCAGCCCTCCAGACTTCACTTCCGTAACACAGTAAAGGCCTCAGGATTGCTTTGTATACAAGTTTCAGCTTGGACTTCCTGTTTATAATGGGGAAAAGTAGGGTTTGTCGAGCGTAGCCTTCGTTGATCTTTCTGTTGATGTGATGATTCCAATTTAATTTTCGGTCTAAATGTATACCAAGATATCTGACTGATTGATCTGCTGGGTTCCAGGCTATTTCATTTCCTTCGATCAGCAGTTTCGGCGGATCGGTTGGTCTACGGAGAGTGAAAAGTTTTGCTTCGCACTTTGAAGTGTTGATTTCAATCTTCCATCGTTTCAGAAAACAACTTATTTGTGTTACGGTGTTCTGTACATTGTCCCGAGCTGTGATTAAGTTTTCGTCAGTGGAGAGAACTGCCGTATCATCTGCGTAGCTCGCGATGTGCGTGTTATTCGAGGTGGGGATATCATGCATGTATATGTTGAAGAGTAGAGGTGAAAGCACAGATCCTTGGGGAGTGCCTGATGAGATAGGTTTTGTTTCAGATTTACTATTATTTATCCGAACGTGAAATGATCTGTCCTGCAGGAACGATTTCAGACAGCCTAGGAGATATTGTGGGAGTCCTGCTCTTTTGAGTTTGAATAACAGTCCCATGTGCCAAACTTTGTCGAAGGCTTGTCGCAGATCGAGAAAGGCACAAACAGTATGCTGTTTTTTTTTCGAACCCCTTTATTATGTTCTCGGTTATTCTGTAGACCTGCGGTGGACTGTTGAATGTTTCTCTGTAAAACCGAACTGGGGCGCGGCGAAATCCGGGTACAGTCTCATTAATCGGATCTTCAAGCATTTTTCGAGAAGTTTTCCTAATATTGGTAGGAGACTTATTGGGAAGTATTTAAATCGCAGGCAGTTGTTAAAAATGCTTGCTATGTTCATAATTCCTTTCAAGGGAAGACGTTTAATTACAGCTGCTGGTATGTCGTCATGACCAGGGGGGTGATTCTGTAACTCTCAAAATTTACGTGTCGTAATTGGGAAGGAGGGGGAGAGGGTGTACCCCGTTGCCTTGGTTTTTCCACGTATTTGTCAAGAATTTTATATTTTTTTCTTCGAGACCACACATTCGAGCGTGAAAATTCCACAGTTTAATTCACTAGGTATCGTAAAAACCCCACCCTCGTGGGGTATCGTACCTCCCCTCGCCCTTCTTCCTTTTTACGACACGTAAATTTTGCAAGTTACAGAATCACCCCCCAGGGCTTTTTTTATTTTTTAGCTGATTTATATATTTTTTACTTCGTTTGGAGTGATGAATGGCAATGGTAGTTCTACTGTACTTTGAGGAGCTTTAACGTACTCTATGACTTCAGCATCTATATCCCCGTCAAGCTCGGAAGGACCAAAGCATTGTTCGAAGTAATTGCTGAATTCGCAGCATTTTTCTTCGTCCGTGGATATGTACGAGTTTCCTATTTTCAAGGGTGGGATTGTCTCCGTCTTTCTGAGTAGTTGTTTTGTAGCACGCCATAAAGAATCGTCTTTAGGATGAATGTTTTCCAGGAATTCTTGAAATTTCGAGTGGTGATGCGCGTCCAATTTTGCCTTAACTCGCCTTTGGAGATTATTTATTTCGCGTTTAAGCACTGGGGTCCTGAACCTTTGCCATTGACGTCGCAGGGCATTTTTATATCTTATTAGTGAATTGCGTTAACGTTAGCGTTGGCGGAGCTGTTTGCAAAATCTCTCTATTATTCCGAATGAAATTGTTTATTTTCAAGCCCCAAAAGTTACTCCCATTTTTTATGTCCTGCCCTCCTATGTTCACAGGGCTAATGTAGACGCGGTATTTCTAAGCTGGGTTTCCGTGGTAGGGAGAAAGGAGATATTTTTCCAAAATTTCTCCGTTTTTTCTTGATTTTTTCATAGAAACATATGGCTTTTACACTTTTGACATCACGACAAACGAACATTCCTAAAAATCTTAAAAAATTCATGACAGGACAGAAAAGTCTCCGTGTGTTCTAGTCCCCTTTCATCTAGTCAATTTTAGTGCAGAGTCAGCCTAGTCATTTTTAATTTTCTTGTTCTTTGTTAGTGAGCTCCTTTATCTCATTGGTTATTCGGTTCATTTATATTACAATCATTCTATTTATTTACTTATTTATTTATTTGTTGTATTGTTTTACGTTATATTTCATTGACTTCATTGTTCTGTATAGTGATAGATTTATTTATTTATTTATTTTTTTTGATTGGAAGACTAGTAGTACCTGCTAAACAGCTCATAGGCCTCGTCATCCTGTTATTTGTACGATCGCAGATTCCCTCTCTAGTCTCGTCATCGTAACGCATCTCTTCGAAATTTATTATCCCTCTTATACACTCGCACTCACACAATCTCTCTCGCATTCATTGTCATTTTTATTTATATTTGTTTTTATTGCTTTTTATTTTGCTTCATTATGTTACTGCCAAGACTGATTTACTTTGAAAATGAAAATGGCTGAGTTTATAAGATGCATGTATGCACTCGTTTACTTACAATCATGCTCCAGAAGGTCTATTGACCTTAGAGCAACAGCTTATACCAATGTATTTACCTTCTTAAGCCCTGTTCACACGATGCAATGTTTGAAGTTATATTGCATGCTGGTTTTTTAAAAACATATGTTCCTTGGTAGTGACCGGATGTTTTTAAAAATCCAACATGCAATTAAGCTTCAAACATTGCATCGTGTGAACAGGGCTTAAGCAATATAAAACTTTCAAACAAACTTTCAAAGTTTAGTCGTAAATTGAAGGTTTTTCTCAATGTTATTTTGAATGAGCGCTTTTTCCGAATTTTAGGCGAAATTCCATTTTGTTGCTCGCCAATAAATTAGTTTTTTACGTGTTTTAAGCTCGGGAAATTGTGTTTTTAGCTGAGCCAATCTCGCAATATTGTTTCGAACGGGCCAAACTATAGCGAAATTTTTGTTTTTGAAAAGAGGCAGACCCGTGAAATTCATTTCTTAAAGTGCCAACTATACGAAAATTTTGGTTGAAACGGGTGAAATTCGCAGATTCTAGCCATCGACTCGTTCATGCCGAAAGGGTCACTTTTATGCACATTTTTTTTTTTTTTGTAAATCCCCTCCCATCCCATATCTGCAGTAACTCCGCACCCTCGTACACACACAGTTTTTCTACGAAACGAGTTAATAACTACGAAGGCAGCTAAATACGTTTCGCTCGCTTGTTCTATCTTACTCTACCCCCGGAAAAAACTTCTGTTTGTTCAGACTATTTTTTTTTTAGAGGGGGAGGGTGCCTTTGAACTGAGGAATTTGCCGATATAAGCTTGTCAAACTTGTCGAAGGCGCCGATTCAAAATCTGAGAATTTTCAGGGCAAATATTAATTATTAATTAGAACGACTCGTTCAAATGAGAATTTCTTCTTTCCACGAAGTTTCGTAAAAAATAAATTAATTAAGTAAATAACGTTGGCCATAGCGGACGAGTAATTAAACCAGAGCATTTGTTGGTTAGCTGTTCTCAATTACTCGACGTCGAGTCCTTGAGAGGCTCCTGTCGCCTAAGTAATTAATTCCGAATTATCGATGACGGAAAATTTTAATTGCATGTCATAATTATTAATTAAAATGCAGTTTATATGGAAACACAACGAAAGAAAAATTTAAGAGGCTGTCTTACTATGAAATCAAGTTCAATTTCATTCTGAGATTCTGCTGAATGTGATTGGGTGAGGGGGGGGGGAGGTCTTGTAAACGGGATTTACTATCGTGTGATTATCAGCCTTGAGGAGGATTTATTTAGACTATCTTCATTATTTTACACCCCACTCTTCTTTTAACGTGAATAGTTTCATTCAGTTTGACTACTAGACATGTGGCACGATGAAGTGATTGTCCTCCTTAGTTCTCTAGTCGTTCTTCTTGTACTCGCGCTCGTGTATTACCACGGAATTAGCCCGTACAACTACTGGACAAAGCTAGGCCTTCCATCATCCACTCCCAAGTATCCATATTTGGGCGACTGGTACGAGACGGCGTTCAGTGTCAAGCCGGCTTGTACAGTTCAATTGGATTTATACGCGAAGTATTCGACAAGAGAGACGCTCGTCGGTCTGTTCCAATTCCGTCGGCCTATTCTATTCGTCACGGATCCTGAATTGGTCAAAACGATACTTGTGAAAAATTTCGAATGTTTCGGGAATCGAGGCTTGGGGGTGGATACACGGAGAGACCCTTTAGGCGCGGGGTTAGTGAATTTAGAGGACGAGCAGTGGAACAGAACTCGTCGAATTTTGAATCCACCGTTTAAAAATAACGTTTTTTTGAAAGAAATATATAGCCTCACAATGGAATGTTCTGACATTCTTATCAGAAGTATTCTACAAAGGAATTCCCAAGAAAATCTATCTATCAATGAAATTATCGAACAATTCGCGATACAAATGGTTGTCTCCTCTGTTCTTGGCATCAGCCCCCAAAATGTTATTCCAAGCCGCTTGAAAAAAGAATTTAGTCCAGTCAACCGAGTCACTCGCATCAAAATGGCTTTGAGAAGCCACTTGCCATTCATCGAGTCCAAAACTGATCATTCGAGCCATCTATTTGGTTTACTCAAGTCATCGCTCGCAAGCGCAAATCCTCGTACTTCGTTTTTAAAGATGTTACTCGACGAAAATTCGCTGTCAGAATTGGAAATCAAGGCAAACGTGAGAGGTTTTTTCATTGCTGGAGTTGAGGCGACCACTAGAACGCTATGTTTTGCACTTTATGAATTGACCGAGAATGCCGCAATCCAGGAAAAGTTGTATAGGGAGATTACGGGCGAGGTAGGCGTCAAACTGTCTGAATGGGATCCTAACAATATTTACAGCCTTGAATATTTGGATCGAGTCTTATCAGGTAAACGTGTTTTTTTTTCCATGCATGTAAACAAAAATTTAAAGACGGAATCGCTGTTTTTCTCCCCCAGAAACCTTACGGAAATATCCGGGTGTACCAAGCACTACGCGAGTCACACGCCGGGACTCCTTCCTTGAAGGCCACCCAATCCCTAAAGGCACGAAAATAACAATTCCTATATACAGTCTTCAACGGGATCCACGTTACTTTCTTGAGCCGGAAGTATTTCGCCCGGAACGAAACCCAACAGAGTACAAACGGGGAGTCTATCTACCGTTTGGTGACGGTCCTCGAGGTTGCATAGGTAAATAATTCTCTACTATAATTAATCTGTTTGGGGGAACTGAGCAGTTAGTTTCACTAAATTCTCCAAGACATTGCGAATGATATTGCTTTCCGCCAAACGAACTCTTTGATCCCATTGTAATAGTTTCAGACCCGGTGTACAAAGAGCGGCAACTTGCCACTCCAGGTCACCAAACCTTGCTAATATTGTTTCCAACGGCTTTCATCTTATCGAACAGGGCAAAAGCTGAGTCTACGGCAAATGAAAATAGCGCTCTGTCGGCTTTTGGTCGCGTTTCGTTTCGAAAAGTCTCCAAAAATGCAACGCCCTTTGGAATTTGACAGTAGGAGTTTCTTTCTCGTCCCAAAGGGAGGCGTCTGGTTGAGAGTGAACCATAGAGAAACATGAAACGAGGAGTCGGAGTTGCCAAATATCTCTCTGGACACTATAATTGTAAGGAGAGAGGATATATAGATACTCAACTAAACTACTTCCAACGAATGGTACCTGTGAATTATATCATAAATTTCTGTTGTCTTAATTTATTACCAACTTTCATGTTTTTGTTGTTTTTTACAGTCTATCGTGTCACACAACTGAATGATAGACCACAAAAAGCGTTGTTGTTAATTTGAGTTATTAAAAGTGCTCTATTGAAAAACTATTGGACTATTCGTGCCCTGCAGGTTACATAAGGCAAAACCGATCATTTGCACGACTAAATTGGCCAAACTAACCATTCACGCCTTAAAAATGGCCATACTGATGATTAAGTGCCTCCAAAATAGACAAACTAGCAATTCACGCTCTACAAATGATCATACTGACAATTTGCCACCTAAAAATGGTCATACTGACCACTCATAACATAAAAATAGCGAAACAGCCTGGTCACGCTCTGTTTGGTGTTTTACCATGGTTTGGAGCTTTACTGTGGTTGAGGCTTTTTGTGTAGTTGGGGCTTTGGTGTGGTTGGACCTTTGCCGTAGTTGTTGGACGGATTTCTCCAAGTTTCGGTGCTACATCTTTTGGAAACGGCAAGTTTGCAATTGTTTTTTGTCGGCTTGAGGGGGCCTCATAGGCCCGGTCGCCGGGCCTAGCCGGCCACGACGAACTATGCTGACGAGGCCTCCGAACAAAAGAACATTTTGAAGGCAAATATCTGCGAAATTGAATGATTCCAGGCACAATTTGCGTGAAATTGCAAGTTTCATGTCGTAGTTCCAGCGAAATTGTAAGTTTCAGGACCATTTTTTTTTTTAGAGGTACCTAACTCTGGGCTAGCTGTTGTGAATGTGCAAATACGGATGCTAAGTTGAATGTCTGAATATCCTTAAAATTGATAGTTTCGGGCGTTAATTTAAGCGAAATTTCAAGTACAGGGCCGAAAGTGCAAGCAAAATTGTCAGTTTGGGGCCTTTTAATTGACGGCGGATCCAATAGACTAGCCGCGACCCTAAAGCTATGTCTCCACTTGTGCCTTTTCGCGTGCGTCAGAGGCATATGTCATGGAGCACGGTGTGTTGAACGTGAGGAATGCGCTATTGCATGCCTCAAAAAAGCTGGAAGGATGTCAGAAATTATACGTGCACAGCTTAGGCGCATGCGTTGTTGAAAGTTGAAGCGAAAGTTGAAAAGGCGTGTTGAATTGAAAGAGGAAGACGAAGCTTAACAGAGCCGGGTGCTTGAGGAATACCCAGGAAATCTGAACGTTTCATGACCGAATATCCACGGCAATGCGACAATCGGGTCTTGATCTCTGCGATAATGCTTGTTTTGGGACTTAATTTCGTATAAATTGCAAGTTCCGGGTTCTAGTTTCGGAGAAATTGCAAATTTTACGAGCTTTTTGTGGCCAAAGCGCCAAAACCTTAATGCAATTCGTGAATGAAGCGCCTATGTAGGCGTTAAAATGGTCGATAATGGAGTCAAATGTTTAGTTTTTGGGTTAAAATACTATTCACGGGGCGGAAAGCTAAGATTATGAGGTGAAATTTTCAGATCCCCGGCCAATTAATCCAATTTTATAGGCAAAATCATTATATCTGATCAAGAAATGGGCAAATTCAGTTTCCAGACAACTTTTTAGCTTCACGGTAAAATGCGGCCGATTCTGCCAGTTTTGGCGATATTTAACCGACATTTTGAAGCTTTACTTGAATTTGTACTCGTACTTAATTCTATTATTCTCTGGCTAAACTATGATTCGTTTCCAATCTGAAACGAGGACCGATTCTCCCTTCCTTCTTGTTGGGTGGGTGATGGGCCACCTCGCCAACCTTATCTCTACGTTTCTGCTAATGACCGCTGAAAAGAAGGGGAGGGAGAGCCTTGATATCACAAGGACCGGGGCTTTTCGGGATTAAAATGGAGATAAACACTAATTGGCGGATAAAATTGAGGTTTTACACTACAATTTTCGGAAAAAAAAAATTCACAAAAAGCGCCAATCACTGCTGAGATTGGACGGTAGGACAGCGATTTGGCTACTTTCTACGAATTCCTGTTTATCCGACCTGGAGAATATAACGTTGCAAGTGACATCAGAAAAGACTGTGGGCCGAATATTCGATTGAGCCCCCGGAAGCGCTATTCTGGTGACTCAAATTGAGAAAATTCACGAAATCTTGAGGAAAATTCGCGGCTAAAAAGAGAAAAAACACCGTGTCCCCAGTTTCATTAGATCCTTAAAACCCAGTAAAGTGCTAATCGACAATTTGCAACTTGCTGACGCGGCAAAAAATTGACAAATTCGCTAATATTCGTATCTAAACCTGCGAAAAAGCGCAACTTCCAGACTAAAATTGAGGAAAAATCGCTGATTCGCGGTGCATGGAGGCCATTCTACGAATACATTGTGGAAATCAACGCGAAAGCGTTGTTTTTGGGTCAACTTCGCGGTTAAAACTGAGAAAACACGCTACATTATTGACAAAAAAATACGCTTTCAGGTCAAAATTGTACAAATAAATTGCAAATTCACAACTGAAATTCCGAAAATTCGCCCTTTCGGGTATAAAAAAGGGAATAGATGCTAAATCGTCGCAAAATTAGCGTAAAACGCTATTCCACAGCTGAAATTGGGGAAAATCGCTAATTTGCAATTGGCGGATATAGGTGAGGAAGAACGTTAATTCGCGGATGCAAATGAGGAAAATCGCTGCTAAAATTGGAAAAGATCACTAATTACCGCGGCTAAATTTGAGAAAACCGCTAATTATCAGTTCAAATTGGGGAATTCTCAGCTAAAAATGGGAAAAATGGCTAGTTTGCAGCTTCAAATTGAGGAAAACGCAAATTCTTGGCAAATATTGAGATAAGGCAGTAATGCACGGGTTGGAAACGCTACGACAGCTGAAATTTAGAATAGCGCCAATTCACTATTAAAAATTCAGGAACATCACTAATTTTCGTATAAAGTGTGGTGAAATTTTTAATTTAAATACGCGCCCTAATCTGAAGGCAACCTTTGTGGCTAAAATTCAGAAAAACCGCACATTCATGCACGGTTATAAGTAAAAAAAAATCCTGATTCAAGGGCTAGAACTGAGAAGAAGCAATAAGCCAATAAGCTATACCCAAAAGTATTATAAAATTGCTAATGCGGTGCTAAAATGTGAAAAAATATCCAATTTGTGGGTAATCTTTAGAAAATAAATAATTTGTCTGGACAAAATTAAGAGATTTTAAAAGTTAATTTTAAACCTGAATTGATAAAAAGTTGAGAAACATTCTAATTTGCGTCAAAACTGAATAAATACGCCATTCGCGGCTTCTGAATGCAACTTTTGAGACAGAAATTGAGAAAAAGCGCGAATTCATGGCAATGGGTGAAAAAACTGCTAATGTGTGGGTAAAACTCAGAAAAATCGCTCATGCTTAGCATATGTGAACCAAAAAATTCCTAATTAGTGAAAAGCCCTCTATTTCGCGCTAATATTAAGGAAAACACTTAAGAAAAACTCTAATTTTCAGGTAAAACTAAGAAAAGTGCTAATCCCCAGCTGAGAAAAGTGAAAAAATCGCTTATTTGCTGCTAAAATTTCGGAAAGCTCCAAAACTCGTGGATATAATTAAGAAACTCGCTCACGGGATAAAAACGCTACTTTGCTGCTAAAGTTGAGAAAATGCGCAAATTCATGGTTAAGGGAGGGGGGCGGCAAAACTGCTAATCCACGGCTGAACTTGAGAAGAACGATAAAACGCGGCCAACATTGAGAATATAGGCGCTGATTTGCGGGTAAAGTTGACAAAAAGCACTCATTCTTGGCTAAAATAGATAAATTCTCGGCTGAAACTGGTCATAAAGCGCTATTTGGCGGATAGAAAAGGTGAAATAGCGGTAATTCGTGGCTAAAATAAGGAAAAGACTAAGTTAAAATTATGTGTCTTGTTCATACAGAGACTTTAGGGGCCCCTTAGAGATTTCCGCGATTGGGCCCCCCCGATAGGTGTAGGTCCGCCAGTGACCCCACGATACGTGGTTTCATCCATTTCTAAATTTTAGCCGTTTCCTCTAAAAATCGCCAACTGAGAGATTTTTAGGGTCATTTTTTCTGAGTATTCCGATTCGAGCCGAACGTGTGAGTCCCGTGGAGATATGCCCAATTGGCCAATGTACGCGGTTTTCTTCCCAACATCATTGAGTGGGGGAAATTAATAAAAAAAATGCATACAAAATAAGTTGAATTCTTATTATTCTACTTTTTAAATTATTATTATTATTATTATTATTGCACCCAGGGCTTGAGCATAGGCACGATTTAAGTTCTTTAAAAAAGTGTGTTTCATACACGAGTTTAAGAGCTGAGTGTCATTCTTCTTTTAATTTCTTAACAGCTCGTGAAGAACGACGCTGGGATGGCTATTTTCCTACAAAGAAATAGTCTACTCGGTCTTAAATGGTTATGATTATAAGCTTACCTGACGCTGATGCCTATTTTTCACAGAATGGACCCCTTCCAGGAAACGATTTCATGTTGAAAAATCCCCGAATATTCACAATTTTCGATTAAACAAACTCATTTTGTTTACGTGTAGAGTTCAACGCAAATAAACAGTCATTTAGCGGTGGTCATCACACCCCTCACTCCACCGTTTGAAGATTCGATAGCAAAGCTTAAAAAATCTACTGTTCGTCCACGGCACTGGGAATTTAGCTAATTAATACAGGCTATGTACGTTATGCACAGACACATTGTCTATCAGAAATTCACAATACAGCCGGAAAGTGCTAACTTTAAGCGCTAAAAACTGACAATTCATACAGGACGGTCAATTCACTTTCAACCTAGAAACTGGATTATTCACCTGAATAGTAAATGGGCACCGGAATTAACTGACGACACTCGGATGGAGCTACCGACTCGGAAATCGTCAACTAGAGCCTTAAAACTGGATAATTTTCCCCTCCCCGAAATAGACGTTTAGCTACAAAAATATTCATTTTTCTACAGAAACGGTTGAATACTTCCTTGAATCTGACAATTTTGCCAATAGAAAAATTGAATTTAGGTCCCTGAACCCGATTCCTGGTATGCAACATTTTGAAGCTAGCTAAGAATCCGTAAAATTGGAAGTTTCTGGTCTTTATTTTCGCGAGATTGCAAGTTTCAGTGCCTTTCTTTAGTGACCGCAGAGCACATGGGTTAACCGACCCCTACAACGCCCCAAGCTTGGCAAACATCAACAACAATCCATATCTGTAGCACAATCGCAATTTTCTGGTATATTCGTGAAATGGCTATTTTCTGGCCTTAATAAATTTCCCAAAATTGCAAGTTTCGTGTCATACAGGGGCCACAGAACCCTGGCAAGCCGACAATGACAGCTCTCAAAGTCAGACGAATAGACGCAAAATTGCTAAATTTTGTAGCTATTAAGAATTCGCGAAATAGAAAGTTCCCTGGCTGAACATTTGCAAAATCTCTAGTACCATATTTATTTTTGTGAAATTGAAGCTCGCTGGTTATTATTTTTGTGAAATTGCAAGTTGCTGGTCTTTATTTTCGCAAAATTTGCAAGTTTCAGGCAATTTTTTTTGTGACCGCTAAACTTGGGGTAACCAACTTCAAGCCTGGCTGGAAGTTACATCACTTTGAGCTGAAAATCAGTAGATTTTAAGTAATTATTTGTGTTTATGGCCTTTATTTTTGCAAAATTGCAAGCTTCATGTCAAAATATTCGCGATATTGCTTGTTTCTGGTTTATTTTCGTGAAATTGCGATTTTTGAAGCTTATTTTTAGTGACCTCTAAACCCGCTCAAAGTCTGACGAATTGCCGGAAACTTGCAACATTTTGTAGGGAAATATCCACGAACTGGAAAGTTTTTCCGGCAGAATTATTCGTGAAAATTGCCAGTTTTGGGTCTTAGCAATCGCTAAATTGGTAGTTTCTGTTCTTTATTTTCGCGAAATTTCTAGTTTCTGGGCCTTTTCTTCAGTGAGCGTGGACCTCGGGCAAGACGGTTTCGAATGCGATGCTCTCTTCGAGCTGACGAATAGCCATTACAGCACTCAGTGCTGAGTTTGGTTCAAAATTTGAGCGACATTGCAAGTTTTTCTGGCTGAATATCCTCGAAATACACACAGTTTTGGTGGTAATTTAAGCAAAGTGGCCTTTTTTGTGGAGTCGGACTAGGCAAGGGTAGCTGACCCCAAAAGCGCCCAAAGATTGAATATACGACTTTGAAGTTTCTTGGCTGAAGATACACGGCATTGCAACTTTGATGTCTTAAATTCCTGTGAAAAAGCAAGCATTGGCGAAATTGCAAGATTCGGAATTTTTTCCCGCATAATTTGAAGCTGAATTATCTAATTAGCAAATTTTGGGGATAAATATCCGCTAATTTGCAAGTCTGCAATTGTTTTTTTTTTTTTTTGCTGTATTGTCCCTAAAAGCCCCCTCAAGCTCAAGGTCCTTCTTTCCAAGTGAACAAATCTGTTCACCGAAGCTTCGCTAATCCCAGCTACGCTGTGATTTGACGTTGCATTGTCTTAAATCAGGGGTGTCAAACTTGCGGGCCGCATGTGGCCCGTGAGCATCTTTTATGTGGCCCGCGAGCACCCCCGGGTATTTTTATTTCTTTATTTTTTGGAACCGGCTGTCGATAGTTGCTGGTAACTATAAAATTAATTTGAAAAAATTGTGAAAAAGGGCGAGTCCTCGCCTCTTCTCTTGCTCATCCTTATAAGCTCTCCTGCTCCAAAGTGTGTTCAAAAGCTCTATTCAGGGGTGGGCAAAATACTTTGAAAATGTATTTTAAATACAAAGCACAAAATACTTTCAAAAATATATTTTAAATACTGAAATACAAATACTTTTTGAATTGTATTTTGAATAAAATAAAAATACAATTTAAAATACTTATAAAAAATTCGATTTCGACGGCAGATAGTGCGAAAAACACGAAAAATAAATAATTCAAAAATATCAGGTCCTTCAATTGACAAGTTGACAAAATGTAGCAGCGCGAAATGCGCAAAGAAAAGTAGGCAAGTTATCACGAAGTATTTAGTACCGAACCGGCGAGCACTGGTGGATCGTGAGCTAAAAAGGAGGTGAGGTCACTGGTGGACCTATATCGGGGCCCGGGACGGAAATCTTCAAGAGGCCCCTAAAAGTCTCTAACTATACATAAAACCTCTATTGGTAACCTCTAAGGCCTTTTCCTAATTTTAGCCATGGCCTTTTCCATGTACAGGTGCTTCAGGACGAATGCCGTATATTTTAATATCTTGTAGTACTAAGTAATTGCGACCAAAATCACCCTATTGACGTAGGGTCGCAAATGATTTCTTTTGAAGTTACAGGCACATTTGTGTATTTTTAGCTATTCGCTGTTTTTCCTCTAAAAAGACCTTACACCGACCAAACCTTTTTTTGTACCCTTAAACTGCCGACGTTTTTGAAAAGGTCATACAATTTTACTTCAGAATATGTCGATCAACATCATTTGAGTTGCCTCCAAAAATTTCAGTAATTCGTTAAAAATGAAGAAAGCGGCGTTTTCCAAATTTCCTGTGTACGTCAGCGCCAGTTTCTGACCAAGTGATCAAAGTGAAAATTTTTCGCCAATTTCAGTAAAACATGTCCGTGTTGAGAGCTTTCAAATGATTTTTGAAAAATTGAAATCGCTTCATTTTTCCATGAGATATTGTTCCTAACGTGTGAAAAAACACAGAGTAAGTCGTCAATTAGGCATAGGTGAACCTTCCTTAAACACGTTTGATAACAGAGTAAATTTGTTGGCTTTTGCTAATTAATCTGTTTAGTGAGGTCCAATAAGATCCCTCCCTATCATACCACACCACACATTCATAAAAATCGGCGCTGAATTGCTTTCGATTGAGGCGTTGAGGTCCCACGACTGGCGCCAGTTCGACTGTTGTTCATACCGTCTCGGGTAAACGTGGCATCGTCCGAAAAAAGAGTAAGAGGAACGGAATACTGATTATCGAACACTCAGTGATTAAAAATAATGCGACTAATTTCGTCTCCATCGTGTAGATTTTGCACTTCCTGAAATTGGTGCAGATAGTGTGTGAGAAATATTCACTCTGGAAAAAACACATCACAAACACCCTGTATTGTAGGCAAATTACCGCTATTTCCGTCTATCCGCTAAACGACGCTTAGACCAAGTTTAAACTGCGAATTTCTCAATTTTAGCCGCGAATGAGTGCTTTTTGTCAACTTTAACAGCAAATTAGCACTTTTCGCCGCAAATTAGCAACTGATTAGCGGGGTAATCCCCCCCCCCCCACCATAAAGACATAAATATGCACTTTTCCCCAAATTTAGCAGCAAAGTAGATTTGGTATCCTGTGAATCAGCGATGTTTCTTCAACTTTCCTCGAGTTTGGCGTTTTCCACAATTTTAGCTGCAAATTAGCGATTTTTTGTAGCGGTTTACTCAGTATGAGCTGAAAATTACTCAATATTAGCCATAAAATTCTCGAAATGTTTACCACAAATTAGCATTTTTTGTTCACCGTAACCACACACTGCGGAATAGCGATTTCGTCTCAGTTTGAGCCGCGAATTTGCGAGTTTTTCACTCATAGCCATAAATTAGCGCTTTTTCTCAATTTTAGCCTCAAAGTCTCCCGAGGAAGCCGCGAATTAACGTATTTCCAATTTTTGACGCAAATTTAAATTTGTCTCAATTTTAGCCGTAAATTAGCGCTTTTTCATAATTTTAGCAGTGCAGTAGCTATTTCTAGCCCGTGTATTAGCGAATTTTGTTCATTTTTAGCCACGAATTGGCGTTTTCCGATATTTTTACTGCAAATCGGCAATTCTTCCATTTTTGACAGTGAATTAGCAGAATAATTACTGATTTTCTCTATATTAGCCGCAAATTGGCACCGCATTAGTAATTATTTTCAATTTTAATTATATGTAGAATCGGGCTTCATCTCAGTTCTTTATCCGCGATTATTTTCCTCAATTTTAGCCGTAAATTCGCGTTTTTTTCAACTTTAGCTGCTTTGAAGCGTTTCTATAATCTGTGAATTCGCGAATTACCTTAATTTTTCAGCCACGAGTTCGTGATTTCCTCAAATTTTGGCCGGGAATAACACTTTTTCCCAATTTGAGCTGAAAACGAGTTTTTATTTATTTATGACAGGCTAATTATAGTGAATTTTTCAATATTAGCTGGTTTTTATTTACACTTCAGTCCCACGTTGGCATTTTTCCTTCAATTTTTGCTATGGATTAGCGTTTATTGTTTAGTTTTAGCCTCGAACAGAAGCTACGCATTTGCGTTTTGTCAATTTTTCAAGGTTTAGTGACTTTGTGGGTCGCGCTCTCTTCGGTATACAAAATAACGGCCAACGAAAAATTTAGAGATCTTTTTTGTAACGACAAAGAAAAATTGGGAAAATACGAACTCTCGATCAAACTGACTAATGTTGTTTTTTAAACATAATATTTGTTATTTTTAAAAATAAAAATTGAGGTTTGTTAGCTGTTGGCACGCTACAACTTTAACCAATTTTGTCCACGGGTTAGCGCTTTTAATCAATTTTAGCAGTGCAGTAGAGATTATGTCGTTTGTTTGGCGATTTTCCTCCATTTTAGCCACGATTTGGCGTTTTCCTCATTTTCAGATGCAGTTTAGCCATTTTTTAGCAGCCAATTAGCACTTTTTTCTCAGTTTGAGTTGAAAATTAGTGTTTTTCTTAAAGTTGGCCCCGCTAATTAATATTTTTGTCAATTCTAGCCGCGTAGTTTTTTTAGGTTTTAGCCCGCGTGAGCAATTTTTTTCTACGGATTAGCGCTGTTTCTCAGTTTGAGCCTCGATTCTTTCAGAAGCTATACAGATTTTCGTTTTCTCAATTTCAGCCGCGAGTTATTGATTTTTCTTCATTTCAGCTGTGAAATAGCGTTTTCTGATAATTTTGCAGCGAATTAGCACATTATCTATTCTGTTTTTTTTTATTAATAGGCGATTTTTCGCCATTTGAGTTGTGAATTTGCCATTTTGGTCCAGTTTAAACTCGAATTATCGTTGTTTTTCGCAATAATTGCCACGAGTTTTGTTTACTTGTACAGCTTTGTGTACTTGTAGGCCAGGGCTCTGTATGATCCATTTTTGTGCAAAGTTTCCATCCGCTAGCGGCAGTTGTACTAACAAGGAATTCGGAACTTCCAGCTCCCACCATGACTACCCTTCCCTCTCCAATTTTTCGAAAAATGAAAACGTCAATCGAAGGCTGTTATTACACCGGGTTTTTGTGCCAAATATGGTGTCACTAAGTTAGGTTATACTGGTGAATGGTGGCGAAGAAGTGGAAACTAAAGAACGTTGAAATTAAAAGTATTTGTATTTGTATTTTCGTTGAGTGAGAAATACAAAATACTTTTGAAAATGTATTTCAAATACAAAGCCCAAAATACTTTCACAAATGTATTTTAAATACAGAAATACAAATACTTTTTCAAAAGTATTTAATTACAATTACAAAATACGTATTTAAATAAGTTAATACGTATCTTGCCCACCCCTGAGCTCTATGTATGCGTTCTGTGGAGTCTACTCAACCAAACAAATTTATTCCTTCGAATGAAGCGTTTTGATATGATGCATAAAATCCACAGAGGCGTAACACATGGTTTGTGAGGGAGGGTTAAAGCCCCATTCACGTGAAAAAATGTTCCATGTAATATCGCGAGCAATCTCTTCAAAATCATGAGAACCTAATCAAAATTAATCACGGAACAGGCGTTTTTAATGATAATGTACACGATTTTTCTTACAATATCGCGCACAATTTCATTGAAAACACCTGTTCCGTGATTAATTTTCGCTAAGACCACATGTTTTTGAAGAGATTTCTCGTGACATTGCCTGTAAAATTGTATCGTGATGGCCCACTATCTCGAAACCCGCTTCTTGAATACTGTACACTCCATAAGTCCATACAAAGGTGACCCGTACCCCCCAAAATTTAAAGAGGCTGAGAAAATTCAACTAAACAACTATGGGAGAGCTAGACAAGACATAATAGGTCGCTCTGCAGGAAACAAAGAAAATGTCCTGAAAATTCATTATTTAATTAGTAAACTTCCTTATACTCGAGTACCTAATTCTAGTTTGTGGAGCATAATGTTGGGGGGGGGGAGGGTAAAAGTCGAGCGGCCCGCCAGGGCCCTACAATTTCCAAGTAATGGCCCGCCGAGAATTTGAGTTTGACACCACTGTCTTAAATTGTTCGGCAACAACAATAAAACACCAAAATAAAAGAAATTAAATAAAATCCAATAACCCACCACAAAATGTGACGGTAAATTCACATTTTCTCATCGAAGTGTCCGATCTGAGCCCTGGGACACTGCCCTTACTTGTGGTGATGCTAAAGCCAGCAACGCCTGGGAGTAGAGAAGTACATTCCGAACTGTGAAATGCGACAGTTTACACAAAGTGTTACAATAATAGATACCACCAGGGTAATAAACATAGATTTATTTCAAAACTATAACGATACAAAATTACTCTTCCCATGCGATAGCTTTAGTCTTGTAAAGTTACAGTTTCAAATTTTATTGAGGAACGTCCTTGATGAGTGGACACTTCACTTGATCCTCTACCTAAAATTACAATCTTAACCTATTTGAACAGTCATTAATAAATACCTTTTTACTATAAATAAATTACTAAAACATAGTTTGTTCAAATTTTAGTGAAAGGACTCTCAATTTTATTAGATGGACTGGAACGCTATGAAGAAAATCAACAGCTTCTTTTACTGAAATTCGAATAAACTATAACGATGATTTTAGTAAGATAATCTAAAAATCGCACGTTGCGATGCGAAAATTGATTTTCGAGTCCTATTCATATCAAAAGATTAGGCACACCTTATCATATTTTTTTCAAAATTGCTCCTGATTCCAGCAATTTTTTTGTTCCTGCTGTTAATGTTATTATCCTGGAATCTGCTCGAGCGAAGGAGACAACGAAAATTCTTTTTTTTGTTGTTGTCGTCTTCTCCATATTATTACACTGCCTATTTCTTTTAGAAAAAACTGTCGAGGTCAATGTTGCCATCCCCGTAAAGAAATTCATAGACGGCCGTGCCCATGTCCTCTGGAAATACTTTGGCTGACCGAGCGTCGCTCGTCAAGTTTTCTTCGGTCATCTCGTCGGAACCGTTGTACCTCTCCCTTACATCTTTCATTATGCACGCTTCCAATTTCTTGTGCTATGTAGAAAACACACACGAGACGGTTGGGGGAAGGGAGGTTGGGAAGAGAGAAAAACACGTTAAATTCAATAGCCACCGTTGCCTTTTTACGCGTAATTTGCCTTTCAAGAGGATTTTTTTCTCTTTTTCATCATTTTTTTTTTTCTCAACTTACTTTATAGCACCTGAAGAAAAACATGGGCTTGACCATATCTCGCACAAGTTTATCTTTCTTGTCATTCGGTAAACATTGCTAAAAGTATAAAAAAATAAATAGTTCTCATAATTAGGATAGAAACTGCATGAGATTTTACTTAGTGTACTCACCGAAAACCGCCGACAAAATTCAACACCTTCCGTCATGTCTCTCTTGAGTTCTTCGGCAACAGGAAGGCGACCTATTCGTTCAATCATTCTCGCGTAATCGGGGTCCATGTTCGCGTCGAGCTGATGACAAAAAAATAGAGTGTTGAAATTTGATGGTTTAATAGAATGAAAATGTAACATACATATCCTAATTCCTGCATGACACAGGTAATGTTTTGGATTCGCCCGGACATTCGCGTCGCCAGGGTTTCAAGTTGTCCTTTCACGTCTAAATCTCTCTGTAATAACAGCAAAATATGTGATAATAGTCTAATTTTTCATCAATCGCATTCATTGTTTACCGAAGAGCGACCGGCGTAGTAGTTCGGGTAAGGTGGTTGGTACATAGGAGGCTGGTAGTACGCCGGATTTGGCACATACTGAGGACTTTGATACGGTGAAGGTGGTGGATAGTATGGTGCTGGCGGTGGATAGTAGGGCGTAGGGCGCCCTGATGAGTATCCTTGGTAAGGTTGATACACCGAGGGAGAGTTGGCTGGATTCGAAGACATCGGGTAGTTTCCTTGACCCTATATTATTTACATTATTAATGAAAGGCGGGGGAAAAAAAAAAAAAAAAAACATTCAGCGCAAAAATCATCGACAAAACTTACAGCAGCTGGCTTAGAATATCCAGCCAGTATGGCCTCTTGAAGTTTTTCGAAGTCTATCGTCGGAGTCTGCGCTTTATTTGGAGTCGCCACTTCGTCTGATGAAATCATTAGAGGCGTATTGGAAGACGCTAGTGCTAGCGAGTCTTGTTTATTGCTTAGTCGATGCAACTGAAAAAAAAAAAACGAGTAAATTAACCGTGAGGTCTCTGAAACGTATCTCACAAGCCTGAATTTACTTGGTTGTTGTTCGTTTTGTGACCTCCGTGTTTATTGTTGGAATTTTTATCATGTGGATGCTTCGAAGGATGTTTCTGACTCGCCGGAATCGAATTGATCGACGCGGGCTGACCGGCAAGAACGGAACACTTACTCGCGGCCATTTGCATTTCCATGCGAACCTCTTTGACGACATCAGGCCCGAAACAGGATTCGTACACCTGCGGTGAAATGAGAACAATTAAGTCGGGGGAATATTTTGAAACTCTCCGAGGCTTTTGTACAGGCGATTTGTCTTCTAACCTTCATCATGGCGTATTTTCGAACGAACCTTTCGTCACCGGTAAAGGCGTACACTGAGGCGAAAACTGCGGTCAAGCCAACGAGGAATTTCATTTTCCCGGCTGAAAAAGAACATTATGAAACATCATTATACTGAAAATGGTTGTGGATGGGTGAGGAGGTGGAACTTGTGAAACCAATTTCACTGATGAAAGAGAAAGGGTTTGGTAGGTACAGTGGAAACAAAGCTTCTAGTAACCCAGAAGATGTGCTTTCCAGGTGAAAAACAACAAAAGAAACGAAATCTGAAATATCACGATGCTATTGCAAAGAAAACTGTCGTTTGTAGCCTTCGTAGACCGGATTTTCTGTCCAAAAACTGATAACTTTTTCCTCAGAAAGTGATACTTTTGAGCTAAACTTTAAATTTTTGTTTCTTGTGACAGTAAACTACGGTATCTTAGTCCTCAAACTGGACCAAAACCTTGTGCAATAAAACCAAAACCTTGTGAAATTGGGATTTTTATAAAGCCAAAAATTGAATAAATTGAAGTTGAGCACACCTCACGTTCGTTTGATAGCAACAAAAATCAGGGAAATTGAATTTTTAGTGAGCCTGACACGTGACAATGATTTTTTGTTGAGGAAAATTCGCAAAAATGGGATTTTAGGAGAGCGATCCGGGTAAATAGCATTTTTGGCAAGACAAATCAGAAAAATTGGTGTCTTATTCATCGAAATCTGAGAAATTGTTGGTTTTTGTTGTTTTTTTTTAGCTAGGCAGAGCCGTGAAAATCATTTTGTAGTGTAAAGAACACGCGGAAGTGGTTTTTAAATTATATGCGGCAAAAGTGGTTTTTTGAGTTAAGCCGCGAAATTGGTGATTCAGTGAGCGAAATCCGACAAAATGGTTTAGTGCTGAGTCGGAACAGCGAAAATTTTGACGAAACAAAGTGGTGACGACCCGGTTGGATTTTAACTATTTGATGCACCCCGCGCAATGCACCCCCCCCCTTCACCCACTTGTGGGCATCCCTGACAATGCTGTAATAAAAATGTAGATTTTTACATAAAAATATTGTTTTTGAGGAAATTGTCAATGAATTTTCAAAATAGAAATGTATGTTTGGGGGAGGGGAACCTGAACTTAGGGCTAAGCCCCCCCCGCCACCTAAACATGTTATCCTAAATCCGCCCTGCTAAGATTATGAAGGTAATATTTTCCGCACAAGCCATTAGAGCTCGTCACTTTTCGCTACCTTCCTCTCACACGATCAGCCAGGGGCGCGGCGTAGGTACGGGGGGGGGATATTGGGGATAGATCCCTCCTCCCACCAGAGCTACAAGAATACGAACAAAGGAGCATTAGTACCATAACGAAGAGCCCCATAAAATCGCCAAAAATGAGCGTTTCTCGTTGAAGTTAGGTTTAGCAGATTTTCTGGACTTGAGGCAGCCCGAAAAGGTCCAAGTACGTCCAGCTTTTTCCTTGGACTTCAGACCCAACGCAGCAGTCTACCGATGTACAGGGGAGGGGGGTTCGCCTCGGACCCTCTATCAGACAAAAATCGGTAAGATTCGTGGCTATAACTGCTAAAAAGCGATGATTCGTGGTCTCGCGATGCAACCTCCAGACTAAAATTAAGAAAAAAAATCGTTGATTCGCGGTACATGGAGGCCATTCTACGAATAAATTGTGGAAATCAACGCAAAAGTGTTGTATTTTGGCAAACCCCGCGGTTAAAGTTGAGAAAACACGCTATATTATTGACAAATAAAAGACGCTTTCAGGTTAAAATTGGACAAAAATGGCAAATTCACGACTGAAATGGCGTAAAGGCGGCTCCACACTCACGCCGTGAACGAGCGTGAAGAGCGCGAATGTGAGTGTGTAGGGTCTTCGCGGTCTTTCACGGGTGTTCACGGTCTTTACCCGTTTTGAGGCGGTATTTTTCCCCGCTTCAAAGGGTTCGCGGAAGTGAATAGAGAAGACCCTCCACATTCGCGTTTCGCAGCACCGTCATTACTTTTTTTTATGGGCACTTCGGCAACGATGCCATTTAGTGCCTTGTAGTTGTCAGCTATAAATTAGAGCTGAACCTTTGTTTTCACGTCGTTTGTACTATAACGTGTCTCGTGGTCTTTTCCTCGTCGAGGAGATGTGGGATAAGGAGAAAGAGTTAAGTTCTTTCGAGAATTATCAATATGAGCCGATATTATGCGACCCCAAGCACACCCATGCCACAAGAATAAAACGCAGGTGAGCGATGCTTGGGCTAGGACTAAGCGTCCAATTGGACGTTCTTGGTCCTGATTTGAAGGTCTTCCGCAGTTCTATTTGAAATCGATACCTAATATATTTCCATTCTATTCCAGAACGACACTCACACTGTACTGTTAAAAACGTATGTGAGGCGGTAGCGTCACGGTCGCATTATTCACGCCGTGAATTCACGGGGTGAGTGTGTAGGAAGCGTCGCGGTCGCGGTATTCACGCCGTGAATTCACGGGGTGAGTGTGGAGCCGGCTTAAAATCACCCATTCGCGAATAAAAAAGGGAATAGGATGCTGAATGGCCGCAAAATTAGCACATAACGCTATTTCACAGCTGAAATTGGGAAAAATCGCTAATTTGCAATTTGCAGATATAAAGTTGTGGGAAAACGTTAATTCGCGGAAACAAAATGAAGAAAATCACTAATTCGCGGCAAAAATTGAAAAAATCACCAATTAGCACAGCCAATTAAGAAAAACGTCGATTTTCAGTTCAAATTGGGGAAAAGTGCTAAGTCTCAGTTAAAACTGAAAAAAATTGCAAATTTTCTGCTTAAATTAAGTCAAACACCAATTCTTGGCAAAAATTGACAAAACTCGGTTGGTAATGCACGAGTTTAAAACGCTACCACGCTGCTAAAATTTAGAAAAAGCGAAAATTCGCTGCTAAAATTGAGAAACATCACTAATTCTCGAATTAAGTGTCGTGAAATTTATAATTTAAAAATAATGATTTTTTAACAGAAATGGATGGATAGTTGTAAATTTTTTGGTTTGAACAAAAAAATTTACATTTATAATTTAAATTCACACCTTCTGAAGGCATTTTTGTGACTAAAATTCAGAAAAATGGCTAATTCATGATGCACGTGAACCTGGCGGCACACATATCACTAAACATGACGAAAATGGCGCCATTCGTTTGTTTACCGTTTGTTTACGTTTGTTTAGCCCAAATTTTCGACTGTTTAGCCCTGCAAAATACAATTTTTAAAAAAACAAAATGTGTGCCGCCAGCTTCACGCAACGGCACACATGACCCCAATCGTTTGTTTCGCTACATATTCGGACAGAACTTCGTTTGTTTACGTTTATTTAGCCCTAAGTTTCGTTTGTTTAGCCCAGCAAAACATGTGTTTATAATAAAATACATAATGTGTGCCGCCTTCTTCACGCTAGGGCACACATGTACCCCAATCGTTTGTTTCGCTACATATTCGGACAGAACTTCGTTTGTTTAGCCCAAATTTACGTTTGTTTATCCCAAATTTTCGTTTGTTTAGCCCTGCAACATACAATTTTTTAAAAAACAAAATGTGTGCCGCCAACTTCACGCAACGGCACACATGACCCCAATCGTTTGTTTCGCTACATATTCGGACAGAACTTCGTTTGTTTACGTTTGCTCAGCCCAAATTTACGTTTGTTCAGCCCAAATTTACGTTTGTTTAGCCCAAATTTTCGTTTGTTTAGCCCTGCAACATACAATTTTTTAAAAAACCAAATGTGTGCCGCCAACTTCACGCAACGGCACACATGACCCCAATCGTTTGTTTCGTTACATATTCGGACAGAACTTTGTTTGTTTATAGAGTATGAATACACAGTTTAGTAATTTAGCAGCAGTTTACAGTGTCAAACTCGATCTGTTTCCATTTTTCGGGCACAATCATAATAAATTTACGCACTTTCGTGGCTCGAATATTCATTTTAGCCATTTTTGGTGTGAATTTGAGTTAAATTTGCCAATTTTATAGCCGTGATTAAACAGTTTGCGGCTACTTGTATGACTCATTTTAAATCGAAAGTTTAGGCACTTTCAAGGCGTGAATCATAATTTGTCTAATTTTTAGGGCCATGTGAGTAAGATTTGCCAATTTTAGGGCACGAATGCATGGCTATAGTATAATGTTGAAAAATACGCTAATTAACGTCTAGAACTGCCGTGAAGCAATAACCTATACCTATAAAAGTTATATCAAATTGCTAATGCGGTGGTAAAATGAGAAAAACCGCTAATTTGCGGGTAATATTTTGAAAATAAAATAATTAGCCTGGTCAAAATTAAGAGAAAGGTTAATTTTGAGCCCTAAAAATTGAGAAAATTGCAAATTCGCGGCTGAAAATGGAAAAACTCGCCAATTTACAGCTAAAATTGCGCCAAACGCCAATTTGTGACTGACATTGAGAAAATTCGCTAATTCACAGGTTTGAAACGCTACGACGCGTCGCCGCTACAATTTGAAAAAAGCGCTAATTCGCGGTTGAAATTGAGGAAAATTGTAATTCGCGCCAAAAACTCAATATACGCCAATTTGCGGATTCTGAAGGCAACTTTTCAGGCTGAAATTGGAAAAAAGCGCCAATTTATGGCAATAGAGGTGAAAAAAACGCTAATTCGCGAGTAAACTGAGAAAAATCGCTCATGCATTGCGTATGGTGAACCAAAAAAATCCTAATTCGTGAAAAGTCCCCCTATTTTGCGGCTAATATTGAGGAAAACACTTAAAAAAAACGTTAATTTCCAGCTAAAACTGAGAAAAGTGGTAATCCCCTGGGGGGAAAAAATTAAAAAATCGGTAATATGCTGCTAAAATTGAGGAAAACGCCAAAACTTGTGGATAATCAAGAAAATTCGCCCTTTCGGGTATAAAAAAGGGAATAGATGCTAAATCGTCGCAAAATTAGCGTAAAACGCTATTCCACTGCTGAAATTGGGAAAAATCGCTAATTTGCAGTTGGCGGATATAGGTGAGGAAGAACGTTAATTCGCGGATGCAAATGAAGAAAATCGCTGCTAAAATTAGGAAAGATCACTAATTACCGCAGCTAAGTTTGAGAAAACCGCTAATTTTCAGTTCAAATTGGGAAATTCTCAGCTAAAAATGGGAAAAATGGCTAATTTGCAGCTTTAAATTGAGGAAAACGCAAATTCTTGGCAAATATTGAGAGAAGGCAGTAATGCACGGGTTGGAAACGCTACGGCAGCTGAAATTTAGAATAGCGCCAATTCACTATTAAAATTCAGGAACATCACTAATTTTCGTACAAAGTGTGGTGAAATTTTTAATTTAAATACGCGCCCTAATCTGAAGGCAACTTTGTGGCTAAAATTCAGAAAAACCGCACATTCATGCACGGTTATAAGTAAAAAAAATCCTGATTCACGGGCTAGAACTGAGAAGAAGCAATAAGCCAATAAGCTATACCCAAAAGTATTATAAAATTGCTAATGCGGTGCTAAAATGTGAAAAAATATCCAATTTGTGGGTAATCTTTAGAAAATAAATAATTTATCTGGACAAAATTAAGAGATTTTAAAAGTTAATTTTAAACCTGAATTGATAAAAAGTGCTAATTCGCGGCTAAAATTGAGAAACATTCTAATTTGCGTCAAAACTGAATAAATACGCCATTCGCGGCTTCTGAATGCAACTTTTGAGGCAGAAATTGAGAAAAAGCGCGAATTCATGGCAATGGGTGAAAAAACTGCTAATGTGCGGGTAAAACTCAGAAAAATCGCTCATGCATAGCATATGTGAACCAAAAAATTCCTAATTAGTGAAAAGCCCTCTATTTCGCGCTAATATTAAGGAAAACACTTAAGAAAAACTCTAATTTTCAGCTAAAACTGAGAAAAGTGCTAATCCCCAGCTAAGAAAAGTGAAAAAATCGCTAATTTGCTGCTAAAATTTCGGAAAGCTCCAAAACTCGTGGATAATTAAGAAACTCGCTCACGGGATAAAAACGCTACTTTGCTGCTAAAGTTGAGAAAATGCGCAAATTCATGGTTAAGGGTTGTGGGGGGGGGGACAAAACTGCTAATCCGCGGCTGAAATTGAGAAGAACGATAAAACGCGGCCAACATTGAGAAAATAGGCGCTGATTTGCGGGTAAAGTTGACAAAAAGCACTCATTCATGGGTAAAATAGATAAATTTTCGGCTTAAACTGGTCATAAAGCGCTAATTGGCGGATAGAGAAGGTGAAATAGCGGTAATTCGTGGCTAAAATAAGGAAAATACTAAGTTAAAATTATATGTCTTGTTCATACAGAGACTTTAGGGGCCTCTTAGAGATTTCCGCGATTGGGCCCCCCGATAGGTGTAGGTCCGCCAGTGACCCCACGATACGCGGTTTCATCCATTTCTAAATTTTAGCCGTTTCCTCTAAAAATCGCCAACTGAGAGATTTTTAGGGTCATTTTTTCTGAGTATTCCGATTCGAGCCGAACGTGTGAGTCCCGTGGAGATATGCCCAATTGACCAATGTACGCGGTTTTCTTCCCAACATCATTGAGTGGCCACCACTGTCCCTTAAATTGGGTAAAAGTGTGCGTTTGCATTTGCACTCGTATACCATCGACTTCGTCGATCTGCATCCGGGAAAACTTCATGAGACTAGCAGACTAGCCTCTACTCTACTCATTCCACAACGGAACGATTTATCGAAAAGAAAATTCTGGAATGTCTGGATGAATCAGGGATTAATAGTAATTTTACTCTCGGGCATGGCTATGATGGGGCCAGAAAGATGTTCGATAGATTCAAAAGCGTGCAGGCTGGATGGAATGATGGCTAAAGTGTGAAATTACCCCCTCCCCTCACCTCAACGCGATTTCAATCTGATCCCCCCTCGTGAAAAGCCCTCTATTTCGCGCTAATATTGAGGAAAAAACTTAAGAAAAACTCTAATTTTCAGCTAAAACTGAGAAAAGTGCTAATCCCCAGCTAAAAAAAGTGAAAAAAATCGCTAATTTGCCGCTAAAATTTCGGAAAGCTCCAAAACTCGTGGATAATTAAGTAACTCGCTCACGGGATAAAAACGCTACTTTGCTGCTAAAGTTGAGAAAATGCTCAAATTCATGGGTATGGCAGGGAGTGGGGCAAAACCGCTAATCTGCGGCTGAAATTGAGAAGAACGATACACTCGGCCAAAATTGAGAAAAGCGCTAATTTGCGGGTAGAGTCCAAAACTCGCCCTTATCTGAGAGATTGAGGCAATGATGAGGCAAGCAAGATGTCCAGATTCATGAGTATGCTGGTTGGGTGGAATGATGACTAAAATGTAAAATTACCCCCCTCCCCTTACCCATACGAGATTTCAATCTGATCCCCCCCCCCCCCAGGACAAAATCCTATTTACGCCACTAACGATCACCACAATCACACATCTATTGACGATGGTGAAAGTGAATACGGTGGATGATAAAAAAAAGTATCATGCTTCACAACTTGATTTTCATTCTCTCATTTTTTTTTTTTGTATTGTTTTCATTTCTTTTCGAATCGTTCAGAAGAATCTCTTTACCCCCCCCCCCCCAACTACCTTTGCATCTCCAAAAAAAGGAGTTAAGGAACAAGGTACGTTTTCTTCCCACGTTCGAGCGTGAAAGACCCGCAACGAAGCTGAGCATTGCCCTATTGAAGCGAGAAAAACAAATTAACATTGTATCACCTTAAGCGGTCGAACGAAAATAGGGAAGAAATTATAATATAAACTTAGGTATGTATCGTATGGGGGGGGGGAACGATATTATACCTATAACAGGCCAAAAAAGATGCATTTTACCTTTGCTGTGTAAGGCAAGGCGAAATCACGACACTGAATTTGTACTTAAAACCATCCTGTTTCTTTTCTATACCTTAAAAAGCTCGCGGTTGTGTTATGATGGGGGGGGGGGCGAGTGAATGAAACAAAATATAAAAAATGTGATAAGCGAGTGCAGTAAATGGTTTCTAATTCAAGAAAAATGCGCTCTTAAGGAAAAACTGAATGCGTGCAAAAAATATAGGGCAAGATGGCGAAAAAGGGATAAAAAATACCTTCTCCTTACCGTGTCCCGTGACTATCGGATCACTTCCTTTTTTTTTGATTTGTCTATAATTTTATTACCATTAAAGTTGGACTGGAAATGACGACAAACGTTCGTCTCATAGTGTTGTGAGGGGGGGGGGGCAGGGTCTCAAAAGTGTTTTATTCAAAATTAGCCATCATCAGTCTCTAAGGAAGACTGCTGCAGGCAGGTTCAGCGAAAAAAAAAAAATAATAATAATAAAAAAGTAAAACGGAAGGTGTACCGTGCAAAAAGTAGAAAAATACGAAAAAAAACCCCCCCGGCGAAAGAGTCTTCCGTCTTTTTTTTGTTTTTTGTTTCTTCATTGTCTCCTCCTGGACCGGAACATGAGCAGGGGGTTCTAAACAAGGGCGCATTCGATTCGGTCACCCTTGACCTAAGGCTGCGATTACGGTAGGCTCTGCCGATTGTCGACCCCCCCCCCCCCCAAAGACAATTGTTTTTTTTTTATCGAAATGTCTCGGAGAAACACCAAATAAAAAGAAGACGTAGATAAATTCTTCAGGGGCTGTAAAATAGGCGTTGAGTAATTAAAAATTACCAGGTTCTCGTTTTACGAGGATGGATTCTAAAAAGGAGGCTAATGAACTTGATTTTTTTGTTTTGCGTTCCACCCGCAAGCCCCTTTGTGGGAAGTGGTTAAGGAAAAGCTCATTAGCGCAAAAAAATTGAAATCCGTGTAATCCGGAAGAGAAATAGTCGTACGAGAATGCAAATTAAGAATAACTGTGAACAAGATTTAGGTTTTTTTCTAAACAGGAAGCAGTGAGATTCAGTAGAAGGGGCCCGGCCCCTCCTCGGCATTTTTGTCATTCAGTTCGAACGCATGTTTATTCTATTCCAAATGACCGGAATTACATTTTTTTTGGCAAAAATAACGAGAAGTTATGTCGGGCCAGTTTTTTGGAAGTATATAACGGATAAAACCTCGTGCTTGAGTTTTATATAGTTGCTTTTGGAGACGATACAGGAAATCGGAGGCTGCAATGAGCCGTCTTGAGGTCTCTTGTTCAACAAAAAATAACATTAACCATTCTTACTGCGACGCTTTGCACGGATTGTATACTTATGTGTACATAAACGAGAAATCAACGGAAAAGGAATGGCGTATGTCCAATGAACTAAAATGATGAAATTCTAGGTAAAATATTGGGTTTATGATGGCTGCACCAAGTGTAAGATTGAGTTAACCACGCAAAAATATATCTCTAGGATTATTTGCATGAAAGATCCCCCCCCCCACTCTTCATGGAACGAACGCTAAAGTGAATTTCTCGTTTTTTTGTTGTTTTTTATTTCGCGGTGGAACTAAAGGTGCAGGGAAAAGGAGTTCGGGAAGGGCAGAAAAAAAAAAAAAAAGATTGAACGAACGTGTGATAAGAACTTGAAGAGCCCAGCAACGTTGTTGATCGTCGAGCATGACCGTCCTCCACCTTACCATACCCCCCCACCCCCCGCAACTCCTTAGACCAACCTTCGTCCCTCGTTAGTAATACCCGTGGCGGACGACGGTGGTCGAAAAAATTTCTCCCACCATTATGCCTTACCTGTTCGGCAGTCAAAACGTTGCTGGGCAGTAAACAACTGCGGGGGAGAGATCTTGGAGGCGGCACGGCTATATAACTCTAAAGTCATTGATGCGTGTCCCGAGTGGACAAGAACGAAAATATTTCTTCGAGGAGTCCGTGAAAAGTGAATCACCTTTATTCCATAATTTTTTTTTGCCTTTTTTTGTTGTTGTTTTGCTTCAGTTTTCGAGTCAACGCGGGAATGATTTATTGCTTCTTTTTTTTTCGAATACGTTTCCTCAGGGACCTAAGTCATCCCAATACCAATAAGTCAAATGTAACTAGCCTATTAAGGTCAAACTTGCCTCCCTTCGTCTCCTTCATGTGCGGAAAATGAAGGTGAAGGTGAAGGAGTAGGGGTGAGGTCTTTTTTAAATTGCGAAAATGGTGACCCCTCATTGTCCCATGCTGTTCTTCTAACCACTTGAACCCAAAAATGTTTGAAAATGGCGATTTGACCACTTTTTTTTTTTTTTTTCGCGTCTTGCCCCGATTTTCGTTGCATTCGAGCAGGAGAATTGGACATTGCGGGCCATGTGGTCAGGGCCGTGTTGAGAAATAGAGAATATTCTGGCCCGGGAATGGAACTCAATGGAGCCCTTTCGAAGACACTCCGCCCGGCCCTTCTCAACTATTTCAGTGTCTCGCTATAGTGCCAAATATTTTAAACCACAAAAATGGACTAACTGAATCTCAAAACCACAAGTTACAAGCACAGCAAATCTCCAACGACCCAACCACAAAATTGTAGCCACTAGAAGCTCTAAGCCAGGAAAAAAGCGCCAAACCCCAAGAAAAGCAGCAAACCGCAGCAAAGCTCCTAACCACAGCAAATCTTCAAACCCAATCCACAGTGTGGCTCCAACCACAGTAGAGTTTCAATTACCGTTAACCATTCTTTTTTCTCTTGTCTTCCCTTTTTTCATTCTTAGAATCCGGGCCCCCAAGGAAGGCCGCGGGCCCGGGGTTGAAGGACCCGGTGCCTCCTTCCTCTCGAATTGTCTGCATGAGGTTATAGCCCTTTATAGGTTATTATTTTGTCCTGCGAGGCCCGGTGTTACTTTTGAGCATGCCAAGGGAGCAGCCGCATGAGAGTTTGCCAAAATCACCTCTGCCGCCACCAACCATTATCATCGGAATCACAGATAGAACCGCTTCAGAGGCTTTTCTGACCGAAAACCCGCTTAGATTCCCTGTGTAGATAAACCCCGAGGTACGTGGTTTGGTCCAATTTAGAATTCCGGTCATTTTTGCCCGAAATCGCCCAATGGGTCAAGCGGGTGAGTCAGACAATGCTCAATTGACAAATGCAGCCTCCAGTCTGTCCCGGTCAGGCGCGGTTACAGAATTTTGCTCAAAAGGAGGTGCAGAAAGAAGTCCCTCCATCCAAGTTTTCACAGTCACTCGAGCTCCAATAAACCGGATCTACCACCACCAGGCATTGCTGCTTGACGAATAAACCACAATTTTCGACCGAAAAACTGGTAGGTTCAGCCACCGAACAAAAAAATTCAGCCACGGAAATTAGCCACTGAATCTAGACTGTTTGGTTAAACAACTTACTCGTGCCCCCTCCCATCATTTTTCCTCTTTTTCAACTACTATTGGCTGTTCTGGTCATTCAAACTAAACCATTGCAATATATGGTGTGAATTGGGAAAAATCTGTTGATCCCCCCTCTGCCTGTCTTTCGTCTATTTCTGAAAATTGTCTGTCAGAACAGACAGTTTCTGTAGTACGGGGAGGGGGAGTGGCTTTCTGAGACATTCGAACCTATGGATTCCGGGCAAGTTAATATTCTACCAAAGTTTAAATTCATTCATTTAAGTTCATTGCTACTAATAAATAAATAACAGCTCATAACCAATAACAAAAACAATGATAGATTAAAATATGTACAATATCGAACAACACAAAACAACGGGAAAGATATGCATGCACGCCCATCATCATAACTATCGATGACCTCAACATGTAAAACTCTCTCGTAACGGTCTCATCTTAACTTTTCCACTTTGAATGTGTCTGATAAAATTGTCGCAATAGAAGAAGAAGGCCCAGAACCAAAACAATTTTGTTACTGCGCAAAATAACACAATAGTCAAGTTATCAAATAAATTAAGAATAGGAAAAAGAGAGAAAACCAAACAAGGAAAAGTAAAGTTATAAAAAAAGAAAAATATATACTTAGAACAAAGGGCACGCATTAAAATGAACAGCTAAGAATGAAAGTTGAGGAATGAAAACTGCTACCATCTTCTGGCTTATTCAGTGTCAAAGGTACTTAAAAGTCTTCATGAAAAAAGAGCAAGAGACGCGTGAATAAATAAAAGGAACAAAGAAAAGAAATAACTAAGGAATTACGAAGAATAAATAACTAATGTAAAATGAAATATAATGAAATAAAGGGGACGAAGGAAAGGAAAATAAAATAGAATGAGACAAATCCACGATCCCCCAGAAAAATATAGCGAGAAAGAACGAGAAGAGAAAGAGGGAGAATATACATGTATATAAGACCAAGAATATGAGTTGGAGATTGAAAGAGGGCACTAACAAAGATCACCAATACCACGAACAGATCAGTCCGAGTAGTGGGAGGCGCAAAAAACAAACAACTTCTTGCGGAACGCCGGAAACGTCCTTGATTGACCTAATATCCCAGGGTATCGCATTCCAGAGCCTGGCGGACTCAATAATACACCCATGGGCAAGGTCGGACGTTCATGGGCCGGAATCATCGTCAGCCAAGTCCTATCTCGAACACCCGCCAAGGGCGCATTAAAGGAGATCATTTCCCTAAAATAATTCGGACAGCCCGTGAGCAACAGCTTGTACAAGAAACACCCGAAAATAAATGTTCTCCTTACAGCAGGCTTAAGCCATCCGAGCTGTGAGTCGTAGGGCGTCATGTGACAGTCGTACGGGAGATGAAGAATGAACCGCATGCATACATTCATAGGCCGGTACATCATCAGGTCATTTTCTTGGGACTGACCCACAAAAAGCGCCCGAACAATAATCAAACACCGGAAAAACTAGCGACCTATCAAGATGCTCCTGTAGTCCACGAGGCAAGCAGTCCTGAGACGCCTTAAGCTGCCCTAGTGTGCGGAAGACCCCACGTACCACCCCCCAGACAATGGCCTATCCAAGAGAGGCACGAATCTATCATGACCCCTAGGACTCTCATATTCTCCGAAAGGGGAATGTCTAGGCCAGCCAAGCTCAGAACAGGTGGAGGTACAGCCGAATAGATACGGCTCACGAACGATCTGGACCCAAAGACAAAAGCTCGGGTCTTTTCTATGTCAAATGACATATGATTACCAATCGACCGTGAATACGCAGCGGTCATACGATCATTCACTCGCAAGATCCCCTCTGCCAGATCAGCCAGTCTGCACGAGTAATATATGACAAGGTCATCAGTGAAAAGGTGGTATTCGCAGTGTCTCAAGCAAGCGAGAACGTCAGACAACATAACAGACAGAAAATCAGGTCCCAAGACCGCTCCCTGTGGCACGCCGTCTGGCCAAAGCATGAGCGAAGACGACTCCCCAGTCCCCAGATCCTCCACCACCTGGCTCCGCCCACCCAGCGCAAGACGCTGCTCGAGAACCCCAAACCGGCCGCCTTCCGTAGTAGAATCCCTTGATTTACCCGAACAGAATGCCCTGCTAAAATCGAATTGAACAACTATTGTGACCTCCCCGCAGTCGATCGCCATACGAATATCTTCCACCACCTTGAGTAGCGCAGTCTGCGTACTATGGCCCTCTCTAAATCCCGACTGAAGACGGTTGATACGACTTAAGGTACCTCATCATCTGCCTGTGCACCACCTTTGATAAGTATGGCAATACCGAAATGGGCCTGTAATCACCCGGGGTCCGCGGCCGTGGGACCTTAGGGAGCACTCTCACCCTCGCAACCTTCCAAACCTCAGGGGAAACCTGGTCTGCAATAAGCGTGAGACTCAGGTTCTCCAGACTAACGGGAACCAACCAAATGTCCGTATAGTAATAGGACTCGTCCGGAAAATACCCTTATAGTCCGGGAGCCCACCGTATGAAAAATCCGGATCATTTGATCGTGTCTGGCACCTGTATAGGATATTTCTTATGATCTAGGACAGGGGTGGGCCAACCCAGGGGCCGCGGGCCAAGAAGTAGCCCGCTGAGCCTTTCACAATGGCCCGCCCCCGTGGCCTACAGTGATAAATTATCATTTTTAATATTTGATTTTGGCGCCCCTCGGATTTTATTGCAAATGGAAAACGCTACAATTCGCGCCTCCTCTTGGGCAACTTATCCTCCGCTAAGTGCCCACTTAATCTAGATCAAAATGGAAAATAACGCTAATTTGGGGCTGAAATTGAGATAAATGGCTAATCCATGGCTGAAATTATTGAGAAAAATAACTGATTCACGGACAAAAGTGAGAATAAGTGCTAAATCACGTATAAAATTAAGAAAACTACATAGCTAATTCGCGACGTAAGTAAGGCGTTACTTCACAGCTAAAATTGAGAAAAAGCTCTAAAATCGCGGATAGAGTGTAAAAAAACACAAATTCGCGTTGAAAATTACGAAACACGCTAAATTGCTAAAATGACAAAAGTCGTTCTTTTCGCGGCTAAAATGGAGAAAAATTGCTAATTCATCCACAAAATTGATATGAAGCGCTGAAGTAAGGAAAACTCTAATTCGCGGATTAAATGGAGAAAACGTCAATTTGCGGCTTCTGACTGTAACTTCGTGCCAGAAAGTGAAAAAAAATCGCTAATCCGTGGCCAAATTTCAGAAAAAGCGTTATGTAATTCGCGGCGAACTTGTGGGAATTTCAATTCGTTGATGAATCATGGAAAAACCCATAACTAGCGGCTAAAATAAAGAAAAATGGTTACTAAGGGGGTTAATTTGAGAAAATTTGCTAATTCACAGAAAATTGTGAAATCAGGATGAACACAAATTCAGATAAATCGCTAATTCACGGCTAAAATGGTGAAAAGTCGCTAAAATGGCAGAAAATCGCTAATCCGCGGCTAAATGAGGGTAATGCGCTAATTTGCGGATAAAATTCCGAAAAAGTGTTCATTCGCAGCGAATGACTAACGACTAACTGACAGCGAAAATTGAGAAACGAAGCTCTCATTGAAGGCTCGCTAGGAGGCTAAAATTAGGTGAAACGCTAATTCACGGCGGAAATAAAGGAAAATGACTATTCATGGGGTTGAATTGAGAACATTTGCTATTTCACAGAAATGAATCGAGCGCGAAGCAAGTAGCGGTTTCCGGAGACAATTTCGTGGCTAACATTAGAAAATATGGCGCTAATTCACGGGTAAAATCGCTCATTGACGGCTCAAATCAGGAAAAAAAAAATTCATTGCATGAAAAATGGTTAATTATTCTTGTCTAAAATGGAGACAAATTGTTAATTCACCGATGAAATGTGGAAAAAAAAGCTAATTCGCGGCTCCTGAGGACCACTTCAAGGAGGCGTTCGTGAAAGATTCGCCCGGGGGCGCCAAATGTCTCAGGCCGGCACTGCAATGAGCTGTCACGGGGCACATTTTTTGTGCCAATGGAAAACGCTATTATACTGTGGTTAAAACTTATATTGTTGAATTTACTGAACCCCCAAAGTGCGTTTTATTCAGAGCGTCAAGGCCTTTTGACAAGATCAAAGTGTTGTGCTCGATGGTGGGGGGGGGGGGTGATGACGCGGATGGGTGGCACGCCTTAGTTCTTATAATGAGGTTTATGGTCCGCGACCAGAAAAGATTGGTCGGCCGTGATCTAGGAGATGACACTTCTGTGATCGCCAGACATTTCATGTGAGAAAGGGGCTCACAACAGAGTTAGCTGGGGGGGGGGGGTACGAAAAAACTTACTGGCAAGAGTAAGTCCTTCTGAACAATTTTTTGAAGAATTCAACTGATGAATTCTGGCCAGAGGTAATAAATGGACTGTATATTGAACGTTTAGTGAAAAACAAACAAACTGATTTATTATAGAAGCGAGAACGAGTAAAATGCGTTTTACAAGACGTGTGTGAAACGAACTCGTACGAACAGAGTGAGCGTCTCCTCGGTAGAAGGTAGTATAACAAAATAAGTTGAGCGCCAACGACGATCTACGGAGCGCTACGTTGGAAGCTCAGTTGGCGCGTCCATTTTCCCAGCCTTGGAGCGTCTGCTTCAATAAGTCGTCGTCAGCATCAGATGCAAGAGGACAGAGGGCGCGAACATTGCGCTTGAAGACTTGTCCGTCTGGTCCTGGGTGAAGTTCCTCCGTCGTCCGAGTCCAGTGAGTCCAAGCCAGAGGAGTGGCATGTAATTTTTGATTAGCACCAACAATCCTTTCTGTAGGTTTTCAGATGAGGACTTCCATTTCGAGCGAGTCTGAAGTTCCTGTAAGTATTCTGATGACCATCTGGTCTAAAAATGCTGCACAATTTGAGAGACAACATTCCAGCGGGTTAAACGATTAATTCGAAGATCTTTCAGATTCGGTTCTGGTGAAGCCAGTAGATTGTCGCCAATTAGGAAGTGGACAGGCGTGAGAGAGGAAAGATCGTTAGGATCCGAGGTCAAGGGGAAAAGACGACGCGAGTTCAAGCATGCTTCTACTTGAGTCAAAACGGTATAAAATTCGTTAAAAGTTAAAACATTTTCTCCTGTTGTACGTCTAAGATGAATTTTAACTTGTTTTATGTTAGATTCCCATAACCCTCCAAAATTAGGAGATCGAGGGGTGTTTGGGTTAATGCGGGGTGGGACAAGAAAAAATGGATTATATGAGGTAGGAATGATTAATTATGATAACTCACAGCATCTGTGCACCGTGACGATTGTCGTCCTTTTCCTTGATCCCGAACTTCTGTGTGGTTTTTCTTCCCCTGCGCGCCGCCGGTACGCGGTTTTTAGTGGACTGTGTTGTATTGTAGCGGACAGGTGAGGTAGGAGGATTCAAGAGGGGAGGACCACAGATAATGTGCCTACTCTTCCTTAAACTAATAATTACACGTTGATCGAACAAGGGGGAATGAATTTCCAATTAATTCGATCCTTAGATACATGATTAATAATACTTTCTGCTTCTCACAATCTTTTCAACTCCAGCAATTCGTTTTTAGCGCCGACAAAATTAGTAGCGTTGTCGCAATAAATGGTGTTCGGTTTGCCTCGACGAGATAAACATCTTTTCAATGCAGCCAAAAACGAATTTGTGGTCAGGTCTTCAACCAGCTCGATGTGCACAGCCTTGGTCGCCATGCATATAAACAAGCTTATATACGCCTTGTGCTGAGAGCCTTTCTTCTAGTCGAATCAGGGAGGAGGATGGGTCCAGCGAAATCGAGACCACAATTGAAAAATGCTCGTTTTGGTATGATTCGTGGTTCTGGAAGATTACCCATGCGTTGGCTAAGTGGTTTTGGGTTCGCTTTGAAGCATTTGTGGTACACCTTTCGAGCGAGGTTACGTCCATCAAGAGGCCAATAGTGTTCTCGAATGGCCGCGAGTAGCGATTGATAGTATATACTACGAGATTGATTAGTAGTAACTAAGACATGATGGAATGAATTCATTTTTTCTTTACGAATATCAGGTAGTTCTGAGTCGAGCAAAGGATCGAAATTGTGTTCGGAGGTGCCAGACGATTCTCTCAGCCACTGAGGGCCGTGCCACCAGATGTCTCTAGAGGCAAGTTTATCAAGACTAACACCTCTCGAGATAATGTCGGCTGGATTATCATGGGAGGATACGTGTTTCCAGCTGGACGGACGTGATGCTGCTTGAATTTTTGCCACTCGATTGGCAACAAAAATTACCCATTTGGAAGGGGGAGCCGAAATCCACGATAACATTTCCGTCGATGCGAAGTTTGTCGAAGGATGTCTAGCGAGGGACTGACTCTTCAACGGTGCGACCCGAGATTTAGACGAGACCAATCGAACGCAAGTATTTCCTGATCTGTCAAATGAGCGAAAATAAACGCACGCCCCGTAGGCTTCCACTGAGGCATCGGCGAAAACAATGAAGTTCGATTCTAATTGGAGTTTCAATGACGATACGACGTGGAATTCGTAATTCCTTTAAAGATTTGAGAACGTGACAAAAAGAATGCCATTGTTTTGAGAACGATGCCAACAGCGATTCATCACAATCAATTTCTTGGTGCCACAAAGACTGCATCATGATTTTCGCTCTGGTCGTGACAGGGCCCACGAGACCCAAGGAGTCAAAGAGTTTCGAAATTGAGGAGAGAACAATTCTTTTCGTCAAGACGTTGGAATTGGATTCCACAGTCGAGTCTATAGGCACTCAATGGTAAATGAGAAGGCATCTTCGAGAGGGAGCCATAATAATCCAAGGGGTTTGATCGAAGAATCACCGTCAAAAGTTATTGATGACTTCAATTCTCGGTCGCATTCTGGCACGGTTTCTATAAATTCTGTTGAGTTTGAGCTCCATTTATAAGGATATGAAAACCTCCCAAGGCAAGATGCCTAGTGATATTGTCCTTCAGGTTGATTGATTCTTCCGGTGTGTCGCACCCAGTGATCAAGTCGTCAACGTAGAAATGTTGTTGAAGGATCTGCGATGTATTCAAAGTCGGATAGTCCAACGCAAGCTGTTTCAGAGTGCGAGTAGCTAACCATGGAGCGCTGGTATTCCCCTAGCTTACTGTCAGCAACCTATAGATTTTCAAGGGGTAAGATGGAGATTCGCGCCAAAAAATCAATTGAAGGCATGTTTGGCTGAAATCGAGTTCAACTTGTCGGTACATCTTTTCGATGTCACCGCATACGAGAACTGGGTATGTTCTGGCACGAAGAAGAATGGTCGAAACTAATTTGCTAGTGATGAGATGAACCAACAGAACATCCCAAGCGTCAGTTGGTTGGTGAAGTCCATTCAAGGCTCGAATGTGTTTTTGGCAGGAATCAAGCAACGATCTTTTAGAGCAGAAGGTGACTCTTTGTCCAATTTGCGGAGGTCAAACAAGTTTCTGACGTGTTTCTGTACAGAACGGGTGGGGTTGTCGTATCGATCCTTCAAAAGTTGGACGACAACAGAGTAATTGATCGACGTTAGCTCTAGAGACTCAATCACACCATGAGCTTCACCGCGAAGCGAACTTTTCAAATACTTGAGTTTGCATGCATCTGAATAACGCGGGTTTTCATGAACGACGTCATTAAAAATGCTGAACAACGATGTCCATTCTTCGACTTCACCAGAAAAAATTAGGGAGCGATAGAGAGGGAAGACGAAGATAATCGAAAGTCGAGGTAGTACACTGGTTCGATATAGCAGAAGAGCTGCTGGTGTGGGTTTTAGCAGAAATTAGGTCATCCCCAAAGCCAACAAAACGATTAAACATGGCTTCAAATTCGCATCGTCAATTTGAGATTGGATGTCTGGAAATTCCTCCCAAGTGGCTTTTATTTTTTCTAGGCGTATTCGCAGTTCTCCCAATACAGTTTTCTCATCAACACTCTCCAAATAAGTTCAAAATGCCTTGATATACGGTCTTCGAGCACAGAACGCTTCTTAACAAGAGAATTGTAATCGTCTTTTTTAGGGGGCATCATGGCTATTCTTCAACAAAATCGAATTAAAACGAATGACTATGAACTAGGTTAGTCTAATTGGCATTTGATTTCTTAAGTTTACGTAAAACTTAGTAGTTTCGATGAGTGGGTTTCGAAGGAAATAGCAAGATCGAGAAAGGAACAAAGAACGAAGAATGGATGTGGAGCGGAGCGATGATCAAAACGGAAACGGTGAAAAGCAAGGAATATCCGGCCCGGAGGACCAAAAACTTATGGCCAGAGGTAATAAGTGGACTCATGGGCGTAGCCAGCGGAGGGCAGGGGTGGGCAGTTGCCCCACCTAGAATCAAAAGCGCAGATTTCATGGGGCAGCTGCCCACCCCCCGAAATCCCTGATCTGGCTTTCTTGTATTCCTCTCCATAAAATCAATTTTGCGGATTTTTCTCACTAAAAAAAAAACAACACATTTTCACTTATCGGGTTCACCATAAATCAAAAATTCGCCGATGTTTGTTGCTGACAAACCCATTTCAAGGGTCGGCTTAGCTTGGAAACCGATTTTTCACACTAAAATCCCATTTTCGCAGATTCGACGCGCAACTTTCGTGTGTTTTTGGCCAGCTCAAATCGTTTTTTAACCCGCTGTGCCATCCAGACTTATGGTGGGAGAGGAAATGCCAGCTCCGTTTACCGTCTCAGGTCTAAAATTCAAAGTTTAGCTCCAAAAGTATCACTTTCCGGAGGGGGGGAGGGCGGGAGGAGTTTCAGGTTTTCGACATAAAATCCGAAATAGAAGGCTATAAACGACAGGTTTCCAGCAGATATTTATTTTTTGACGGATAGTGGCCGTTTCTGTGGAAATTTAGTCTCCGATGACCGCGAATTGACGCGATTCTAATCTCCAGATCCTGTTGTAAGCCTGCTAAAAGTCAATGGTGCATCTGATATTTTTGCCAGTGAAGCGTGGATCCAGTTTTTCTCAAGAGTTGTTGCACAGAGTTTTATTGCCCCGATTTTACTCGCGAATCAGTACTGTTTTTAGCCTCAAATTGACGTTTTCTTTCATTTTAACTGAAACTGAGTGTTTTTTCTCAATTCTAACTCGAACCTGCCCATATTCTTCATTTTAGCCGTGAAAAGGTCTCAAAAAACCCGTGAAATAACGCATTTTTGATTTACTATTTCAATTACGGCCAGCAATGGGCATCTCCTAACTGCAAATTGGTGCGTTCTGTCAATTTCAGCCGCAAAAAAAAACAAAAAAAAACAGTTTTTTTCTCAATTTAACATGTGGTTGAACGCTATTTCTCAATTTTAGCAACGAGAATTCCACCAATCAACAACAAACGGTGACAATTTCGCCAATTCGTTTTCCCTGAATTCTAGCCGCAAATTAGTGCTTTTTCCTAATTCTGCCTTAAGCAATTCTTCTCCCTTCAAATTTTAGCAGTGAAAAGGTTCACATAACCCGCGTGAGAGCGAATTTCATCAATTTAGACCCGGACGTGGCATCGCGAAACCTTGAAATGGGTATTTTCATCAATTTCACGGGCGAACGAACAACTTTTCGTAATTTTAGCCGTGAATAAGCACTTTTTTCAAAAATGTATGCACTAAGTCACGCTCTTTCTCAATTTCACCCGCAAACTTGCCATAAATAATGGCATAATGTATAAAAACAGTCAATTACCTCTTGCTCGCAATGTTTGCCGATGTTTGAGAAACCACGAACTGGCACCTTCTTTCAATTTTACCTGCGTGAATGAGCTCAATTTCTCAATTTTAGCCGTGAATTGGCGCTTTTTCTCAATTCCAGCCGTATATGAGTGATTTTTCTCAATTTTACATTGAACGAGCAATTTAGTTTGTCAATTTTAGCTGGGAAAAGAGTTCTATAAACCGTGAATTAGCGCATTTTCTTAATTCCGCCCCGGACTTTGCATCGCGAAACCGCAAATTGGCGTGTTTTCTCAATTTCAACCGCGAATAACGAGACTTATTTCTCGAGTTTAATGTGAACCAGCGCTTTTTCACAATTTTAGACGTGAATGGGTGTTTTTCCTCAGTCTTAGCCGCAAAATGTCCTTTTCTAGATTTCATCCGCGAACGAGAACTTTTTCTCGTGACGTGCGCACCCCCCCCCCCCCCGATACTGAATATTAGCCTCAGCTATATTTTCAGAGCAAAAATCATCATTTTTGGCATTTTAGGGTCCGAGTGGTAAGTTTTGCCATTTTTGAAGCGAGAATTGCCAGTTTGGCCATTTTGGCATGTTAAATAATTTTCTACGCACGAATGTTCAGTTTTGCCATTTTAATGGCAGGAATCACCTGTTCAGGCATTTTAGGGCGCGAATTTGTGGCACGTTAAGTCAGTTTGTTTAGAGCGCAAATCGCTAGTCAGCTTAAAGCATTTTCAACGCGCGAATCGTCAGTTTTGCCATTTTTAGGGCGTAAATAGTCACGTCAAGCCAAAGGCGCGAATGGTCAGTTTGGCCGTTCTCTGCACGCGAATGGTCGATTTTGCACTTTTCAGGGCAGAAATCATCTATTAACGCATTTTCAAGGCGCGAAGTCAGTTTAACCGTTTTATTTGGAACACGAATATGTTACGTCAAGTCAAATGGAGAATGGTCAGTATTGGCCATTTTTGGAGCACGAATTGTCAGTTTGGCCCATTTTCAGGGCTGCAAGGATCGTGAGGCTAGCCAATTTTAGATTGCTTGAAGTCCGTTTAGCTTTTTTTAAAGCGAGAATTTTTCCACACATTTAGTCAGCTCAGCCATTTTCAAGGCGCTAACAGTTAGTTTTGCCACTTTGGGGTACTATTACCTTTAGTTAAGCCGTTTTTATGGTGGGTATAGCCATAGTTTAGCTATTTTTAGGCATTGAATTGCTGTTAAGCCATTTTGAATCGAGCGAAACAGACAATTTCCCAAGCAATGGAAATTGAGACAAATTGTCGAACGGAAGAATATCAATGAAAGAGTTCTCACAGTCACCCCACTTCCTGCACCCGAACTTTCCCGCGGGCAGGCCTGAAGGCCAAGGAAGAATCTCGATGCTTGTGGTCCTTTCAGGGCAGCTCAAGGGCCTAGGTACGAATGGTCTCGAAAAAATGCCGCATAAGGGATCCGAGGACGCTGTTTAAAACGCCGTGGCAACCACACCGCTGTTTTTGTTACCAACCGCTCGTACTAATGACCGTGGAGTCGATAAAACCGGCTGAAACCAACGACCACAACACACTCATTACTGGATCGTTAAAGGGGCTTTATTTCTCGGTTAAACATGGTTCGGGGACACATAAATCACGTATGCCTCAGACCCCAGCCTTAGACCCAAGAATTTGAGAAGGTGATAATTCCTCGTTAGTGTTTGGGAGGTGGTTTTGATGATGTTTTTCCGCAAGTGACCTCACGACTCCAAGGGAGTCCTGTGGCCCCTCCCTTGGATCCGCCACTGGCCCATCTAGGTAAAACTTTTGTTTGCTCAATTCGAGTGTGCTGACTATTCTATTGAGCCCCGAGAGTGCTATCCTGGTGGCTGAAATACAGAAATTTGCGCCTTCTTGAGAAAAATTCATGAATAAAATAGAGAAAACAGACCGTCCCCAGTTTCGTTAGGTCCTTACAAGCGCACTAATATACTGATAGGCAATTTAGAACTGGCTGACGCGGCAAAAACTTATGAAAATGCGCTAATATTCGTGACTATAACTGCGAAAAAGCGCTGATTCGTGGTCTCACGATGCAAATTCCAGACAGAGATTGAGAAAAAAGTCGTCGATTTACAGTGTATGAGGGCTATTCCGCGGATAAAATGTAGAAATCAATGCAAAAGTGTTGTTTTTGGGCCAAGCCCGCGGCTGCAATTGAGAATACACGCTAGTAATTCAAGGTTGTACAAGTAAAAAAAAAAAAACATCGCGGCTGATATCGACAAAAACAACGCTAATTCGGATTAAAATTGGGCCAAAATGGCAAATTCACAACTGAAATGGCGAAAAGATTTGCTAATTCGCTGCAAAACTATCAGAAAACGCTATTTAACAGCTGATACGGAGAAAAATAACTAATTCGTGGATAAAATTGAGGAAAAACGCTATTTCGCGGATACGAAAATGAAGAATATCACCAATTCCCGGCTGAAATTGAGAAAACGCAAATCCGTATAGCTTCTGAAAGATTCTAGGCTCAAACTGAGAACCAGCGCTAAGCCAAATCAGAAAGTAGAAAAAAAAAAAATTGCTTATGCGGGCCTAAAATCTAAAAAAAAAAAACACGGCTAAAATTGAAAAAATATATTAATTAGGGCGGCTAGCATTAAGAAAAACACTAATTTTTAACTCAAACTGAGAAAAAGTGCTAATTCGCTACTAAAAATGAAATCTGTGGCTGAAAATGAGGAAAACGATAATTCGTGGCTAAAATTGAGGAAAAGCGCTAACCCGTGGCCAAAATTGGGGAAAATCACTAAAAGTTCGAGGCCAAAACTAAACAATAAACGCTAATCCATAGCAAAAATTAAAGGAAAAAAATGCCAATGTGGGACTGAAATGTGAAAAAAAAAACAAAAGAAAAAAACGCAGCTAATATTGAAAACATTCACTAATTAGCCCGGCATAAATAAAATAAAAACTCTAGTTTTCAGCTCAAATAGTGAAAAAGTGCTATTCCCGGCTAAAAATTGAGGAAAACGCCAACTCGTGGCTAAAGTTGAGAAAATTCGCGAATTCACTGGCTAAAAACGCTTCTGCGCAGCTAAAAGTGAAAAAAGCGCTAATTGGCGGCTAAAATTGAGGGAAAAAATTTCGGATAAAGTGTTCAAGAATTTCTAATTCCGCCATCTCGCCTTCTGAGGGCAACTTTGTGACTGAAATTGAGAAAAACGGCAAATTCATGGCTATAAGAAAAAAAAAAAAAAAAAAAAATCACGGCTAGAACTGAGAAGAAGTGCTAATCCATAGTTAAAATTTAAAAATGCTGATGCGGTGCTAAAATGGAGAAGAACCCGCTAATTTGCAGCTAATATTGAGAAAATCAGTAATTATTCTGACTAAAATTAAGAGAAAGGTTAATTTTCAGCCTGAATTGAAAAAAGTGCTAATACGCTGCCAAAAATGGAAAATTTGCCAATTTGCACTTAAAATATCGGAAAACGCCAATTCGTGGTTAAAATGAAGAGACGGGTTAGAAACGTTACTACGCTGCTAAAATTACGAAAAAGCGCTAATTCGCGGCTGAAATATAGGAGAATCACTAATTCACGGCTAAAATAGAGAAAATTCGCGGCTTCCTCGGTCAACTTTGTGGCTAAAATTGAGAAAAAGCGCCAATTTATGGCCATGGGTGAAAAACCGGCTAATTGCGGCTAAAACTGAGAAAAAAACGCTGATCCGTAGCGTATGGTTATGGTGAACAAGAAAATGCTAATTTGTCGTAAACATTTAGAAAAACCCGCTATTTTGCGGCTAATATTGAGTAAATGCTAATTTTCAGTTCAAACCGAGTAAAGTGCTAATTCTCTGGTTCCTTCTAAAAAAAATCGCTAATTTGTGAAAAACGCCAACTCGAGAAAAAGTTAAGAAACATCGCTGATTCACAGGATAAAAAAGCTACTTTGCTGTTCAAGTTGAGAAAAAGCGCGTGTTTATGTCTATAAGGTGGGGAGGGGTGGGAATACCCCACTAATCCACGGCTAATTTGCGCTAAATTGCGGCGAAAAGCGCTAATTTGCTGGTAAAGTTGACAAAAAGCACTCATTCGCGGCTAAAATGGCGAAATTCGTCGATTAAACTTGGCATAAGCTCTGTTTGGCGGATAGGTTGGGGAAATAGCGGTGATTTGCCTAAAACAAGGAAAAGGCCTTAGCTACAATTAGGAAAAGGCCTTAGCGGTTACCAATAGAGGTTTATATTAGGTATGTATAATTAGAGACTTTTAGGGGCCTCTTGAAGGTTTCCGCCCCGGGCCCCGATACGTTTAGGTCCGCCAGTGGCCCCACCCATCAACGGATGTTGCGTGTTGGTTCGGTGGGGAGCTTAGCCTGCTTACTGCTTGGGTTTCCTTAGGAAGGCGCAAGGCGTGCCGTTATGTCGCGGCCGTCGGCCGATGTCTTCGCTAAAAACGTTCTCTTACAAATTCACGTTCTTGTTTCCTATTCCTAGGTAGCGGTGATCACATAACATAACAGCGGGTTTGATGCCCCCAGGGTAGTGATGCCCGGTGCGGACCGCACACGCCGCACGCCCCTTGCTACGCCTGTGCCGTCTGGGGGGGGGAGGGGATTCTTAAGCACTTTTACATCGGAGTTAGGATAATATCGAGCACAAATCCTGATCATGGAGGAGTATAGAGTGTCATCTATCGTCGCAGCAAGCGTTCTTTATTTGTAGCCATTTCCCTTAGGCCAGTCGTCCACTGGAAGCGTTTTCGAGAGGCGCGTACATTCCAAAGCCTTGAATTGAATGTGACAAACAGGAAAAAGAGCCGGGGAAGCATTATTTTTCATAAATCGTCAAAAGAAACTCAAATCGAGGGTTTAAAACAATGTTTGAAGAAACTATAGGTATTGTTGAACTCACAATCTATTGAAACCAAGGAGCCTTGCTCCTCGCATTACTCAGCGGATCCTCGACCGGATCCTCAGACTGAGATTGTTGAAGATTTCTTTGAATCACAGTATTCGTACCATTTATCATAGGAATCTTGGAGGGCATGAAGGAGAGATTCAGTCTTCGAGTCACGAGTTCGGACTCCTCGTGCTCATTCCGCATAACATAATAAAATTCGACTTGACGGAACTGGAACATCAGCTTCTTTGCGTGTAGAGTTTATTGAGTCAAGTTCAATATACTTAATTACTGAACAATCAACGACTGATCAAGTTGAGGGTCCGGAAGTCCAGACCCTCAACCTTGTGGCCATCAGATGGCGCAGGATTTGCCCATCATGACATCAAACCGTAGGCCGTTGCCGGCCCTTACCTGGCCTGTACCCCATCTTTGGCCCCGACTCCCCACCAGAGTCGGTCCCATCACTCAGCTCGGCTCGTTAGCCGTAACTGGTGGCCAGCCACCCGCGCCCGAGAGGCACGACGTGCGGAGGTGGGTCTTTCAGAGCTGGGGATGCTGGCTTGCGCCATGAACCGAAACCGAGCAGGGAAGGTGCCCCTGTACCCTGCATAGTAGCCAGACTCAAGAGTCGTCCTTGCCAATCTGGGCCTTCATTTTTTGCCCAATATTCTGTGTGGGAGGCACACGACGAACTTTTTTACTGTTTGATCCTTTTAAGAAATCTAATGTCCCCACGCACATTAATGGCCACATTTTAATTAATTAGGTAATTTAATAAATGCAGAATTAAGAAGAGAAAAGAAGACGTGGAAGGACGGGGGTCGAGGTATCATCTGTTCAGTTCCCCAAACCTCTAGAAGGTAGAATGCTGCCAGAAAAAAAGGTCTTGAAACAAATCTGGGAAAAAGTCGGACATTTCTTGCGCGAGTACTTGTCTGCCCATATGGCAATATATTTCAGCGTTTGAACTTGGTTCAAACGAAGCATTTTGGTTTTTTGTTTCACTTCAGCAGAGGGTTTAAGAGAGGGGGTAATAAAAATGCTTCAAATATGTGCGAATAATTTCATACTAAGCCCCTCCATGGGCTTCAAAATGGGGATAATAAAAAAGAAATAATTCAATATCTTGAACTATCATTCAACCAAACAAACCTAAAACTTCACTTTTAATGTTTTTAACTACTTAAAACAGCAGCTACAGTAGAAGACAGGACAGAAAAGTCTCCGTGTGTACACGGCTTTTTCACCACCGGGAGTTTAGGTTGGAGTTACCTAACTCTAACATTGTTTACATAAATAGTGACGTCTTTTTTCAGTTAATTCTGAGTTAACGTAACTCAAACCTTAACTCTCGGTGGTGAAATCCGCCATAAGAATCATTTTAGCGGGTTCCATTAGTCAATTACCCATTTTCGTAGGTCGGGGTTTCACGAAGCTGGTGCTATCTGTTTTCATGGGGGGGGGGAGGAGGGGAGTGGTAAAACTGTAGCAGCCAGGTGGCAAAATTAACTCTCACCCCCCCGCCCACCTCCACCAATATTTTGCTACTTGCGCCCCTGTCCCGCGGGCTCCAAGCTGCAAGGCAGGGGCCGATTTTCTCGAAGAGAATCCCAATTTTTGAGTAAACTTTCTTTTAAAAATTGTTGGTTAAAAAAATGCAGATACGAAAGAAATGTAATCATGCCAGCTCGAGGAACTTGAGGATGTTCAGATATTTGTAAAATTTATCGAGCATTTATAACGGAGTGTCATTTAGGTCGTATAATATTTTACTCACCTACATCGCTGCACCTTTTTTTTTTTCTTATTTCATTTAATTCGTGCGTGTTTCGATTGAAACCTTCAACTATTCTTCAACGTTAATTGAAACTACAAAATGATAAATCATTTCTGTTTAGTGATCGTTTAAGAGCTCGCAAGGAACGCTTAGGAACCCGATTATTACTTCGCAAAAGGAAGGTTTTTTATTCGATTCTGAACTTTATAATTACTCGGGTTTGCCTCATTCGCCTTCTCGTTTCGTTTGTTATCCTGTCAATGTTCGTTAAACGGTACACGTGGGGAATAAAACTAATATTTAATTTCAGGTGGTTAACGGGGCTCTTATTGAAGAATCATTTTAGAAAGGAATGATTGGAAAATAGAAATCCGATTGCCATTTAAGATCAAAAACCATTGTCAGCGTTACAAGGCTAAACAGCTTTTTCTGAGGTGATTGCTACGCCAGTTCATTTGTCCAATCCTAAACGAATTCATCCGTCTAATAATTCTAACTATTCGCTCGCACCTGCCAAAACTAATCCTCTATTCTACTCGCCTTTTTTTCCCCCCCCTTTCCGGGCGACAGAGACTTCCAATTCAAAGCTCATTGTGAGCTGCCCCCCCCCTCGTTAACTTTTCCACCCACTCGCCCTCGCCATAACTGTGTGGCTCGCGAAGAATACAAGGCCTTTTGAAACATAATTTTGTTTTCATGAAGATTAAGTTCTCATGAGACGAGACGACAAAGCACACTTTCCCTCCTCGGCCCCGTCCTTATACCATCAATCCCGCGATTTTCCATTCGAATTATCGCGAAAAGAAGATGAAAAGGAAGCGTGCTTTTCAGTGCCAGTGGCGGCGCGACTGTAAACACACGAAAATGACCAATAGCGTCTCCTTTCACTCCGTTAACTCTCTTTAACCTTCTTTTTTCCTCTCTCCCCCATTGTATTCCTTTCCTTTCTTAAACGAGGATGTCCGCAAGTGTAGCGATTAACATTCTCAGATTTTCGGGAGAGGAAATGTTTGTAAACATCATCACGCATGTGTTCGAACGGGAGAACAATTTCTAAAACGTGAACGAATGAGAAATAAAGTCCCTTTCTATAACTGTTTTAAGGAGCTCGCGTGCGGCATTTCCGAGTTTCTGGATTTCTCTGTTCGTTATACTTACTTTTCATCGGGGACAAAGAAAATTAATGTGCGAATTAGTCATGGATCTGTCCCAAGTCCCATAACGCGTGGTCTAATTGTGCTGAGATTAACTTGGAGGGTATACAACCAAAAATGAGTTATATCGGTCGACCACTGAGTCATGGTATAATATAAAGGGTACCTGTACATTTTGGGCGAATCCACGCCATGCCCAGGGGTGGGCAAATTAGAGCTTTTTGGGTAATTAATTACAAATTACAAATTACTTCCAAAAAAGAGGATTAATTACAAATTACTTTTCACTTCCACGAATAATTACAATTACTGTAATTTAATTACTTTTTCTATTACCAATTAACCAAGAGCTGGATTTGTGAAACACGCAAGCGTCTTGCTCTTGTTCACTGTCATTTTTTTAGTGCGTCCAGCCAACAATCGAACATCAGAACAGATCTTTGAGATAGGAAGCAGGAACAGCGCATCGCATGAGTAGGTTTGCGAAATGTCCGGGGTCAAATTTGCTAATTTGACTAATTTTGCCCCTCATCCCGGCCTGCGAACTGTCACGGGGAATCCCGGATAGTCATAGTTTGCTAATTTGGCTAATATTGTCCGGCGTCTCAGCCAAGGACGTCCTGGGACGCAATATGTCCCGGATTCTTTACGTATTTATTTGAAATTGTGCATGCGATACCTAACTCTCAGAGAGCTTTGCAATGGCAGCTTTATGTGGTTCAATATTTTTGTGCTTTGAGAATTTTGTGGTTAGAGCTATTTGGATTGGAGTTTCTTGTGGCTCGAGCTTTTTGTGTTTGGGGCAGGGGTGTAGGTACGGGGGGCTATAAGGGATAGATCCCCCCCCCCCCAGGGCCACAAGTATACGAACGAAGGAGCACTAGACCATACCGAGGAGCCCCATAAAATCTCCGTGAGCGTTTCACGTTGAAGTTAGATTTAGCAGATTTTCTGAACTTGAAGCAGCCCGAAAAGGTCCGAGTACGTCCAGCTTTATCCTTGGACTTCAGACCCAACGCAGTAGTGTACCCAGGTACAGGGGGGAGGGGGTTCACCTCGGACCATCTATCAAATCGGTAATATTCGTGGCTATAGCTGCTAAAAAGCGCTGATTCGTGGTCTCGCGATGCAACTTCCAGACTAAAATTAAGAAAAAAGTTGCTGATTCGCGGTACATGAAGGCCATTCTACGAATAAATTGTGGAAATCAACGCAAAAGTGTTGTATTTGGGTAAACCCCGCGGTTAAAGTTGAGAAAACACGCTATAATATTGACAAATAAAAGACGCAAATTGGACAATATTGACAAATAAAAGGTTAAAATTGGACAAAAATGGAAAAAAAAAACAACTGAAATGACGTAAAATCGCCCATTCGCGTATGAAAAAGGGAATAGGATGCTGAATAGCCGCAAAATTAGCACAAAACGCTATTTCACAGCTGAAATTGGGAAAAATCGCTAATTTGCAATTTGCAGGTATGATATGAAGTTATGGAAAAACGATAACTCGCGGATACAAAATGAATGAAATCAATAATTCACGGCAAAAATTGAAAAAATCACCAACTAGCGCAGCTAAAATTAATAAAAACGTTAATTTTCAGTTCAAATTGGCGAAAAGTGCTTATTCTCAGTGAAAAATGGGAAAAATTGCTAATTTGCAGCTTAAATTGAGTCAAACGCCAATTCTTGGCAAAAATTGACAAAACTCGGTAGGTAATGCACGGATTGGAGACGCTACCACGCTGCTAAAATGTAGAAAAAGCGAAAATTCGCAGCTAAAATTGAGGAACATCACTAATTCTCGAATTAAGTGTCGTGAAATTCATAATTTAAAAATGATGATTTTTTGACAGAAATGGATGGATAGATGTAAATGTTTTGGTTTGAAAAAATAAAAATAAAACATTTGTAATTCAAATTCGCACCTTCTGATGGCATTTTTGTGGCTAAAATTCAGAAAAATGGCAAATTCATGCATGGCTATGTTAAAAAATACGCTATTTCACGGCTAGAACTGAAAAGAAGCAATAATCTATGCCTATAAAAGTTATATGAAATTGCTAATGCCGTGGTAAAATGTGAAAAACCGCTAATTGGCGGGTAATATTTAGAAAATAAAATAATCAGCCTGGTCAAAATTAAGAGAAAGGTTAATTTTAAGCTTAAAAATTAAGAAAATTGCTAATTCGAGGCTAAAGATGGAAAAAATGAAATTGAGAAAATTCGCTAATTCACAGGTTTGAAACGCTACGACGCGTCGCCGTTACAATTTTAGAAAAGCGCTAATTCGCGGTTGAAATTGAGAAAAATTCTTTTTGGCACCAAAAACTGAATACACGCCAATTTGCGGATTCTGAAGGCAACTTTTCAGGCTGAAATTGAAAAAAAAAAAAATCGCCAATTCACAGCTAAAATTGCACCAGACGCAAATTTGTGACTGAAATTGAGAAAATTCGCTAATTCACAGGTTTGAAACGCTACGACGCGTCGCCGCTACAATTTTAGAAAAGCGCTAATTCGCGGTTGAAATTGAGAAAATTCTTATTTGCACCAAAAACTGAATACACGCCAATTTGCGGATTCTGAAGGCAACTTTTCAGGCTGAAATTGAAAAAAAAAACGCCAAAACTCGTGGATAATTAAGAAACATCGCTCACGGGATAAAAACGTTACTTTGCTGCTAAAGTTGAGAAAATTCGCAAATTCATGGCTATTGGAGGAGGAGGGGCAAAACTGCTAATCTGCGGCTGAAATTGAGAAGAACAATACACTCGGCCAAAATTGAGAAAATCGCTAATTTGTGCGTAGAACCCAAAAATCGCCCTTAACTGAGAGATTGAGGCTATGATGAGGCCAGCAAGATGTCCAGAGAGTGTGCTGGCTGGTTGGAATGATGACTGAAATGTGAAATTACCCCCTTCCTCTGACCCTTACGAGATTTCAATCTGAACCCCCCCCCCCGCTCAGGACAAATTCCTACCTACGCCACTGGTTTGGGGCTTGAAACGTTTGTACCGTTTTTCTCAAATTTCAAATTGGCAACCCTAAGCTCGAGGATATCGCTTGTGTCATAATTGCTTTGAAACTCTTATTTTTCAGAGAATTTCATGCAAAAACTCCTCCAAAAGCTCAAAGCAAGGCGCGAAATAGTACCCGCTGAGTTTTCAATGTATTATTGACTCTGAAGATGGAAATGTAATTGGTAATTGTTAATTACAAATTACTTCGAAAAAGTGCTTTTAATTACAAATTACCAATTACAATGGCGTGTTGTTATCAATTTCAAATTACCAATTACTAATTGTAATTGAATTACGTAATTCAATTACTGCCCAGCCCTGGCCATGCCACATCCTGAAAACCAAGGAAAAGTCGAATTGGGACAAGATCCATCAGTGAGGGGACTGCAGGCAAATTTTTACACTCGAACAATCCACCCCCTTCCCCCCCACACATTCAAAATATTTCAGGCTTTTAGAGCAACGGCCATGGATACCGTCAATTTTTGCCCAGAAACTGGCGAAGCCGCTTGGAAACGACCATCCCCCCCCTTCTCTCCACAGCTCGCTGGACTGACCAGTCAAGCATCATAAACCAGCTAAATACCCCAAAACCTGATTGGTTTGGCTATAACGTTAAACGTTATAGCCTTAAAACGTTATAACCGTTAAACCCCGCTTATAGCCGTTAAACGTTATAACGTTAAATTCCAGAAAAAGCAAATTTGACTCGATAAATAACGGTCAAACGTGGCTTTTTGACCGGAAAACTTATTACGGAGGTTTATCTCAAATAGGCCGTCAATTTTGCCCTCGTAGACAACCATTAAAAGTTTGTTTGTCATTATTTTGTCGAGTTCTTGGAATTTTGTCTTATAGGATCAAATTGTTCTGCTCTCAAAGCGTTTATTCAGTGTCTGATACTCGCGATCATTCAGTGGCCAAACAGAAAACATACGATGTGGCCAATACAAAAGTTTTGGTGGCTAACAGTCAGGCGAATTCCAATTAAATCAGCGCGTGTAATAGTAACGAAACGTGTGAAGATTCAGGGCTAAGTACAGGTATGAAATTTCCTGTTTATAGGGGTTCAATAGCCGCAAAATTGCCAGCTATAGCCAAAGTGTCGAGATAGCCACGAAATTGCAAGTTTCCAGCCTAAATATATTCTTTAAAGAAAGGATTGGCACTAAAGTAAATAGTCGTGAAACCGCATGTTTATTTTTATAGTCAGCCCGAAATCACTTGTGGATTATGGGGGGGGGGGATGGCAGCGAAATTGTAAAACTAGCAGATAAATTCATTCAATAAACAAATTGTATGGGCAAAAAGCAGCTTAATTGTAACATTGGAGCCAAGTCATCGCGAAATTGCTAGATCGGGGTACCACGGGGGGCACCCTCTGAAGGTTATTGATGGATATTGATGACTGAAGGTGGGAGAGGGGAAAGGTCTTGGGAGACTCCACCCCATGTCACTGGGAAACATATTATTTAAAGAACACGAGAATATCCGTAAACAAGTGAGAGAAGTAAAAATAATTGGGCTAAATAGGGTCAAAGTCGAAATGTCTTCAAGGGATAGCGCGAATACATTAATTAAATCTGAAATACTCTCGAATAAAAAACTTGTCGCATACCCTCCTCGATTCATGCTCGAGAAGCAAGGAGTAATAAGAGGAGTCTGTCTGGACATGACGGAGGAAGAAATAGCAAGCAGCATACAATCTATTAATTACGATCAAATTAAAGTTACGGCAGCGAAAAGATTGAATAGACGAGTTCAGGAGAGTGATGGTAAAATCACTTACAAGCCTACACAATCGGTCGTTTTGACCTTCAGAGGTTTGAAACTACCAGAGTATGTCGTACTAAATTACGTCAGGTGCCATGTCGAACCATTTGTTAGAAGGAACCCGCAGTGTTTCAAATGTTTACGCTTCGGGCACATGAGTCGTAACTGCAAGAGTGAAATAAGATGTTCTAAATGTGGCCAGGACCACGAAAGCTCTAAATGTACAAGCGACAAAACACCTACTTGTGTGCACTGTGGAGGCCCCCACAGCGCACTGGATAAGAATAAATGTCCTGAACACAGCAAGCAAAACGCGATTCGTAACATCATGTCTGAAGAAAACCTGTCATTTACGGAAGCAAGAGAAAAGACAAAAATGTCTTCTTTCAGGACAGCACTTCTGGCGAAGGCGCCTGATCTGAATAATAAGGCAACGTTCCCTGAACTCAGGAGTTCAAACAGAATCCCGCCGAAAAGGCCTCGAACAATCTTATCACCAAGCCCAACAGAACAATCACGCGCAGAAATCCTGAAAAGTTATAGCGTCAGGGATGGCCCGGCGACGCCAATCACTTCAAACCCTCATCGATCAGACTCCTCGGATGGTAATGTTGAGAGAATTGAGGTGGTCAGGAAGGATGACAGAATGGATGTCAACAAAATTTGTGAAGCTCTAACCATAATTCTCTGTGGCATGAAAAATTTAGCGCATAAGTCTGAAGAGGAATTGTTCGTTGAAATCAAAGACAAGATAAACCATCTAGGGTTCTTTCGTTAACTTCTCTGAAAGATTATGAAAATCGTACAATGGAATGCTAGATCTGTGGTTTCTAACAAAGGAAACCTTGAGTTCTTTCTTCACAATGAAAATGTAGACTTAGCACTTATTCAAGAAACATGGTTTAAACCAGGATCTACAATCACGTTTCCAGGCTATAACATAATACGCGAGGATCGTAGAGACGGAAGGGGAGGAGTAGCGATTTTGATCAAGAGTAATATCTCATACGTTGAAATTAATGGCCTTCAAAATAATGATAAGTTCATGTCGGTCGGGATAAAAATTCCTTACGCAAACAAGCAACTAACGGTGATCTCGGCTTATAACGTACCTAACAATAGGATCCCGTCGTCTCAGTGGGAAAGTTTTTTTTCTCAAATAAGCCTCCCATGCGTTATCGCGGGGGACTTTAACTCCCATCATCAACTTTTTGGTTGCACTAAAACAACCCCAATGGGTAAAAACCTTGTCGAGGCTCTCAACAGCTGCAACTTAGTGGTCCTGAACACAGGTTCGCCCACCCTAGTGAATAATCCATACCAACACAATAAATCGGCAATCGACGTTACTATAACTTCACCGGACATAGCCAATGATTTTTCCTGGCAAGTTTTAGATGATCCTATGGGAAGCAACCATCGTCCTATTCAAATTGCAACGGGAGCCATTTGTTCTGGACAACCAATTACACGCCGTTTAAGAAAATGGGATATTCATAAAGCAGACTGGGCGACATATAGGGAAGAGATGGAACGTCACGCAGCAACAGCGAGCAGTAAGGACAACCTGATAAGTTATGACGAATTTCTCCACCTTATGAATGAAGCTGGCGAGAAATCTATTCCGAAATATTCATACCGGGTGAAAAGTAGACCGGGAAAAATGTGGTGGAACGCGCAATGCAGTCAAGCCATGAAAGACCGGAAAAATGCATTCGTAGCATATCAGCGAAATTGCTCATATCAGGCCTATTGCGATTATAAAAAGTCAGAAGCGAAAGCGAAAAGGATCATCCGGGAGAGTAAGCGGTCAACGTGGAAAACCTTCTGTCAAAGCTTAAACCGGCATTCCAATGTCACTTATGTTTGGCGAACACTGAAAAGGCTGAGCAATAAGTCCGATCGCCCCTTGAACTCCAACGCGACTGCTATGTCAACGGACGAATGCATGAATGAGTTCCTACAAAAGCTATGCCCCCCTTACGTCCCCGTCTCCGTTTTAGACAACGCAGACAGTGACATTATTTTGAAGTCAGACCAACACTTCCTACTCAGCGAGTTTACACTCGAAGAATTGAACCTAGCCCTAAAGCACAACGCGAACACTGCCCCTGGACTGGATAATATCCACTATCCAATGTTAACCAACCTACCATTAGTGGCACAGAAACTCCTTCTCAGAATATTCAATAATATATGGGCTAAGGGCGAATATCCTCAGAGTTGGAAAGAGTATTTAGTCGTTCCAATCCTAAAGAGAGGGAAGGGACAAGACGACTATCTCTCGTACCGTCCCATCTCGATGTCATCATGTACTCTGAAGACTTTCGAGAGGATGGTAAAAAACAGACTAGAATGGCACCTCGAGTTTCATAATCTACTGCCCAAAACACAGTTTGGTTTTCGCAAAGGAAGAAGCGTATACGACTGCCACACTAGCCTAATCAGTGACATTGAGGTAGCGTTCACGACAAACGAAGTGTTACTTGGACTTTTCTTAGACATTGAGCGGGCGTACGACAACGTCCAATTACACGTATTGGAAAACAAAATGTCAGAATTAGGGCTTCCACCAGGTTTCTCCCACAGAATCATACGTCTTCTTTCCAACAGACAAATTTTTGTACATCATAACGACAAACTCTTCGGCCCTCGCACAGCCGCCCTCGGATATATATGTAGCCGATCTTGAAAACAAGATACGTCCTACATGTGACCTCATACAATTTGCCGATGATATATGTGTGTACAGTAAACAAAAAACAATAGAGACGTGTATCGAGAGATTATCTGAAGCAGTCGACATTATTAATCGATGGACGTTAACAAACGGGCTTTTAGTCTCTCGAGAGAAATCAGTTGTCTGCCCATTCACGCGGAAGAGAAATCTCCAATTTGGCAATGAGTTGAGCATCGGAGGTTGTCTGCTCTCGTGTAAGGAAGAAGTAAAGTTTCTTGGGCTCTACCTGGATTCCAAATTGAAATGGAAGACCCACCTTGATTGCATAACCAAAAAAAGCCGAGAGGTACATGAACGTCCTTAGAATTGTAGCTCACAACAAGTGGAGTGCAGACCCGAAAACAAGCCTGACCTTTTATCGTGCAACAGTACGATCTATCATAGACTTCGGATCGCTCTTTTACGGTAGTGGCAACAAGGAAAGACTGAAATTAATCGACCGAATTCAGCTCTCCGCCCTCCGAATATGCCTAGGTTATTTAAAGAGCACACCAACTGATGTCATGCAGGTCGAAGCTGCGGAAATGCCCCTAAGTCTAAGAAGGCGTACTCTCACTGATAGATACGTTACGAATGTGGTATCATATAAACCCTACATAGCAGGAAAATTGTCGCAGTTAGTTAGAATGGTCACCAACTATGCTTATTGGCGCAGCAAACCTCAACCCCTAGTTGTTGAAAGCTTTCTAGCCATCGCAGAATACAGCACGACTGTGTATACATACCACACTTTCCCCATTTACGGGAACAATTTTAGCACGTTAATCAAGGAAATAAACACAGCCATCTTTCCAGACTATAGTGAAACCTTGCCAAGTGCTGTTAATCTGTATTTCAGGAACGACGTTCAAAACTTAATCCCCTACCACTCACTAATATATACAGACGCCGCCAAAAACGAGAAACATGTAGGGGCCGCGGTGTATGACCCATTAAACAACGTAACTAAGCAGTTCAAACTACATCAAGTGCTCAAGTCAAGTGCTTCTGCAGAAATAGTTGCGGTAATTGAGGCTGTTAAATATGTACAGTCCCTCCCCGCAGGAAAATACGCAGTTTTGACTGACTCTAAGAGCTTGTTAGATGGCGTGAATAAACGGTACGAAGCACACACATGTTATCTTCTCTTGGACCTGAAGGCTTGTATCATAAGTAGTAAACCATCCCACGTAATCACTCTAGCGTGGGTGAAGGGTCATGTAGGCATCACCGGAAATGAAATCGCAGACAAAATGGCCAAAAGAGCTTCAGATCAGGGGACAATCGCCCCCTATAGAACACCCTCCTCCGATTACAAGGAAAGATTACAAAAAGCCGTTCTCGAAACTTGGAACACCCAATATAATCAATCAGATAAAGGGACCTTTTTCAAATCGTTTATGACTCGAGTAGGCAATCCCCCCTGGTTCTTCTCGGCTTCACCAGGTACCAAAGAGATAAAAATTATGTGCAGATTACGTTCAGGACATGTGCCTTGCAGAGCTTACCTGGCAAGAATAGGCAAAAAACCGTCAGAACTTTGTCCAGTGTGCCAAGAAAAAGATGATATGTCACATGCCCTACTCACATGCGCCAAATACATGGAGCAAAGACAGATGTTGCTGAACGAACTTTACCATGTTCTAGAATCGCCTTTTGATTACGGCACCATTTTGGCCAATGTTGATCATACAACTAAATATGTCACTAAATTCATAAAGGATTCGAAAATCAAAGTATGAAACAAAATAAATAAGCTACAAATTGTGACGAGACACAATAACCCAATAATAAAAACGAACACGTATTACACATATTTATAATGGTTAGATAAAACAGTAAACACTAAACAGTCCAAGTAACAAATTATAATAAATAATGTATAACAATAAAATAGTACTATAAATAGTAAATGAAAGTAATATAAAACAATAGTTTGTGGCTGTATGGCTAATAGCCAATGCCAAAAAAAAAAAAAAAAAAAAAAAAAAAAAAAAAAAAAAAAAAAAAAAAAAAAAAGTAATTCTGAGCTTCACTCTTTCTTTTTCAGTGGCCGCGGAACTTCCAACCAATCGGGCACGATAGCACCCAAAGTGTTTATGAGTAGGCGCAAAATTGCAACATTTTGAGGATAAATATCCGGCAAATTGGAAGTTACCTGGTTGAAATTTCGGGTATTTATTTTTGGAAATTGCAAGTTTCGGGACAAAATATTCGCGAAAGCGGTAGATTTTGGTCATTAATTTCGCTAAATCACTAGTTTCCGGTCTTTATTTTCGTGCAATAACAAATGTCAATAGCAAGCCGGGCCCCGGCTGAGCCCATATAGCCGTGTAATTGCGACATTTACAGATAAACATTAGTGAGTTTTGCTAATTCAGGTCCAAATTTAAGCGAAATTACAAATCTCCTGGCTCAAGATCCGCGAAATTGACAGTTTTTTTTTTTGCCTTGAGTTGAGCGAAATTTCAAGTTCCTGGTCTTTATTTTCGTGATATTTCGTCTGGACGCGAAATAACATCATATCCGAGCTCAAAATCGGCGAAATTGCCAATTTTGGGTCGGAAATCACTAGTTTTCGGTACTTATTTTTGGGAAATTACAAATTCAGGGCTTTTTTCAGTGACCGTGGAACCCGGGCTTGTCGGGCTTCGTGACAGCGCCCAAAGGCAGACGAGTATAGTCACAAAATTGCAACATTTTGAAGCTAAATACCCGTAAAATTATAAGTTCCCCGGTGAAAAAAATCGTGCAATCGCTAGTTTCTAGTAGTTATTTTCGGAAATTGCAAGTTTCGAGTCTAAATATTCGCGAAATAGCACGTTTCTATTGTTTTTTTTTTTAGTGGGCGCGAATTTTGGGCAAGCTGGACGTGGGAATTGCAACACTTAGAGATAAACATCTGGCTCAATATCCGCAAAATCGGCAGTTTTGGGTCTTAATTTGAGCGAAATTGCAAGTTTCGGAGCTTTTTTTTTGTGTCGGCAGAACTCAGGGTATAGCCGGCTTCCTTTAGGCTGTTGAATACGAAATTGGAAGTTTCCTGCGGTTGAATATCCGTGGCTATGCAACTTTCATTCCTGCGAAAATTCAATTTTTGGGTCTCAATTTAGGTGAAATGGCCAGTTTCGGGTTATTTTTTTTTTAATGGCCGTTGACCCGCCGGTCGAGCTGGTCCGGGCCCCAAGAGCGTCCAAAGCTTGATGAATAGCCTCAGAATTACACCATTCGGAGTTGATTATCCGTGAACAGCGCTAAATATCCGCGACATTGCAAGTTTGCAATTGTTTTTTCTTTTGGTCTTGGGTAGTTCTTGCATTTTTAAGGAATGTATTGCCATTTTTTTTTTTTCGACGCAATTTCTGCAGTAGACAACCCCTAAATCTCTCCTCAAGCCCAGGGTCTTTACTTCCAAGTAAAAAAATCTGTTCACCGTACCAATACGATATTATGTGGGCATTCTGGGAAGTCAACGTGTAACCAACCAAAATACCTCACTTTTGAAGGCAATACGTTTGATTGGCTACGTATGGGAGGTCTGTAGACCTTGTGGACGGAGCATTGCTTGCAATTTGACTGCGACTGTGTCCGAAGCCTGCGATATTTATTGATTATTATAATTACTATTTGTAATTTATTGCAGATAATAAAACTTGAACCCGTACGGAGATCTAAATTGTTGTGAAAACGATAGAAATCCGTGCCATCCTTTGGAATAAATAAAGTAGATCGACATACCTCGTATGTATCTGAAAAGCAGTGGGTGACACAGCGTTTAGCTTTACGGGCTATACTATGTGGGGGATATGGCGGTTCTTTACTCTTTGAGGGAAGGTCTCCCAGACATTTTATTGGTGGCAATAAAGTGCTTGTCATACGAGTCTGTATAATGACGGAATTTCCCAGGATTCATTCAATTTGGGGGGGGGGGGGAGAGAAAATACCACAACAGTTATCCTTTTCCGCAGGCTTTCGAAAATTGTGGGGGTGATTCTGTGACTGTGAGTTATCAGATTTTTATTCATTTTCTAAAAATGAAATCAAATCTGTGAATTTACTAGAAAATTCACCTCTAAAACGGGTTTTTTGTATGTTTATTTGCTGTAATTTTATATGGTTTTCTATTTACACAAATTCTGTTACCGGCACAGTTTTATTTCCACAGTTTTCTCCAATAACGTAAGATTTCATTCTAAAAGGACGGGTGGAAATGAACTGGCCCGGAGCAGATTTTTGTGCAATTGGAAAACTCAAATGACACTGCAAATAAAAAAAATAGATAAAATTTCTGATTTTATTTCCCATGAGAGAGATCCTATTAAATGAATTTCAGAAAAAAAACGCGAAGAAAATCAATTTTGCTCCCCAACCTCTCCCATACACAATCCATTACTTATTTTATTGCACGACTTGTTATTACTACAAAAGCCTCCCAAGAATAGAGTCTCAGTTCCTCTCATTCCATTATTAATAATTAAACTAATGACAGGGAACATTGGTGGTCTAAAGAAAGCAATTTATACAATTTGTTAGAACTATGGATGAGTATAATATAAGCTCATTATTATGGCTCGGATAAAATTAAGAAAACAACTTCAAAATGATCGCGTTTCTCCTTCAGGAGAGTGAGGTTCGCCACATTAGTTTTAAACGCCAATAAATGGACTGAAATATCCTTACGTTGGGGACAAAATAACGCTCGATTCATGAATGCAGGCATGATGAAGAAGAAAGAGGATTAATTATTTAATGCGACAAGTGACGGGTAATTTTAGTTTACGCGATAAATCGTCCTAAATTTATTAATTTAGTGGTTTTTCTTTTAATTACGGCCGTAGTCCTATGAAATGTTTATCGTTCAACTTACGTTTTGATGTACTTGGTTCGACTCGAGAAAGACGCAGCAGAGAGAGAGAAAAAAAATAGTTGACGAGCCCTTTTCCTTCGTCGACGACGGCAACGTGTGAACCCGCGGTATTCGACTGAGAAAGAAAAGTCACTCCAACTGGCCGGGCCCTCTTCCTGGGGGATATAAACGGTTCAAGCTGGAAGAAAAGCGGCGAAAGAGTGGGATGAGGGTGAGGATGATCAGTGGCCGGGAAGAAGGAAGTCTTTTTTCACTCTCTTCTTCTTCTTCTTCTTCTTTTTTTTTCTGTGTACCTACCAGTTGAAAGAGAAGGAGAATTTCGTCAATTCTGGACGAGGGAGGCAAGAGGAGAGGCGACGATGGATTCCACACGGTTTATTGGTTGAGCAGACTGCGTGAATAGAAAAAGCATCGGACTGGAAAAATCGGCGTAATTTTCTCGATCTTTTTCCAACACCTCTCTGTGTCTCACCGTCTTCACTCGCGACTTCATTTTGTATTAATTGTCTCCGCGTGCCGTTCGTGGTCAACCGAAACGTGGTCAATTCTTGTGGTTTCCATAATTCATTCGGCTGACCGACGAAACTTATTTTTAGCATTAGAAAAGAAAAGAAGAGAGGAATCGTAAACTTGTTTAGGGGCGTAAACGTTTTGTGTTGAGAACATAAACTACAATAATTACAAACTAAGTAATTTAAAGTCCGCCCATTCATTTGCTCGTTAATAACTTGAAATTACACGAATAATGTACAATGAGGAAGTAACACATTTTCCAAAATCATGCTGTCGTGATACCTTGGGTTCCAAAACTCATGAAAACACGATCCGTTCAAATAAAATCAGGCCCTATATTTTTTTATTAATTTTTAAAACTATTGGGTTGCGGGACCAATTTGAAATAGGCTAGATAGACACATGACGTAATAGCAGCATTCGCATATATGTGTAAAGCCCGACCAGGCCTCGGTTTAGGGAGCCTCCGGGAAGTGCGTTCAGGAACCCGGAACCCTCACCCGCCACTCACGGCGCGGCGTTCTCTGGTGGGGCCCACATTCAGGCACGCACAAAGGGCAAGGTCCAGCTTCTCCACGGCCTACACAAAGGGACGGCCTCACAAAAGGTGCTTTTCCACCGACCAACGAAAGGGGAGGGGTGTGAACACTCGCCAGGACGAGCAAGGAGGCCGACTCCCTCCTTGAAGAGAACGGCCCTTGACGCCGCCACACCCCTGGGCATCCTGCCATGTCCCACAACACCCCGAAATTTGGATTTCAATCTACCCCTCCAATTCCAGATTTTTATTTACCCCCCAATTTTCAATTTAGCTATTGCTGGCCGCTTCCCCCCCCCCCAAATTGGAGACCAATGCGACAGCCCGCTGCCAGCTACGCCTCATGGACCGCAAATCACCAAGACGTCAGAAGTAGAGCCTGTACAAAACAAAAACGAATACTGACATCAATTTAAACCAAGACTGTACAACAACCAAATAGGCGACAACAAATGCATTATCGGACATCCAGCTCTGGGACCACCACTCGATCCATCCGCCGCACCGAAGGGCTTGAAGACCTCCCGAGCACCTGCGTCGCGCCCTTTGCTCCTGCGCGTGGGCCGACGGACCTCTGCCCCCCCCCCATCACACGGAGACCATTTTCCAAATGCCCAGAATCACCATGGTCCTCCTTCGACGCCCGCCGTTCCAAACAAGAAGAGCCGTACCCCGCGTGACAACAGGCCAACGCCGCTCTCTGATGTATCCAGGACCCAGACCAGCGAACCCGCCTGATTTATGCCCTAGAAGAGAGGGGGAAAAAACACCACTTCCTTCCGCAAGGCATTAGAACTCGTAACTCATTAACGAAAAACAAGAATAACAAGAGCAATAACCATAACAAAAAAAATAAAACGTAATAACTACAAGACCTTAAGTAACCCAAATATCGCACCCTTAGATGCAGACCGTTATATCTGTAAAAATGTTGTTTTTGAGAAATCGAGTTTAAAGTTTTCAACTTTCAGCCATTGGTCGTATGACTTATGTTGTTGTCGCAGACTATTGATTGAGTGTTCCGTTTCTCGCCTATATCTGTAAGGAAGGTGCTTAGGGGAGAAAAATATATTTTGTTTATCATCCTTGACGGAAAAACTTGGAATTTATCCGGAAAAATTGAGATGTAACTGTCTGCAAGTGCGGGTTTTTAATTTTTCTCTTCAACTATTCTGGCTACAATGATATCATCTAGTAGCAAAATGAGAATTTTGCGATGTTTCGGGATTTTGGTTCTAAATTATTTGTGCACTTAGGTCCAGGAAGCCTTGGCGAAGCGACTTCCCAATATCCCAAGTTCCAAAATATGACTTATTATTATTATCATCCGCCATGCCCTTAGGGTCGGACTCGGAAAGGCCTAATGCGGATCCGCAAACCTATCTACGGCATTCACAAACTGAAGGACTCGGACCCCCCCGGCCCTCGAGAATGGGATGCATGGCAACCTATCTGTCCCGAATATGCGGAAACGAGTAGCCGCATACCTCTCACACTCCCCTAAAAAGAGCATAGCCGATTCCTCTTCCAACTCACAGCCACACATCGGGCATAGTGTAAACATCCCTACAACTCTCCGCATGCTGCCTCTACTTCATGATAGCAGCCACATCGTCGCCTCCCTGTCCCACTCCCAAATGCACGCCCTCGCTTGCCGACAGGCTGATAGGCTATTCCAACTCCTGGCGGCCTCCCTATCGGTCCAATGAAATATCGACTTTCTCTTCGCGTCGTCCATTTTCGTTTGACAAGAAAACAAGCATTTTTGACATCCAGGCCTCAGTCTTCGCTCAGGTACTACTTTTTTGGTAGCTCGTGAAGTGTATTCATTTCCGTAGTTTCTAAAAGTTTTGGAGACAGCTGATTTCCACGAATTGGGATCTGCCTTACGCTTTCGACTTTTCGTTTTGTTTTTTTTAGCTCTGCTCTCCGTTAGGCGACGTTGTCGATGATGAAGAAGAAAAGTCTTCAGGGTCAATGTTGGGGTCTTTCACTGAGTCGTCACTGTTCATGATGTAACTAAGAACCGACTTTAGGCTGCCATCAATGTCATCAGGTGCTGCGAAATGAAATGGGCATAAAGATTTGGATGTTGTGACATTTTAGTAATGCAATTACGTACCAGCAACGATTGTTTCGTCATATCCATCGAGAACTGATTTTTTTCCCGAACCTTCGACACTAGCCGAATCTGAATTATCATAGTAGCAAAATAGTAATGAATAAATAAAAAATATTGATTTCAATGTAACCACTTCAAATGAAATAATGATGTTCACCTTTGGGACTCAAATTTAGGTTTTCAGGCATCGTTTCGTTTCTTTTAATAGTGAGATTTTGAATGAAGTAAAAACATGAATGTCTTCGTTAACGTTCGACGGTTGCTAGGGCATGGATCAGCTGATTGGTAGAATTTAAAAAAGACGTGAACGTTTTTCTGATTAACTTCTTTCAAAATCTCTCCAATATCCAACTTTATTGCTGATAAGTCTTCCTTTCGAGACGATTTGTAAAGGAGGCTCAGTGGCTTTAAGACAACCTCAACCGATCCATGGCTTACTCATTGAACATCAGGGGCCTTATTCTCTAACGAAATAGAAACTTTGCTTTGGTAGAAACATTGAAATCGCATTCATGAAATTAAGAAAACTGAACGGAAACATATGATTTTTGAAAAAAGTTAGTGAATAAGGCCCCAGGAGAGAACATTGGTGGTTACAGGGGGGGGGGGGGCGGTCGCCGTCCGTAGGGCAGAAAAAAAGAACGAGGGGAACTGTAAACATTTGCTTGAAACCATTAAAATAAACTCAAATCTGGAGCTTAAAACTATCTTTGAAGAAAAAAAAAGGATTGTTGAACTCATTCTCTGTTGAAATCAAGGAGCCTCGCATCACTCAGCGGATGAAGAATCTATCGACTCCTCTAACTGAGAGAGTTGAAGATTTAATTGAAATCACA